>CANTUT010000043.1:600000-997500 GCA_947687605.1 Reutealis trisperma | reverse complement strand
AAATCATTTACATCGTGAAGAAAAATATCATAGATAAAGCATGTAATTAAAAAAAGTATATCTTACACAACATATGTTATATAATTAAGTAGTAACATAGCATATATATTGAATAAAATACTAAGCATTACAAAATAAGCAGCTCAATTAAGCAAATAGTACGTTAGACAACACCAAAGCTTATAAGCTGCAATTACTGTTCAACATATATGAAAAGATTACTAAGCTGCTAGCATTAGTCAATAAACTTAAGGACCTACTTGTATTCAATAATTATAAGTAACTCACAAAATAAAATAAAGAGCACGCAAGTTTCAACTAATTGTCTTTACCACCATATGCCCTCCTATATCATTGCAACAATCACCAACAACAACACCATAAAAATAAGCATTCCACCAATCAACGTAGATATTAGTTTGTAGCGTCTCAAAGCTCTCTTCAACCTCACCTTTTCATTCATTAACTCTGCATTAGCATACCTCATTTCATCAATAGTCTCTCCCAATTTTGAATTTATGTCAGCAAACTCTTGCACATTGCCCCACAGGTGATTTATATCCCTTTTACGAATTTTCAACTCTTGATGCATTGTTTATAGTTTATCTTTCAAAATGTTCTCTTTCCGTTTCACGAACTCAAGATGGGATTCTAATGACTATTTCTTCAGCACCATTCTGCCCATCATATTTTTTTGTGACTGAGAGAGTTCAGGATCCATCCATTCTAAATATCCACAATCATCATACTGCATCACAATGTTTATAGAAAAATGAGAACCAAGCACGTGTTAATTGTCAATTGAAAACTGAAAAATGCAAAAAATAAAAAATAAAAAAATAAAAGTCTAAACCATAATTCATAATCATTTCATCATTTATTAAACACAATCATAATCATAATTATTTCATAATCATTTCATCATTTATTAAACACAATCATAATTCAAAACCTATTTGACAATCACTATTTATATTTTACATAATACCTAGTGAAAACTCTAATTAAAAATTATCAAATTCAATCATATAAACCTTATTTTACCTTTCTTATAGGACAACGATAAAATCTCCTCCCTGGATTTTGTTGAGTGTACGAGGTTAGTAAGTCAGTAGGCAGGTCGTGCGTGCATTTTTTCACCTTAGAAATGCTATCGTCGCTGACAATCGATGCATCACTGCTTGGGTCAACCTGTGGCCTCTATTTCAAATCACAAATAGATAGTTATAAAATTCCAGAAATAGAATTTATAGATTTATTAGATAAATTTAATAATATTATCAAATACTAAAAACTATAATCTAATTTTTTTTCAAATTTTTTAAAATTTTATTTTGCATATACTAAAAAAAACACGTTTTTTAGATTTTTTACTATATTCTTTTTGTATTATTAACCATTTTTTATTTGGTAAAAATATATATAATTTATTAATAATTGTAAAACTGCAAATTTCACAATAATTAATTTTTTGGTCTGCTAACAATAATTGATATTTTTACACGAAAATATTAAAAATTAAGTAATAGTTATTAATTACTTATTACATCACGTTAATATCATTTGTCTATTAATTTGTTGATACTATACTTTTTTAAGTATTATCATTCATGATATTCTAAATATTTAAAACATCATATTTATTACTTCAAATTTTGCATTTATTTTTATATTTACATTTATTAAACAACTTCATTTTATTTTTGTGTATATTAAATGACAAATTTCTCCCATGCATTACCGTTTATGTAGAATTTTTTAAAAAATATTTTAGTACCATATTTTGTCTAAATATTAATAAAAATTTTATTCATATTTTTTAAGATATTTATGTAAAATCATTTATAATTCATATTTATCAATACATTTTTATCATTTATTTTTATAAGATAATTTTGAAAATTAAAATTATTTTCTTACTATTTTTAATACATATTAAATTATACAATCTATACAAATTAGTAAATTTTAATTAATTAAAATTTTCCATACAATTATATATCTAAGATGACAAAAATTTAATAAAATTGTAACAATTATATATAAAATTTTTAACTCATCCAATAATAATATTCTACTTTTCTATAAATAAAGTCTCTAACTAAATTTTTTAAATATTTTTTAATAATACATTCATAAATATATATCCATAAATTACTCAATAATTTCAAAAAAAAAATAATTATTACAAGGACCAACAAACAAATAAATATGATTAAAACAACATCATATAAAAATTAAATAAACAAAAAAATAAAATAAAATAAAACTCACCACAACTTCCTGCGTTTCCCCTTCCATTTTTACTTCAATTTTAGTGGTTTCATATCTCTATATCTCTCTTTCTCTTGGTGAAAAAAAAAATTCTTTCTGCTTGATTTATAATAGTTTAAATCGCCTGTATAAATAGCGATAATGTCACTTCCTACGCAGAAAATGTCATCTCCTACACCTGCAAAGAAGCTGATAGCTGGGTGCAGGAAAAAATTTTAAAAAACCAATATCACCAGTTTAACTGACGATATCATAAAATTTCACACAATATCGCCAGTTAAACTGGCGCTATTGTGTCATTAAATAACAATATTGCCAGTTTAACTGATGATATTGTTATTTAATGACACAATATTGCCAGTTTAACTGGCGATATTGTGTGAAATTTTATGATATCACCAATTAAACTGGTGATATTGGTTTTTAAATTTAATGTTTTCATTAAATCGTTAAATTCACAATGTCGCCAGTTAAACTAGCAATATTATTAAAATTTAATTCGCTTCCCAACCCCCCACACTACGCCCACCAGCTTTATTTAAAATAAGTTAAAAAAATAACATCGCTAATAATATCACCAGTTAGAGTGGCGATGTGGTCTGGACTGCTTTATCGCCACTCTTACTTGCGATTTTAACTTCTCTTCTGTCCACCTATCCATAATAAGTATATATTAGAAAATATTTTTCACCTCAACCTATACAGGGAAATATTTTTAAGATTTCACATAAATAAGTAAAAAACCCCTTGTCAAGATCAAGCAGTAGACACAGTGACACTTACACAATTATAATGTTACAAACTTTCAGCATACAAATATATGATTTGTCTTTGCTATTTTCTTGTTATTTTTCAAATTATATTTTAGATAAGCTGTGCACTCTGATTCTATTGCAAATGATTTGCATGTGTTAATAACTGGTTTCTACTTAATTAAACCCATATTATAAGATGTAGCAAAATTTATAAAATTTTATGCTGGCTGTCATCTATTGCAACATTCCTCTTAGGGATAGCAATGGGGTGGGGAATCCCCATTCCCATAGGGATTTACCCCTAACGGGACGGGGATTACTCGATTTTTATTTTCATGGGGATGGGGATGGGGGATATTTCTTCCCCATTAGTAGGGATGGGGCGGGGATGGGGAGTGTATTCCCCATCCCACGGGGATCCCCGTCCCCGTCCCTGTAAGGACCCGATATTATGTTTACATAATTATTCTTAATATTAAAATATATATTACTTGATTAGCTTTATACATATATATTAGAGTTTCTAATTTTGTCACTCATTCTTTATAATTATTTCACATCATGATAATTTTAAAGAATTTTATATTGGATTGATTCATCTTTTCATACTTTATATGTCTGAATTTATTAATATTTTTTACATTAATTTATTCTTATTTTTCAGTATTTATGAAATATATATATATATATATATATATATATATATATATATATATATATATATATATATATATATATATATATATATATATATATATATATATATATTACTTATTAATATATATAGTACATATATTAATAAGTTTTAATTTAAATATATTGGAATCAACTTAAGTATAATTAAAATCTAAATTTTAAATTTCTATACATTATATTTCACTATCTAAAAGTATATAAAATTTAAAAGAGATAAGATAAAATAAAATAAAATATTCAAGTGGGGAACGGGGATCCCTGTGGGGATGGGGATGAAAAGTAAATAGTCCCCGCACATGAGATGGGAATAGAAATGGGGATTCCCTGCTGAGATGGGGATGGGGATGGGGGATGGTAACCCGCCCCATTGCCATCCCTAATTCCTCTTTTATTTGGGCTTGGGACGGACAGTACATGAGAAACTGATACTTGGGCAGAGTTGTTCGTTTTTACTTTCACATATAAAATTATTACTCTAAAGGATGTTTACAAGTTTACAGCAAAAGGTTGATTTAGGCAAGAATATTATTCATTAACAAGAAAATAAGCATTTATTCATTAACAAGAAAACAAGCATTTATTTACAACATAACAAGAGGTTAATTTGGCATTACTCTTATATATGGTATTGGTACCTGTAGGTGGGACACTCATTAAGGAAGACAGACCATATCAAATCACCTTCTACTTATTGCCCATTCATTACCTCTTTCCTTTTGTCCCATACAAGGAAGGCAAGTGTTATCTTACTTCTGTTTAGCACCTGCCAAGTCCATAGAAGGACACGCAATATATAGACAAATTTCCTTATCAAATCCATACAAGCACGGCCAGAAATTATCGTCCACATGCTCTTGGCTTCAGAGCCACATAATCACGGTTTTGACTTAATATTACGGTTGTATTCAGAACAGTGAGTTTGTTTATTTAAATCTCAATTCAAGCCAAATTAACCCAAAAAAAAAAAAAATGTTACTTGCGTTGTGAAGATTAATCTCCATCATTCAAGTATGAGTCCAATCACCAATCTCCTTTCTTTTCCCTCTATATAGATTATAGAGCAGTAGAAGCATAGTCATAGACCTATACAGAACATTTATATATCATGGGTTCTGAGTCCCACCAACTGCACTTTATCATGTTTCCTTTCATGGCTCAAGGCCACATGATACCTATGATAGACATAGCTAGATTGTTGGCGCAGCATGGAATGATTGTCACAATAGTTACTACACCATGTAATGCAAAGCGTTTCACGAAAACCCTTTCTCGAGCTATAGAATCTGGACTCAAAATTCAGTTCATTCAACTCCAATTTCCAAGCAAAGAAGCAGGACTACCAGATGATTTTGAGAATCTTGACATGCTTCCTTGTTTAAGTTTAAGCAGGGAGTTCTTCTTGGCAACGAACAAGCTTCAAGAATCAGTGGAAAGATTGCTTCAAGGTTTGAATCCAAGGCCAGATTGCATTATTTCTGATATGTGTTTACCTTACACAAGTCATATTGCTAGCAACCTTGGAGTTCCAAGAATTGCTTTCAATGGCTCTTCTTGCTTTTGTATGCTTTCTATGCACTGCATATACACTTCGCCTGAAATTTTTGAAAGTGTGAAATCTGATTCTCAGTACTTTGTAATTCCCGGATTGCCTGATCATATTGAATTAACCAAAGATCAGCTTCCAGAAGCTACGATTCTTAATATAAGTGAGTTTACCCAGCAAGTGGGAGTTGCTGAAATGGTTACTTATGGGATTATTATTAATTCTTTTGAAGAATTGGAGACAGCATATGTTCAAGAATTCAAGAAAGTAAGGGGAGATAAGGTTTGGTGTATCGGTCCGGTTTCCCTATGCAACAAAGACAACTTGGATAAGGTTGAGAGAGGGAATGAGGCCTCAATTGAAGAATCTGATTGCTTGAAATGGCTTGATTCACAAAAAAGAGTCTCTGTAATTTATGTTTGCTTTGGTAGCCTTTGTAATCTAGTAACGTCACAATTAATAGAGCTTGGTTTAGGCTTACAAGCATCAAATAGACCGTTCATGTGGGTCATAAGAGGAGGAGAAAAATCAAAAGAATTATGTAAATGGATGGCAGAAAATGGTTTTGAAGAAAGGACTAAAGGGAGAGGCCTCATAATTAGAGGTTGGGCACCACAAGTACTAATATTATCACACCCAGCAATTGGAGGGTTCTTAACACATTGTGGATGGAATTCGACATTAGAAGGGATAACTACTGGCAAGCCATTTGTTACATGGCCCCTCTTTGGAGACCAATTCTGCAATGAGAGACTTGTTGTGGATGTGTTAAAGATTGGTGTAAAAGTTGGGGCAGAGGTTACTGTGAGATGGGGAGAGGAAGAGAATATTGGAGTGTTAGTGAACAGGGAAGAGGTTACAAGGGCTATAGATAAATTGATGGATGATGGAGAGGAAAGCGAAGAGAGAAGAAAAAGAGCAAAAGATTTTAGTATTATGGCAAAGAAAGCAATGGAGGAAAATGGGTCTTCTTATCTCAACATGGAACTACTGATACAAGATATTAGGCAGAAGGCGAATGTCGAGTAACAACCAGCATAATATTATTGCTCTGGGCCTATAAATAGAGCTTTGTTAATTAGAAAGTGTATGTTTATGTAACAGATCAGTGTTCTACATGAACTGGTAAATAAGTTTTATATATTAAAATTTCACCAGGGCTATGAGTTCTCGAATTCGATCTTTCAATCTGAGCCAAATGAACCAGAAAAATAAGTTATATATATAAATTTATTAAGCAGAAGGTCCCTTTTTTCATTCATGAACTCTAAAGTGTAATATATTGTAGGAAAATTTTTTGGTTGCGCACCAACACCATTATCTTCTAAAAAACAAGATCAAAATATATCTTTTGTCTCTATTTTCCCTCTTTATTTTGCCATAGATTGTTACTAGTTAACCAAACAAACAAACAAACCAATCCACTAAGCCTATCAAAACAATTAATGCCTATGAAACACAATTAAAATAATTCTCTCCTCCTCTCTCCTTGTCACGGCCTAATTTCTAGGCTGTGATTGTCCTAGAGTTCAGGGAGACGTAAAGTCACCTAAACTCGTAGACACCATTGATCTTATTATCATCTTACATATCTTATTTAACCATCTCTCCCAAGATCGTAACTATGTTGTTCATTGTCAATTCCCAATGATTATTTTAACTATTTCATTATACTCAATAAACTTTAGTTTCATGCCATGATTAAAAATAGAACATCATTCTTAGTTATCCACAAATACTATCCATACACTCTTATCTAATATCATAAGTATACACATACTTAATACATGTTATCAGTTACTTATACTGTTGTTAGACATAACATTCATTTACACTACATCTTTAGTGACCATGAAGCTTTAAGTTGCATATCATCAAAATGACACAAGTAACATCTTCACAATATCTTTAGCAAGTTCCAAGCGAAGAAACATGGCTCGGGGTTTACCTTGCTAATGATTCACCTTGACCTGGAAAATTATAAATAACTACAAAATAAGATTAACTCAGTGAGTACAAAATAATATAATGCAACATGCAAACAATGTAACATGTTATCATTTGGGTTAATTCAAGATAATAATGGTGTGATGTTAATCAAAATTGGTCATATTGGACATTAGAGTGCATTTTAGCATAAACATGAATGTCTTGGAAGTGGAAAGCTTCCCATACATAAAAGTTGAAAAGTAGCAGTCTAAGTCTTTTTCACTCACATATATCACATTACGCAAGACTGATCAGGTCTTACGGTTAGATATTCCCCCCTAACAGAGGTTGGGTACTCTTGCACTACCCGTAGGCTTATACCAAGTGCACATGGTCTAATGTATTACCCCACATCGAAAGGGGTTTTTTGCTTATCATGGGTATTCATAAAGGGTATGTTCAAAATCAGTATCAAGCATTTAATAACAAGTAATTGGCATATCAAACATTGGGCTCAAAATGGCATTAATGTAAGAGGCTCTTTATGTTCAAATTATCGTATAAGAAGGATGTGAAATTCAAACGCTCACATTCCATGGGCAATATATATTCAATGTCCCTTTTTGGGCATGTGTCAAAAGATGGCATTTCAATCAATAGTCGTAAGCAATATGGTACAATTACATTACATTATTGAGTACTCACCTTAATGCCTTTGCTCCTAATGACTATTTGTTCTTGGCTAGTGTCACGATCCCTTTTTGAGCCGTGACTGTCCTAGGGTATAGGGAGACGTATGGTCACCTAAACCCATAGAACAACCTATAACTTATAAGCCGTTACTATCACGTTATCCTTACCCCAAGATCATAGCCCTAATTCTTATTCATTTTTACCGATTATCGTGTTAATTACTTATGTAATAGTTATTTATTACTCAAATTCATTTTCATGCTTATCGCTTTTGAACTCCATTTTCCAGTGATCTAATTGCAACTCAAGTGAGTATTAATCACGTATCTGACTGTACTAAGATAATACCCAACCACCCATACTAATAATATTCTAAGTTATATCATTATTACAAACTTTAACAAAACATGGAGTTCTAGAGTGAAACCTCCAAAATACAATATAATATGTACATAATGATACCAAAACTAGCAATGCAATTTCCAAGCGAAGACGTAGAACTTGGAATTTACTTTGCCGAACCATCAACTGGTCCTGAAAATAAATAACAACTATGGGGTGAGACAAAACTCAGTGAGTACAAAATAATACTATATAAAATAAACAAATGGCATGTGGTTTAATGAGGGTTTCTTATAGTAATAGAATAAAACGAATCAAGAGTTATTCTTATAGAATACTTTTCCATATACAGTAAATATTGTAATTTCTTAGCAGAACATTTCCTTTCTTAGAACGGGGTGTTTCCCTCATAATCAATCTAGTGGCGGCCTACGCCTTGCTCACTCTCCTATTCCTAGTCACACGTACAACTGATCAGGCCGTACATATTGGGGAACTTAAACCCATCCCAGCTAAGGTTCAGATAATCTTTACCCTATCCGCGGGTTCATTTCCATTGTGCACAAGGTCTGATGTATTGCCCCACATCAGAGGGGTATTTTGCTTATCATGATATCATTATAACATTTTATTTTTCTATCCATGAAATGATTCAATGGATAATATGTCAATAAATAATCAAAATCCCTATCATTGATCATATTATGAGATTAAGCAATAAGGCTCATTTGGCCAAGTGCCATAAAGGATATTTAATTCAGTAATTGATAAAGCATATCATGCATGCCAAAGAATTGCAATGCATTTTAATTAGGGAAAGGGATTCAACATTCATGCTTGTATTTAAAGCACAAGGAATATAATATTATTAGGTACTCACCTCTTGCTCCTTAACTCCTATACCAATAGTTCTAATGTAGATTATAACAAGACTCCTCGGTATCCCGAGTAATGCCTTTGCCTTTCGCTTCTACAAATACACCCAAACAATCGTATATTAATTTCTACTCCTTTAACTTGCTAATCTAATTTTAAACTCAATTTAACATCAACTTCCTACTATTAGTCAACAAAACACATTCCAATACATTAAACAATAGCAAACTTAAACACATTAATTATTTAATCACTTTATTCCAAAATCCCATGTTGTCCAAATTCTTTCATCAAAACAATTAGGTTCCTTTTCCTTCCTAATTCCTTAATTAAATCCTATGTTCATCAATGGAAACCAATGCAATCAATTTTCTAGCATTTAGGAGAATTAACAAAACTCAAAAATCAAAATCTCTAATTTGGTATATTCCAATTAGAGTTGAAAATCATTTTCATCAACCACATTTCAAATTGACTTCATAAACATCAAATTGAATTAATCACAAGCTTATTTAACTAATAAATCTTAAAAATTCAAGTTTAAATCTTGAAACTCCCAATGTGACTCAAAACTCCAAGATTTAGGAAAGATTATCAAATTCATTTTCAAACTTCAAATTAAACATGGATTTATCAAATTAATACTCAAACAATCAACATTCATACACCAATTAAAATTAATCTCTTTCAATTCCCATAAACCCTAATTTTACCAAATTGGGATGATTTGGGGAAAATCCAAAATTTCTCAATCAAATCTCAAATTGATCTTTCAAAGATGAAATTAATTTCATGCAAAGCCTACCACAACAATCAAACATCAAACTACACTTCACATTACACACTTCCCTTATATCATACATTATGCCTTCAAAAATTTCAATTTTTGAATAAAATCTCTAAATTCAAATTTTACATTTTTAAACCACTTTTCAACATCCCAAATAATCTTAGATAGTGTTAAAAAAAATTTTGGACACTTCCCCTAAAATTCCTTGTTTGGCCGAACCCCACCTAAACTCCCTCTTCATTGATTTTTCATGCTTCCCTTATTATTATTCACCCATTAAACCCCAAATCCTTAACCCCAATTCTCATATTTCATCACTTAACATGCCAAACTAACTCTTCTTTAAATCATTCCACCAAAATCCAATCATAGAAATTAAAAGAAAAGAAATAGTTACTAACAATCTATCACACTTAGGATAAGAAAAGAAGGGAATCATTTAAGTAATAAATCTCACCTTGAAATGCTCCAAATTTAGCTCTAAGTTGAAGAACAAGTTGAGAGGTTTTTAGTCTTTGGTGAGGGTGAAATTTTTGGTGTAGGTTACAAATGAAATGGTTTAACACATTTTCATTTTATATACAAATAAAATCAATGGTGGTGATTTAATCATACAAGATCAATGGTCACATTTTTGCTTAAAATGGAGGGCTAAGATTGATCAAGATGGATGGTTGAGATGGCCCTTAGGTGTATGGTGACTAAGCATCATAATAATGAATCCCATCATCACCAAAATGAACATACATGTTGCGCGATTTCTGCAAGTGTACAGGTCGTGCCAAGTAATAATGTGTGAATAGAGTGTCGAATCCACAGGGAAGGGTTGACAAGTACTAATTTTATAATTACTCTATTATTTAGAAAATCAATTATGAGATTTATATTTTAAGCTAAAATAAAATTGAAGTAAATAAATGATGATAATATGAAATAAAATTAAAGGCCTAGGATTTAGAATTCATCAATTGATTACCTATGATTACTTTATATATTTTTTAGATTGGATTATTTTTGCTGGAATTAATGATTAAATTTCCCTAAATTATATGATGTTCTCTCTCAAGATACAACATGTGTGTTTATATTAACCTTATGTCTACTCTCGTGATCATAAGCAATTAACACAAACCCATTAAGTTTTATGGAAATCCTTTTAAAAATCACAAAAGAGTGTTCTTATCTCTAAGCAACACATACCCTAAGTCTAATATCTTAATGAACTGATATTGTATTTCCACTCTCGCTACTTCACACAATATCTTAAATCATGCAATTAATGGCCAGTTAATTACAAGCATTAAATTCTAAGATAAAAAATTAATTCCAACAATCAACCCAATCAATTAAATATAAATAATCATATGCAAATCAAAAGATTACATCTAAATCTTAGAAAAATAAATTTAGCTATTCATAATTAAAAGAGAAGAAACAATTAAATTAACAATAAAAATAATAAACATAATAATAACTTATAATTAAATTCAAGAATAGAGTTTAGAGAGAACTTGTTTTGAGATACAATCTTTGATAAACTTGAGCTCCAAAAACTCCTCCTCTTGATAAAAATAACATAAACAAAAAAGAAACCTAATCTATTTTTTTTTCTCTCTAAATATTTTTTTTGATGGATTTCTTTTGATGCCATTTCCCTTTGCCAAGCATGGTATTTATAGACATGTTTGGTGGAAGAATTCAAGTTCCATTAAAATTCTTGCATCAAAATTCAACATTGATGGTTAGGTTGGCCACCAACCATTGAATTCCTTTATCAATATTCAAAAATGGTTAGGTTGGCTATCAACCATTGAATTTTAGCCACCAACCATTGAATTCCTTCATCAATATTCAAAAATGGTTAGGTTGGCTACCAACCATTGAATTTTAGCCACCAACCATTGAATTTATTTCACATGGATTGAAAACTTGAATCATTGCTTGCATCATTATTTTTACTGCATCATTTTGATCTGCAAAAATAAAATAAAAATACTTAAAATATGTTATAATTTATTTATAAATTGTAAAACTATTTATTTCTAAAAATATGTAATAATATTATTGCATTCTCGAGAATTGAGCTAAAATTTAAGTTTAAACAATTAAAATAACTCTAAAAATATAGAGTTATCAATACACATGGTAATGGAAAAGTAGGAAGCTTAGGTGTAAAGTTAACATAAGTCAACAAATATGGCTAACCCAACTCCTTCTCATCCTAACCCCTTATTAACTTGTTCTAACCATAATTTGATCAAGCTCCACCAAAATTAGAGGCCTTAGGGCCGGCCACTCCATGGGCTTGGGCTTTGAGTCCAAAAGCCCATCAACAAGTCCACCCGAAAACGTTTTCCGAATTTAAAAATTTTTTTTGTAACTTTTTCCCTTCCCTTTCACTTGGAATTTTAAATCTTACCTTCCCATATCATAATGAGCTTAAACTAAGCCATATTGCCTAAAATTAATTCAATAAAATATATAATAAATATTCATATTTCATCAAAATACACACTCAAGCACTTAGCACCAACAAGAGTTTCTTTCATCCTATCTCCATATCATTGATACTATACCCATAAAATTTATATCTTATGGTATCATTATAATTCTGATGAGCTATGGAGACCTTGGGTATTACAGCTAGCTCAAAGTCCCTCATGAACTTGAACAATCCCTTTGCCCTTTCCTTATGGTTCTACACATCACATTTCAATCACATAACAATTAGTAACTAAACTAACTATATCTTTTGCTTGCTCATTATTTTAACTTATGACAGAAACATCCCAATTATATCATATACATACTCATTCTTATTCTTAATCAATTCCAAGCTAAATATCCCATTAAATTTCAAGAATTCAAGTTTAAATCTCAAAATCTCCAAATTATTCCATAAACCCTAACTTATCCCATCTATGTCAAATTTGGGGAAAACTCTCAATTCCTCATTAAACCTCCAAATTAGTTGTAAGAATATGAAATTGATATAACATATAACACATATATTCACTTAATCATCACAATATAATATTAGAACTTTAAACTCTTCTTCCAATCATGTTTATATTTCAAAGCTTTCCAAAACTTGAATCATGCTTCCGAAGCTCATTTTATCCCTTTTAAATCATTTTCCTTCATCTAAGATTATTCAAAAACATGTCCTATGCATGACTATCCTAGGTTGGCTGAATCCCATATATGGTGCAAAAGAAATTCTTCAAACAACTTAGTCATTACAATCAATCTTACAGCATAAAAAGAAAGGATAGGCACAACACTTTACCTTGATTAGCTTTGTTTTTGCCAAGACTCTTGTTGTAAGTGGGGTGGAAAAAATTTCTTCTTTTGGTGTAGAATTTTGGTGTAGAGAAAGCTAAATGAAATTTCTCTACACAATCTTACTTATATATGTAATGGATTGGATGGTGAGGATTTATCAAACTATATCTAATGGTTAGGAGTTAATCTTAATGGATGGTTAAGATGGTGTCAAGATGGATGGCTAAGATTCTCTCTACAAGGTGAGGGTTATCACAAGGTGTTGGGGTGTCCCAATTAAACCTTAACTCTTGTGTAGGGAAAGTAAGAGTTTCATTTGGTTTTGAATTTGACTTAGTCAATTTTGGTGACTAAGGAGATACCTATCAATGATTCAATCTCTATACATCCCTTGTCTATTGTCTTGGCTAACCATTTCTTGTTCACAAGCTTAGATGTTGTATCATTCTTAAGCAAGACTCATTGTTGGGTTTGGGCCTTCCCATGTTGGGTTTGGGCTCCCATTACATTAAAACCCATTAACAAGCCCATGAGCCCTTTATAAGCTTGGAAGTTTTCCTTTTAAATTCCTTTCCTTACCTTTCACCATGACTTTCCAATTTACATTTTCTAACTTCTTTGCCTACATATTTAACTATCATATGGACTCTATCTAAATCATTAGAACATAGTTAATCATTATAAAATCATGTACCAAGTAAACATCACACATTATATCATTAGGTTACTACCCGATTTCCTATCATTCCCATATCACACTATCATTCAAAAATCTATTCTTTTAGTGTCATTCGCACTCAGAGAGAGTATGAAACACTTAGGTATTGCAGTCCTCCTATCACCACAACACACAAAATTTACTAATAACTAATGAGCCTTTAATTTGGTGATATTGAAATTATTTTTAAAACTATAAAATCTCGAATTCAAAATCAAGGAACAATCGATATGTCCAAGTTATGGGGAATTACATAAGCAATTGATACCTATAGAAATGGTAAGTTATGGGACGATAATGAATTCTTTTAAGAGTTGGAGTTAGAATATAATAAGGCATGGTGTATTGGTCCTGTTCATTGTATTACATCATACATTTTACTATTTACTGAGCTGTGTTTAGTTGTACTTAGTTACTTACTAATTTATTAGTTAGTTATGCTTAATTAGCTTAGTTGTTAATGAGTGGTTAAAAGTTGGTTACAGTAGTTAGTTTGTTAATTAGCTATAAATAAATTCTTGTACTCAGTTTATTTTAGATTGAGAGAAGCAATGTAGTGGTTTTCAGTATAGTATCAGAGTTTAATTGATTCTTGCACCACTTTTTGTTCTATTCTAATTCGGACTAAGATTTTAATTTCTCTTTCAATTTTTAATATATTTTGGATTTAGTTTAATCTCAATTTGGGCATATTGGATTTCTTTTAATTGCCCATTTTGGGCTTTCAATTGTACCAACTCAGTTCCTATGATAAATTTGGAAGTTATGATAAATTTGAAAGTGTCAATTATGTCAAAAATTGTCTTCACCTAATTATCATTTGAGGGGCTGTTAAGAATGTAATATAGGAAAATGCCCACATTGATTAAATACTAATATATTAATAAATTAATATAGAAATGAACTTCCTAACTTTAACAATTGGCTTTTAAGGTTAGATATCCCAAATTTGTGCTAAAAACTTAACGCATTGTGCAACAAAGACAATTTATATAAAGTCTAGAAAGGTGAAAGGCTTCAATTGATGAATCTGAAAGTTTAAAATGGAGAGTTATTATATGCTTGTTTTGGTATAGTATTTGTAAATTACTAACTTCACAGTTGATTGAGCTCGGATTATAGGCTCAAAAGCATCAAATGGACCATTCATTTGGGTCATAAGGGGAGGAGGAAAATCAAAAGAACTAGAAAAATGGGTTGAAGAAAATGGTTTTGAGGAAAGGATAAAAGGAAGAGGCCTAATTAATAATTCGAGGTTGGACACCACAAGTAGTAATATTATCACACCCATCAATTGGAGGGTTCTTAACATATTATGGATGGAATTCAACATTAGAAGGGATAACTGCTGGTAAGCCAATGGTTACATGGCCAATTTTTGCACACCAGTTCTTGAATGAGGGGTTTGTTGTGGATGTGTTAAAGAATGGTGTAAAGATTGGGGCAAAGGTTACTATGAAATGGGGGGAGGAATAGAAGATTGGAGTGTCATTGGTTAAAAAGGAAGGTGTTAAGAGGGCTATCGATAGATTGATGGGTGAAAGAGAGGAAAGGGAAGAGATAAGAAAAAGAATCAAAGAACTTAGTAGTAAGGCTAAGGGAGGAATTAATAGAAGCAGAGGGCTTTTCTTATCTAAACGTGAAATTGCTGATACAAGATATTATGCGGATTTTTGGCGCACACAAGCTTGCTCATTTTGGGGGGTCTCTTCTACTTATTGTAAATGGTGGGATAGGTTCCTGGATTTTCGTAATCACCTCATTTACAAAGATTACAGTGGTAGGAAAATTTCCATTTAAGATAGTTTTTTCACCTCGCATTGTAATTAGGTTTGCCTTGTACTTCAACTGTTATTTTCTTTTAATTTAATGTATTTGAAGTCCAGTTTATATGACGAAGACGTTAAGGTGGTACCAATCTAGTTGAAATTATTGTGTGTGGTAGTGTTTATTGCTGGCCTCTTCTTTTTATTAAAAGAAAAAAATACAAGATATTATGCAGCAAGTATAATGTCGCAAGGAATTTGTAAAATGTAAATTCATTATTTAGATTAAGCAAGTTAATTCAATCACCTTTTACTTATTAAAGATTGGTTTTGCAGTGAAAATATTGAAGTCATTTTAGTGTTTTTAATCCATTATACTTCCTCTATCTTACCTTTTTTTTTTTATTATTTAAATGAATTTTTTATTTAAATTATGGGTAATTGATGATTTGGAAAATTGGAATTTAAATATTTTACAGTAAAACTTTATATATCGAACCACACTATATTATTAATATATTTTATTTTGAAGGAGCCACAAATTATGTTCATATTTATCCTTTTAATTTTTTAATAATAATATTTTTATGTAAAATTTTATTTTATTTTTGATAAAAAATTGTAAGTAATAATATTGATGCATATTATTAGAATTTAGACCTTATGGTTGAAAAAATTAATTTAAAATATAAAATATGATTGATTTTGTCTTTTAATTAGTTATAATAAATGATCAATACAAAATGTTACGACAACTTATCAAAAATTGCATCGTCATGCCAGAAACCATTCTTTGAAATCTTATACACAAACTTTTAAAAAGAAGAAATCATGTCATGATAAGATTATTTTCCAATACGTATAGTCCTGGATACAATATAAAAACTAAAACTTTTTCTTTGTGCTAATAGTCTGCTGGACCTAGACCCAATAATATAATAAATGCAAAATATTAAAACTTTCCAAAAATTATTTCTTACAAAAATTGTATTGTCATGCCATAATTATTCTTTGAATTTTCTTCTTCTTTTTAAAAAAAAAAATTTCTTTCAATCTAATTATTATGCACAACTGGAAAATAAAATTAAAAAAAAAAGAAAAATTTCATGGAAAAAATATCTTTTATGATAGGATAAGATTTATTTTCAGCTATAGTGCTTTATATAAGACAAAAGTGACCGAGAAAAAAAAAATTTAAGGAGACCGAATTTTTTATATAATAATTTCATTAAAATTTTGTACTTTTTCCGTTTTATTTTGATTAGGATATATTTTTTTCATAAAAATTAAAAAAAAATATTAAATAATATATTATTTTTCTTTTTATATTCTTTATTAAATGTAATTTTATATTTTTCTATAAATTTTATAGAAAAAATTGAATTAATATTTAAAAATAAAATAAATATAAATGGTAAAAAAATATTAAAAATATAATGAGATATATTTTTTAAGGCATTAAAAAAAATATCTCAAATAAAATAGATAAAAAAAAGTATATAACTAGACAACTTTTATATGTTAGTAAAAAAAAAATTACCTAAAATAAGAGAAGGTGATCTCCTCCATCTGTCAGATCAGACACAAAGACTAAAGGTCATATATTCTTATCTAAATAGCCATTGTATTCCTCCCCAGTGAATTCATTGCCCTTGTTACTCCCACTTCAATTGCCATTTTTGAACCCAAATTCTAATGGATTCAGAACTTGTGCAGGTGCAGCCTCACTTTGTTCTAATACCTCTATTGTGTCCTGGTCACCTTATTCCAATGGTGGATTTGGCTAGACTACTAGCACACCATGGTGCTATAGTCACCATAGCCACCACAACTCTCAATGCTGCCCGGTTCGATATGATCATTGAAAGAGAAATTCAACGTGGTCTCCCACTTCGTCTTCTCCGACTCCGATTTCCTTCCTCCGAGGTTGGCTTGCCAGAGGGCTGGGAGAATATAGACACAATATCTAGAGATGTAGAATCAGCCGAAAAATTTTTCAAAGCAGCAGCCATGTTACAGCAGCCAATAGAAAAGTACTTGGAAACTACACAGCCTAATCCAAGCTGCATAATTTCAGACAGGCATGTTCCTTGGACCGTAAATATAAGTATTAAGTTTCAAATTCCAAGGCTTATCTTTAATGGGCAGAGTTGTTTTAGTATTCTTTGCACACATTATATTTTAATTTCAAAGATTTATGAGAAAGTTTCTAATTATTTAGAACCTTTTGTAGTGCCTGGATTGCCTGATAGAATAGTGTTAACTAGAGCACAACTACCCGCAGATTTCAATATAGGTTCTGTCCAGGTAGAAGGACTAAAAGAAGAAATTGAGAAGGCAGATATGGCCACTTATGGAGTAGTAATTAATACTTTTGAAGAATTGGAATCTGCATATGTTGAAGAACTTCTAAGAATCAAAGGAAATAAGGTTTGGTGTATAGGACCAGTATCATTATGCAACAATGATTACTTAGATAAGGCTTGTAGAGGTAATAATAACAACAAATTTGCAATTGATGAGAGCCAATGCTTGAAATGGCTTGACTCATGGGAACCAAGTTCTGTAGTTTATGTTTGTCTTGGAACTCTTAATCAAGTTCCAAATCCACAACTTATGGAACTTGGGTTAGGCTTAGAAGCGTTGAATCGATCATTTATATGGGTTATAAAGAGTGGAGATAAGACTAATGAATTGAAAGATTGGATATCTGGAATAGGATTAGATGAGAGGACAAAAGAAAGAGGTCTTATAATATTCGGTTGGGCGCCTCAGGTTTTGATACTTTCTCATAAAGCAATAGGAGTGTTTTTGACACATTGTGGTTGGAATTCTGTAATGGAAGGAATTTGTGCTGGCGTGCCAATGATAACATGGCCTTTTTTCGCAGATCAATTTTTCAATGAGAAAGTTGTTGTGCAATTGTTGAGAATTGGGGAGAGTATAGGGGCTGAAATTGATTCGAAGTGGGGAGAGGAAGAAAAGTATGGAGTGGTGGTGAAAAGAGAGCAAGTAACGAAGGTTGTAAACATAGTAATGGATGAAGGAAAAGAAGGAGAGGAGAGAAGAGTCAGAGCAAAAAAGCTTGGAGAGATAGCAAGGAAATCAATGGAGAAAGAAGGATCTTCTTACCACAATATTGAACTACTAATCAATCATATTATGCAATACGGAAATAGCAACAAGTTTAAATGAAGGTCTGACTCGAATAAGGAAGGTGAACTTAGTACGATGTTGATGGATGAAAACTGGTCCATCATGCCAGCTAATTGCTAAAATAAAAAAAAAAAATTTAAATGATGGGTTTTTTTTTTTTTTTATTTTGAATCTTAGATTGTTGAATCAATTATATATTTCCTCATTAAGCATACCAATTCTTGGTATTGGCTGCAATAATGTGTTTTTCAGCTTTTACCTCAATAATTGGCTATCACCATGTCACTTTGTGGGATAAAAATTTATTCACTCTTTGCCGCAACATTTAGTCAAAAGAACTATATTTCCATGTAGATTATGACATTTTGATATATAATATCTTTCTTCTTGGTGTGTTGAAGAAATACCTATTACATTAAAATTTTTATAAATTAATAACCTTAAAACTATGCGAATTCTATTAATTTAAAAGATATTAATTAATCGATAAATTAATAATTTATTAATTTATTCAGTGTAAAATTTATTTTATTTTAAAAAACATAAATTATTCTAATAATAAAAAGTGGCTAAAAATCTAATGAATATAAATCAATTCATATCTATTTAGTGAAAACGATATAAGTTTAGATGTCTCAAATTTATAATAAATTATTGGTACCATCATTAAAAGTCTTAATGATGAAACTGAGAATGATATAATATCTTGGAACTTGTTATGCAGAAGGAAGCACTTAAAAGCTTCAATAACTCTTTATAATTTCTTATTGCAATATGAGAAATCAACTTCATAGCTTTTAAATGTAATAAAAAGAAATAGGTATGAGATCTAGTTAGATTTAAATTTTAAGAAAAAATAAAATAACAAAGAATTCATATAATTTTAAGAAAATATGATATGTAATTTTATTGAATTATTAATTAATAATATGGAATCAAGAATTATGTAAGGTTTTTTTTTAAAAAATTATTATCTTATCATTTTAGAGAAATTATTAATTTAGTTTGTTAGCCCAAGTCGAGATCTAAAAAATTATTATTTAATAAAGATTATCGATTTATCAAATATTAATTTATAGAAGATTTAAAAAAAAAGTATTTAATTTATTGAAGTTTTACTGTAAGTAGAAATTTGATATGGTGAATTCTTTATCCTTGTGAATTAAGAATCAGTTAGTCAAGTGAAATCTCCTTTGTACTACTTTGGATATGAATCTTTGGATACTACCTTAATGCAAAAAGAACTGCATTTTAAAGAGAGAAGCCTTGTTGAGTGGCTAAAAGGTGGTGATCGAAGTACAAGTTTCTCTCATGCTTTCTTTCCCAACGTAAATCGCAATATGGTATTTGGTTACCTGAGGTTGATTCGCATATGACAAATGATTCAAATTTAATTGAGGCACTTGTTTTACGCTTTTATGAAGACTTGTTTCGGAAGCCAACTGCGTTTGAGGCTATGCATAATAATCTCATAGGCCAGGTCATTCCTTCCTTAGTGACTGAAGCTGATAACCTCAGCCTTCTTCGTATTCCTATGGATCCTGAAATTCACTCGACAAATTGCGATATGGATGCCTCCTGTGCACTGGGTCCAGATGGTTATACTGGTTGTTTCTTCACTCATTGCTGTGAAATAGCTGGTTCGGATGTTTGTGCTGCTATTAAAGAATTTTTTATTTCGGGAAGTTTAGAGCTAGGCTTAAATTCCTGTTTAATGATTTTAATTCCTAAGGTTCCGGGTGCTTCTACTATTGATAAATTCAGGCTCGTTGTTCTCAGTAATTTTGTGTTCAAAATTATCACAAAAATTCTTGCTCACCAATTATCGATCATTGCTTTCAAAAATATTGAGCATTGCATTGCAACTGCCTCTTAATGGATTAATATTTTTTATCGTAGAGCAAAGGAAGGTTATATGGCTCTCAAGATTGATATTCATAAGGCATTCGACTCTATGAATTGGGATTTTATGATGGAGGTTTTGAAGTGTTTTGGTTTTAATGATACCTTTAGAGGTTGGATTATGGCTATCATTACTTTAGCTCGTCTCTCCACTATCATTAATGGATCACCAAAAGGATATTTTGGTTGTTCCAGAGGTGTAAGACAAGGTGACTCTTTGTCACCTCTGCTCTTTTGTTTTGCTGAAAGATTTTTTAAGTAGATGGTTATCTATCATGGTTGTTAATGGTCGATTTGTTCCTATGCTAGCAAGTCGTGATGTGAGGGCCCCTACTCATCTTCTTTATGTAGATGATGTCTTGATTTGTGGCAAGGCAACAATTTCCAGCCTTAATGTTCTGAGTCATATTTTTGAAACTTATGAAGGACTCTTAAGTTAGCTAGTTAATTGGGAGAAATCGGAGGCTTATTTTGGAAAAGCAATCTCTATGCAGTGTATCAGTCGACTTCATATTTCTAGTATGAAACAAGGCTCTCTTCCATTTCGGTATTTTGGTGTCCCTCTCTTTAAGGGTGCACCTCGCTATTCTCATCTCTAATCTCTGGTGGATTCTATTATCTTGAAATTTGATGGCGGGAAAGGTAGTCACTTATCTACAGCAGGTTGGATGTCTTGCTAACTCAGTTATCACTGGCTCTTTTGTTCATGGCTTTATGGTTTATAAATGGCCAATGAACCTTATTGGGAATATGGAGAAGGAGATTCAGAACTATATTTAGATGAGTTCTACCACTAAAAGAATATTAATCTCGGTTTCTTAGGCTCACTATTGTCATCCGCTTCATAAAGGAGGACTGGGTTTAAAAAGTATGAAAATTTTGAACTTTTCCATGCTTTATAAGCTTGCAACATCTTTGAGTCTGAATGATGGTTTTGTCTTTTAATTCCTTCGTTCTCATTTTCTTGACTATACAAATGAACCTCGTATTTTTGTCTCTTCAATTTGGGGATTGTTGAAATTAGTCTATATGAATTTACATTCCAATGCAAAATGGTTGATTGGGTCTAATTCTTGGCTCTATTTCTAGCATGACAACTAGTTGGGTGAGCTTTAGCTGCTTGACTTAATTTCGCCCTTCATCGTCGTAAGTTTTTATAAAGTCTAGTTTCAGATTTATATGTTGACTGAGTATGGAAGCTACCACAATTTTTCTCCATTTCTTATCCATCTTTGGTTGAGGAAATTGAAAAGATAAGTGCGTCATTTCTTCCATCCGATACTTTAGTATGGTTGGGATTAAAAGATGGGAAAGTCACAGCAAAATCATCTTATAATTATCTTTAGAATTCCTATTCTTCAAAGGAATGGCGTAGAGCAATTTGGAAGCATTATCTTCCTCCATCTAGATCAGTGCTTTGCTAGAAAATCTTTCTCAACAAGGTTGTAGCTAATGATATCTTAAGTTCTAAAGGTATGTGTATTACTTTAGTATATAAACTATGTTGGCTTGCTTATGAAAATTCCAGGCATCTCTTTTTTGAATGCCCTTATTGACATCATTGCAGAGTCATTTGTGTATTATGTCGATTGTGGTGGAACTGATAACTCCGCTACAACAAATACATGGCCCAAGTCACCACTTTGGAAGAGCCAATCCAAGGATACAGCTACTCTTTAGAATTCAATAATGAATTCTTAACAAAGAATATAAAAAATTACTGTCTAAAGAAAGAAGAAATGGGTTTGTTTTCTCAAATTTTTTGTGTCTTACAATAAAAGTTCATAAGCCTATTTATAGGCATTATTACAACATTATTATAACCTAAATAATTCAACTTTTGAGCTGGTAAATTAACAAACTAAATTGGCAAGCACACAACTTTGAACAAACCACGTTGGCATATATGGTGTAGATGTAAACACATTATTTGGTGGGTTGGAAAAGAAAGAACTTGGCTTGAACAATTTGGATGACAACTTGGATGTTAGTTGGAAAAATTTGGAAGTTAAATAAACTTGGATGACAACTTGGATGTTGGCTAGAAAAATTGCAATTCAAATGTTGTGAAGATAGGTTGAAAAAAAAAAAAGGTTGAAACCATGTGAATATCTTGACTTTGAATTTCTTGGATAAGACACTCCTGTGTCATGCTCCCCTGGTTGACAAAGACTCATCCTCGAGTCTAATTTTTTTCATCTTCAAAATATGGTGATAGATTAGCAACATTGAATGTAGCTGACACATTGTAATCTCCAGGAAGTTCAAACTTGTATGAATGTAGCTGACACATTGTAATCTCCAGGAAGTTCAAACTTATATGTGTTCTCGTCAATTCGCTTAACAATTTTGAAAGGGCCATCCACTCTAGCTTGTAGTTTTGCATAAGGACCTAGAGGAAATCTTTCTTTTCTTAAACGAATCCATACCAAGTCACCTTCTTTGAAAGCAGCAGGTTTACAAAATTTGTTTGCTTGTTTTGGTATTGCTCATTTTTCTTTTGAATGCTGTTTCTAACCTGTTCATGCAATTTCTTGATCTGCTTAGCTCTTTCATCCTCATCTGCACTGATTCGTTGTTGAGTAGTTTTAGGAGCAAGTTTAACTAGAGTGATAGGATTTTTTCCATACACTACTTCAAAGGGGCTTCAACCTGTAGTATGGCTTAGTGAATTATGATAGGCAAATTCTGCTTGAGCTAAGAACAAATCCCATTATCAAATATTTTTCCCAACGAAACTTCTCAATAAATTTCCCAAACTTCAATAAACTACTTTTGTTTATCCATCTGTTTGGGGATGAGCTGCTGAACTGAAATGAAGCTTTGTTCCCATTTTGCTCCATAAGGTACTCTAGAAATGACTCATGAATTTAACATCACGATCTGAAGTGATAGTCTTTGGAATCCCATACAGTTGCACAATCTCTTGAAAGTAAAGGTCAGCAATGTATGTAGCATCATATGTCTTGCTACATGGTACAAAGTGAGCCATCTTGGAAAATCTATCCACAACAACCATAATTGAATCTTTACGTCTTTGTGTGCAAGGTAGACCAACAACAAAATCCATGCTAACATCCCCCAAGGGGCTTCGAGAACTGGTAGAGGAGTGTATAGTCCTGTGTTCTGTCCTCGAGTCTTGGCAATATGACAAATCCTACACCTTTGGATATGTCGCTCTATGTCTCGAACTAATCATGGCCAATAAAAGCTTCCTTGTACAAGAGCTAATGTCTCGTCATGACCAAAATGACTAGCAAGACTACCATTATGGCATTCAATTAGTATGGCTTTATGTAATGAACATTGAGGAATGCAAAATCGATTACCTAAAAACAAGTAACCATCTTGCAGATGAAATTGGCGGTAGGGTCTTTCACAGCAGTGTTTCCAAATATCTTTAAAGTCTGAATCATCTTCATACAACTCCTTATAACTTCAAATCCAATTATTTGAACTTGAAGTATAGAAAGCAATGTGTAACAATGACTCAAAGCATCAACAACTTTATTTTGTGTACCTGACTTATGCTTTAAGACATATTGATAGGGAGAGAGGAATTCACTCTATATGGCATGACGTGCTTTGAGCTTGCTTTGACTATGAAGGTATTTGAGCGCTTTATGATCAGAATAAAACATGAATTCCTTTGCCAACAGATAATGTCTCCTGTGATCTAAGGCTCAAACAATAGCATAAAACTCCTTGTCATATGTTGAGTATTTCTTCTGAGTCTCATTGAGTTTCTCACTGAAAAAGGGAATTCGATGATTCTCCTAACTTAAAACAACACAAATCCCTACATTAGAGGCGTCATAATCAACTTCAAAGACTTTGTTGAAATCTGGAAGTGCTGAAACTGGAGCTTCTGTCACTTTTTGCTTTAATGCTTTGAAACTTTTTTGAGCAGTTGATGTCCATTCAAATTTATCTTTCTTCAATAATTCTGTGATTAGAGCAATCACTGTACTAAAATTCCTAATGAATCATCAATAGAAAGATGCAAGACCATGAAAACTCTGAATATTATGAAGTGATTTAGGTGTTGGCTAATCAACAATAGCTTTTATCTTGTTTTTATCCATCTCTATTCCCCTCATTGAGATGAGATATCCAAGAAAAATCACTTTATTAGTTAAAAAGTGACATCAACACATACAACTTTTGCTCTCTCAAAGCTTCAAAGGTCTGTCTGAGATGCACTAAATGTTGCTCCTCATTTTGACTATGCACCAAAATGTCATCAAAGTAGACCACTACAAACTTTCCAATGAAAGGCCAAAATACCTAATTCATAAGTCTCATGAAAGTGCTTAAAGCATTGGAAATTCCAAATGGAATAACCATCCACTCGTAGAAACCATCTCTTGTTTTGAAGGCAGTCTTCCATTCATCACCAAGTCTCATACGTATTTGATGGTATCCACTTCTCAAATCAATCTTCGAAAAGATTGTCGAACCATATAGTTGATCAAGCAAGTCATCAAGTTGAGGAATGGGAAAGCGATACTTGATGGTAATTTTGTTTACTACTCGACTATCAATACACATACGCCATGATCCATCTTTCTGTGGAACGAGTAAGGTTAGAACAACACAAGGACTTATGCTTTCCTTAATCAATCCTTTAGCCATGAGTTTAGTCACTTGGCATCGTAGCTCTTCATGCTCCTTTGGACTTATTCGATATGCTGCTTTATTTAGAATCATAGCTCTCGGAATGAAATTAATACAATGTTGGATATCTCGCATAGGTGGCAATCTGGATGGGATTTCTTCTGGAATTACATCTTCAAATTCTTGAAGAAGTGGTTGGATGGTCTTTGAAAATGTGTTTCCTTCTTCATTCTCTTCCAAAATGACAAGAGCATAAGCAACCTTGGTCTCCTCTATAATTTTGAATATCATTGCCTTAGAAATCAAATTGCAGCTTTCTTCTTTTGAGTCACTAGTCCATTCTTTCTTCAATGGTGCTAGTATGATCTTCTGGCCATCCTTGGTGAAGGAATAAGTGTTTTTATGACCATCATACATAGCATGATGATCATATTGCCAGGGCCATCCTAATAGTGTGTGACAAGCATCCATGAGAATAACATCACACCATACCTTGTCTTGGTACTTCTTACCAATGGAGAACTCAATCAAGCATCTCTTTGTGACTTTGATCTCATTATCCTTCCTTAACCAAGTTAACTTATAAGGATTTGGATGATCTTTGGTAGGTAGATTTAGCTTATCCACCATTTTTGTAGAGACAACATTCTCACAGCTTCCAATGTCAATGATGACATCACAAACTTTGCCATGTGAAGTACATCGAGTAAGGAAAATGTTGTGGTGAAGCCAATCTTCTCCTTCGGCAATGGCACTGTTCAGGGCACGACGTACGACAAACATCTCACCATCATTTTCTTGGATGATCTCATTGTCATCTTCTTCTAAGGATTCATCCTTGTCTTCCTCCTCATTTGATGCTTCCTCCACAAATGATATTACTCTTCAGTTTGGACAGTCAGATGCAATATGGCTAAACCCATGACACTTAAAGCATTTTCTTGAATTATTGCTAGAAGTTTGCCATGTGTTTTACCAACGGCTTCAATATCCTTTTTGGTGGTGGTGGTGGTGGATGATGATGGCTTCGTTGAAGTACTCCCCTGGTTAGAAGTATTTGTTTTGGCTACATTCCTTATTCCAATCCATCTGAAAGTTCTTTGTTGACGTTCTACCTTCAGTGCTAGTTTGATCACATCATTGAGTGTCCAATAAGGTTGAAGTTGAACAACATTGGCAATTTCAATCTTCAATCCTTTGAGAAATCTAGCAATAGTGTGTTCTTCCTGCTCATTGATGTCACACTTCATCATAAGTTGTTCAAACTCTATAGCATAATTCTTAACTAACATATCTCGTTGTTGAAGATTGTGAAGTTTGATGAACATATCTTACCTATATTAATCAGGAAGATACTTGCGCTGAAGTTGTTTTTTCATCTTCTTCCAAGTTGTGATCTTACTTTTTCCTTTGCGTTCTCACTTGTGCTTACGATTCTCCCACCATATTGAAGCATTTTTCTTAAGCTTAATGGCAACAATCTTCACTTTGTAAT
Organism: Reutealis trisperma; assembly: GCA_947687605.1. Lineage (NCBI taxonomy): Eukaryota > Viridiplantae > Streptophyta > Magnoliopsida > Malpighiales > Euphorbiaceae > Reutealis > Reutealis trisperma. The sequence continues at coordinate 970,663 of CANTUT010000043.1, read as the reverse complement.
GGTCTGAAATGTCTTTATAGTCAAAGACTCATTCAACAGTATGCATCCATTTGATAAAATAGTCTGGATTTAACTGTCTTTCAAAATATGGTATGTCCACTTTCACTCCATGATCTTGATCTTGGTTTCTCCTTTAATGTACTCGCGGTCGTGGTTCTACTTCTTCTCCAGATGATTCACTTGCTAGATTGTGAAAAGGATTAATCTCAGCTTCTTGATCATCGTCTGATTCACAAAGTTGTTCTTCTCTTTGCTCATACTGTTCAAGTAAGAGTTGTTGAATCTGTCATTACAATTCTTCTATGGTGAAGTCTTGAACAAGCCTCTATCGGTTGCGTCAAGGTGGCATTTTTTTTTTTTTTGCAATAATTCTTGAAGAAAAATTACTTTTTTTTTAATCTCTCCTCTCTTTTTTTTTAATAAATATTTCTTTTTTTTCACTTTTTAATTTTTTTTCTCTTTTTTTAATATATATATTTTTTTATTTTACCATTTTTTTTTTTTTTACAAACAAGCAAAGTAATACAAGGAAGTAAAAAAATTATGTAATTCTAATTAATAACAACTCTTATGCAAATCTCAAAAAAAAAATTTAAATAAATATGGGAAGGTAATGTATGTAAAGGGAAGTGTTTTAGAAGTGCAATGGTGATTAATTGGTATGGGTGGAAGGTTTTGATTTTGTAAGTGGTAGCTTAGTAGTTTATATATATATATATATATATATATATATATATATATATATATATATATATATATATATATATATATATATATATATATATATATATATATATATATATATATATATATATATATATATTCCAGGAGGTTTTAAATTTTTGGTATGAAATTTTGCCAATTAAATAAAATGGTGGCAAATGGAATTTTGTCAAGTGATAAAAAAAATGCAGCAAATGATATATATATATATATTTTTTTTGAATAATGAAAACAAATATTTGATAGATTGAAACCTTGAAACTCCAATATACAGGTAGATCAAGGTTGTTCTGATACCAAGTTGACACCGTTGCAGTGTCGTTTGTGTATTATGTCGATCATGGTGGAATTGATAACTCTGGTACGACAAATACATGGCCCAATTCACCACCTTGGAAGAGCCAATCCAAGGATACAGCTACTCTTTAGAATTTAAGAATGAATTCTTAACTAAGAGTATAAAAATATTACCTTCTAAAGAAAGAAGAAATGTGATTATTTTCTCAAATTGTCTGTGTCTTACAATGAAAGTTCGTAAGCCTATTTATAGGCATTATTACAACATTATTACAACCTAAATAATTCAACTTTTGAGCTGGTAAATTAACAAACTAAATTGGCAAGCACACAACTTTAAACAAACCACATTAGCATATATGATATAGATGTAAACACATTATTTGGTGGGTTGGAAAAGAAAGAACTTGGCTGGAACAATTTGGATGACAACTTGGATGTTAGTTGGAAAAATTTGGAAGTCAAATAAAACTTAGATAACAACTTGGATGTTGGCTGGAAAAATTGCAATTCAAATGTTAGTGAAGGTAGGTTGAAAAAAAAAAAAAAAGGTTGAAACCATGTGAATATCTTGACTTTGAATTTCTTGGATAAGACACTCCTATGTCACTTATGCTGCAAGCTTGTGGATAAGAGTTGGAGATTCTTTTGTTGTTCATCTACAAGTGTTGGGCTGTACACCTTTGGAGTTATTTAATTATACAAGAAGTCATTCTTTCAACTCACAAGTAAAACCATTATTTTTATCTGCTATTGTTTTGGTCTTCTAGGACATCTAGCATGCGAGAAACCAAATGGTGTTTGAGGACACTTTTATTTCTAGTTTTAGCTCATTTAGATTTGTTTATATGGCAATAAAAGAGTGCCAAAATTTTAAAATTGGGCATGCGTATAGTTCCTAAATTGAACTTTTAATTCTAAAGAGATTATGCATTAAAGTTATTCCAAGAAAGGCTCTTTCTACCTTACAGGTAATATGGCAACCTCCTCCTCAAGGTTGATTAAAGATTAATACCAATAAGTCGGCCTTAAGATCTCATGGATTGTTAAGGGCGGGTGGTATGTTTAGAAAATGTCAGAGTATCATTAAAGGGTGCTTTGCCCTTCATTTAGGTAATGGTTAAATATAGCAATTTATGCTATTGATAAAGTTTGGGAATATGGTTGTAAAAATCTTTGGTTTGAAAGTGATTCCAACTATGTTGTGTTTCTTTTAAAATCTAAAAGCTTAAAGGTTCCTTGAAATATCTTATCTAACTGGTCTCCTTGTTTGGATCATATTTCTCGCGTGCATTTTAGAGCTTCACACATCTATTGTAAGGACAACAGGACTGCTAATAGGCTTGCTCATGAAGTAGTTAATCTTGATTGTGACATGTGGTGGTTCCAACCACCTTCTTTTTGCTCCTTTCTTTTAGTGCACGATTCTAATGGTCATAAGAGTTATAGATTTCCTTGATTGTTTTTAAGTTCCTTTTGTTGGACATTATTTTTTTTTTTATTCTTGAAAATTAGAGGGCCTACCCAATGTGTCTGGAGGACTACTCCGATACTTAAATTAATAAAATTATGATTTACAGAAAGTATATGAATTATAAAGTTTAGAGTTAGAAGTTCTGAGTTAAGAGCTAAGAGTTACCTCCTTATAAAAATTTAAGAGTTATTTATAATGATATCTTATGATATAGATCCTTATTAGAAGAGGATTTACCTGCTATAATATCTTAATTGTAAATGGATTTCCCATAACTATATTATAATCAGGGAATGACTCCTTTTACCAGTAGTCTAGTAGGATGTGGACTGTTTAGGCAAGCTCTTAGCTCGAATAGGATGACTAGTTCAAATAAGTATGTAAAACACACACACACATATATATATATATCAAAGACCTTCTATAAAGTTCTACAAAATTCTATATAGACGAGTTCTTATATCATAAATCCAGGTCCACTTTGCATTATAGATATGGATCCAAAACGCACTGTTTTGTTAAATAAAAAATAAATATTTTTTTAATATTAAATTTTAAATTATCATGTTTATTATATTTAAAATTTAAGTTTAGCATATATAACTATCAGAATCATTAGATATAATGTTCAAGTTCATCATATATCACATGCAGATTCATTATTTTTTACTATCAGATTTATAATTTAATTATTTTATAATTTAATTTCTTCATTTCTCATATTTAAAATTTTCATTATTTAATATTTCACATATAATTATAAGGTTTATTATATTTAAAGTTTAGATTCATCATATGTAACTATCATATTCATTAGATATAACATTTAGGTTCATTATATATCATATGCAAATTCATTATCTTTTACTGCCAGATTCATGATTATAAATCAATATTAAATTATTTATTTTGTTTTTTTTATTAATCAACAACTAGTTATATTACTTCGATAGAATGGAATTCAAAAATAGAGGATTGATTAAGAGTTAGTTCTCAATAATATCATGTTAGATTGCTCAACAAATAAGAGACAAATACAAAGAAGAATAGCAAATCTAACTATTGACATGCACTTTTCAACTCGAAAATTTAAATTTTATTTAATTCATCAAACAATATCTATGTCTCTTAATAAAAAACCTAAAAATATCAAATAATCAAACTCAAAAAAAATTAAAATCTTCACACAAACAGTATAAAAACTCACAAAAAAAGAAGCTTATGAAAAAAAAAAAGAAGAAGAATAAGATAAAAATTGCTTCAAGAAAAAAAGAGGAACAAAAAAATTAAAGCAATTTAAAAAAAAGAAGAAGAAGAAGAAGGATAAACGAAGTGCTATTTTGAAGAATAAGAAATCGAGCTTCCTAAAATAATTCAAAATCATTATATTAATATTTTTTTTAAATAAAATAATGAATTTTAACTTTGAAACTATGGTGCTATATGATCCTAGGTTCATAATATAAATTGCCCTATATATACGTATGTGTAAATTACCCCCCAAAGGTTATAGAGTTTTCTAAAATTAAAATCTACTTATCATTTAATTTTTTTAAACTGACATGTTACCATTTTAATATAAAAAAATAAAATTATTAGGTGCTTTTATTAGGATATATAAAATAAAAAAGATAAATTATAATTATAATAGCATTCCAACTTAATCCAATGCATTTAAAAATAAGGAAATTCTTTTTGCGTTTTAGCACAATCTAATGTACTCTTTACACGTTGCGTCGATTAGCCGACATAACCGATATATGACGACAGGTCGTTTAATTCGCTTATATTAAAATTGTATGTCGTTTATTAGATGTCCAAACAAATTTGAAAACTTTCTGCTTCCATCTTAAGCTAATTCTCACCGCTTTATTATAATATTAAAAGTTAAAAGAGAATAAAAACGCAAATTACCATTCAAAAAGTCACTCTTCAGTTTTTTAATCTCTGTATCTCTACAAATCTCTCACTCACCGATCTCTCTCTCTTTCTTGAAGCTACTTAGTAGTCCAAATGGCGGATGTTGCTGAAACCACCGCCACCGCCACCGCCACCGCCACCGCCACCACGACTACCACCCCGAGTACTGACTCAGAGAGCAAGCCCCAGGCGGCGGAGATTAAGCGATGGGGTGATGTAGTAGACGAGGAAGATGAACAAACTAGCGAAGCAGCCTCTGCATCTGAGGATAAAGTTGCTTCTGAACTTAACGTTGATGAATTAACGATTGACGTTGAAAAAAAGGTCAACAAGTTTCTTGATGAGCCTGAAGATTCCAGAATCCAAGCTGTATGATCTCTCTCTCTCTTCCTCTTTGTAGCTATATTTTAAGGTTTTGATAGTTATTTTACTTTTTTACTCGATTGATTGGTTTGGTTTGGAGGGTTGTTTGAGCTGTTCTAATGGACGCCGATAATGAGATACAATAATTGAATTTCTCATTCTACTAGGTTTTATTAGGGTTTTAAGTAGATTTAGGATTCACCACTAAATTTGTTATTTGTTATTTGATTTCTTGAAATCCAGCTTCCTATTATAAATATTAAATAATAACGAATGTGTTTTGGTATTGTCCGATGTGCGATGCAATTTCTATTATGAAGCAGCTTATAACCTAAGTCTGTTTCCTGTTCTGACCATTGGACTGTATTAGCAACAAATTGGGCAAGCTTATAGTGATTGATAAGGTTGTTTGTTTATTTGGGGTTCAATTTGATATAGGTTACGTCTGGAGATACCCCGTATACATCAGCTTCGACATTTGAAGATTTAAACCTGACACCTGAGCTGTTAAAGGGACTGTATGTGGAGATGAAATTCAAGAAACCTAGTAAAATTCAAGCTATTAGTCTTCCCATGATCTTGACACCTCCATACAAAGATTTGATTGCACAGGCACATAATGGTTCTGGTAAGACCACTTGTTTTGTGCTTGGCATGTTGAGTCGCATTGATCCTAATGTCAGAAGACCTCAAGCTCTTTGCATTTGTCCTACAAGAGAATTGTCTATTCAGGTTACACCCCTGTTCTTGATTTTCTTAGCTTTTTTATTTTCTGATACTTTTTAATGTTTGATTTTTGAAAATTAAGAGATATGGGAGGGAAAACAGCTAGATGTTGAAAATTTTTTTTATCACACACTGGAATATATTCTAAGAATATGTTCTGGAAAGCAGAATATACATTTAAAAAAATTCTCAATCTCATCAAACTTACCATGGGTTGTTAAACATTCATTTTTGAAACCTGACAATCATCATACAGATATTATTAGTCTTAGGGTTTATACCACTTTTATAGTAGGGCTATAAAGTAATGTGTATGATCTTTTTATACTTTTCTTGTTGGAACTTTTATTAGCACTAAAAAAAGTACTAATCCAGGGTTTAATCATGGGAGATGTTTCTTGCAGAATATGGAAGTTCTTCGGAAGATGGGAAAGTACACTGAAATCACTTCAGAATGTGCGGTGCCAATGGACATTGCAAACAATGACAGACCTAGAACCCGGCCACCAATATTTGCTCAAGTAATTATTGGCACTCCTGGTACAATAAAGAAATTGATGGCACAGAAGAAATTGAGTGTTATTGATATGAGAGTTCTTGTCTTTGATGAGGCTGACCACATGCTGGCCAAGGTATCCATTTTACATCGCTTATATTCGTACTGAGGTTTTGTCAATTATTCCACACCCTTTACCTGCTTTGAACTCTTGTTTTGTGTCTGCTATGCTGTTTTCTTCATACTTTTTACAATGACATTATTATCTTCACAACTTTTTATTAATTCTGGAGTGCAGTGAATCCAAAAAAACATTTCCTTGACATGTTCCCTTTTTATTTTATTTTATTTTATTTTTTTGGTAAATGAAGTCGATAATCCCTTGAAGTTGTTGAGTGGTTGCTAATGAATAATTGAACTGTTGTAGGATGGATTTCAAGATGATTCCTTGAGGATAATGAAGGATATTGAAAAAGTCAATCATAACTTCCAGGTTTGTCATTCTACTAGCATATTTTTTATTTGCTTTAAAAATTTTGTATTCCTTTGTTGTTGCGTTTAGTATATTGAATTATAACATTTGCTTTTTGTCAATAATGCTCACACAGTAGAAAATTTTGCTTGTCCAAGGATAGAAAACAATTACTTACTTATTTCTGTATACCTTTCTCTCCAGATACTTTTGTTTTCTGCCACATTTGATGAGACTGTCAAGAATTTTGTTTCAAGGATTGTGAGGAAAGATTACAATCAACTCTTTGTGAAGAAAGAAGAGTTATCGTTAGATGCAATAAAGCAGTACAAGGTATACTGCCCTGATGAGTTGGCCAAGATTCTAGTTATAAAAGACAGAATCCTTGAACTAGGGGAGAAATTGGGGCAGACTATTATATTTGTGAACTCAAAACAGAGTGCAGGAATGTTACATAAGGCACTTGTTGAATTAGGTTATGAAGTAACCACCATTCATGGTGCACTTACTCATGAAGATAGAGACAAGATAGTCAAAGAGTTCAAGGATGGTCTGACTCAAGTTCTGATATCAACCGACCTTCTTGCCCGAGGCTTTGATCAACAGCAGGTGTCTCCTTTTATCTTAATCCAAAAAAGTCTTCTTACTGAGTGCATAATGTATCACTTAAAATGTTGACTCTTAATATTTATCATTTTTTTGCAGGTTAATTTGGTTATCAATTATGATCTTCCAGTGAAGTATGAGACTTCAAGGTATGCGACTCCAAGAGAGCCACATTATGAGGTGTACTTGCATCGGATTGGTAGAGCAGGGCGTTTTGGCCGCAAAGGTATGCTTTTATATCGGATTCTGCTTTTGGTGATTATTTTTGTGCTTATCTAAAACTATTGTTATCAAAAGATAAAGTTATGCTATTTGTTATTTGTTTTTATATTGCAAAATCTTATGTATTATCCTGGCATCTTGACAATATCTGAATAAGTTAATTGACTGAGGACATTCATTTAGGTTGTGGGATTAGGTCTGCCCCTGTTTCATGATTGAGGTGCTATTGGAACTCCATAGAAACTTGCTTGAATTTTTGATGTTACTGTGTCAAAGTACAATCTTGAAAAATGGAAGGTGTTAATTGTATTTGGTTACTTGTAGTCAGCCGCACAGTTTTCTCTGTGTTATTTTGATAAATTGCATTGATTGTGAAAGTAGTAATTATCAATTCTAAATCATGCAATCCTGCAGGAGCCGTCTTCAACTTCATAATGGACGAGAAAGACACAATGATAATGGAGAAAATTGAAAAGTATTTTGGGACCCAAGTGACCGAGGTGATTATCAAAGCCTTTCTTTTTGCTTATTTATCCTAAAATTCATGCCCTGTTTGATGCTGGAGAGACCAGGCAGGGTATGAATGTGCTTTTGTTTGAATTCCTGAGTACATTTATAAAGAGAGATATTGAATCCTATGTTAGGTTTTTTTATTTTTTTTTAAATTGTTTACTTCCCTGGTGGTTGCTAGTCTTTCTTGTATTAGCTAGCATAATCTCACTGTTTTCTTGCTGTTGCTTCTCCAATGCAGGTTCCATCCTCGAATAGTGAGGAAGATTTTAAGGTTGCCCTGAATGAAGCTGGATTGCTGTAATGTCAACCATATCTATAATTGTTCAGTTTGGCCAGTAACCAGGCATCTTCAAGTCTCTTGAGAGTGCAGATTTTTGTCACGGATATCTATTATTTGTTACTACGTCAAACATTCTATGATGATGCTCCATTTGTATTGAAAATAGTGAAAAACCGGATGAATTTTGTCAATAGAGTTATTGCTTAATTAAAATGTTCAATAAATCTTGCAGCTAATGATCTTTTTTAGATGTGAAAATGATCATGGTCCCGAAAGGGGTGTTTCGGGTTTTTATTCAGGTTATTTGTTAATGGCTTTTGGCTATTTGCATATGATTTTTTTTTTTCTTTCAAGAGATTTTATCAATTATCAATTGCAAGTGTATCGAGATAAATTTTATGAGACATTACAATTCAATATGGACATGCTATTCTACTATTTGTACTTGTGCAAATGAGGAAATATATTTTACAATACCAAGTTTTTTTATTTCAATTATTTTAATATAAGCCCATTTAAGTTTTTTTGAATCTCTATTATTCTCTGCAGCAACTTCATAAACAATTGTTTCGTAATTGGAGGTCAAGAGCTTATAATATTAGAGAAACAAAATGGTTTGCACGTCTTGAGTAGTGTACCCCCACTTCTATTGGCACATCGCCTATATATGCTCTTCTTCTAAACCAAGCACTATTCATTTCTTTATAGCTTTTTTGGGAGAGAGAGAGATGGCTAACATGGCAATGAGATTGATTGCAGTAACATTAGTAATGATGGTAGGCACTAATTTTGCTGTGGCTTGGGAGGGAGCTGGGGTGATTCATGTGGGTGGTAGAGTAATGTGCCAGGACTGCACCAAGGGCTATAATGATTGGGTTAATGGCGACAGACCCATAAAAGGTGCTCCTCTCCTCTCTTCTCTTCTTTGTTTTTGTTCTAGTGCTTCCACCAACCACCAATAATTAGCCAATTCATGTTCAAAATTCTCATCTTACTAATGTCCAAAATTGGTTTCTAATGCATTTGCAATTTAATATGAGTACATCTCTTAATTTGATAACAAATTCAAGTTCAAATAATCTTCTCTCTCCTTAATATTCAAAAATAAATTATTTCATAATAATATTGTAATAGATTAAATTATTTATAGTAGAGCTATTCAGTATGATTATTAATTGAGCAAATTACAATTTAATCTTTAAAATTTGGTTTAATTAACTAATTTGTTCCTACTTTTTGAAAATTAATTAAGTTTCTTAATTTTGATTCCGTTATACTATTTAATTTTTCCTTTTATTTATTTCACTTTTTCTAAAAAAAAAATTAAAAAATTTAGACTGAAATATAATTATTTTAAACTTACCAATTAAAACTATTCGTATCTTCTTATTGCGAAAACATCTAAAAAAACTTGAAAATGGATTTTATTGCAGGATGCAAGGTCTCCCTTACATGTATGGATGAAAGAAAAAGAGTAATGTATTATGATAGTGATATGACTGATGAATTAGGGCAATTTGATATTACTGTGAGCAAATACATTAATGGGAAGGAATTGAAAGCGAAATTATGCTCAGTAAGACTTGTATCATCTCCAGATCAAACATGCAACATTCTCACTGATTTTGCTGGTGGGAAATCTGGAGTTAAGCTTAGGCGACCTACATTGGTGTATAGAGACATGATAAAGTTCGTGTTGGACCCATTTTATTTCACTACTCCAATGTGTGATCAACCTGATACTTCCGATTCTGAATATGTTGATGATGACTTCCATGGAATTACCAACAATTACTGATTTTATTTACTTATAATTTCTATTTTTATTGTAGTTGTTGCTTTTATTTTTGTTTTGTTTTTGTGAGTTGAATTTTGTAAGGCATATTCGACGATAAAAAGAAAGGGAGTTTTATTTTTATTTTTATGAAAAAATGATAAAATGTAGAAGTTGCAATATTAAAGAGTGCGTCTTATCTGCATTAGTATAAATATTATTATTTAGGCTGGTTTGTTTTATGGGAAATATTTTTCGTATTTTCTAATATTTAAAATATTTTAAAAAATTAATTAATGAAAAATATTTTTCTGATCAATAAAAAATTAAGCCTTTTTTTGGGAACACAACTTCCTCTTTTCGAAATGAAAAATAATTTTTCAGATTTTGACAAACTTATTATAATAAAAAAATATATAAATATAAATTATTAATTTGTCAATCATTAATATTCACTACTGAAGATTACCTATAATCACTGCTAGCCTTTGACAACTATCGACAATCACCACCGATCGCCAATTATTATTAAATTTATTATTTTTAGGAATTTTTCTCATATTTAATAATAAAATTTTAAAAATAGTAAGTTTTATAAATTAAATTTTTTATATTTTTCACTAATTTTTTTAATAATACAACTAAATGACAAACAATCAATTTTTTAGAAAATATTTTTTTTAGAAAATAATTTTCTTGAAAAATATATTCTAAAGATAAATTATTTTCTGCCAAATAAATCAACCTTTATATGATAATAAGGTAAAATAAGAAAACCTATTTTTCATACGTTTAATTTAGTGAAATATAAATAAGAAAACCAATTATTTAACCAAACCGAATTTTATGTCCAATCAAATATGGACACTTGGCAATTCATGCAAATTGAAATGTGTCCTAAATTGCCACCTTGGAAAATTTCAATTCAATCAACCAAATAATTTTTTTTCAAAATTAGACTTCAAAATCAAAATTGTCCCCCATTGTTACCCTCAAGGCTCGCGGCGGAGGCCCAGAGCCCGCTGAAGTAATCTCGGCTCAGCCATGGCAACTCGCATCCGGAGACTAACAGCCTCTACCTCATTATCGTCATCATCGTTAATCAATTTGATTCAAAAATCAATGGTTGATAATTCATCGACCTTTCTTGCCCACTGCGTTTCCAGGCCCAGGTGGACCTCTTCTTCCTCTTCCTCCTCCTCCTCCTCCTCCTCCTCCTCTTCATCGTCGTCAAAGCCTGAAAAGAAGATAACAGATCGTCTTTCCGCCGTTATAGACGCTGTCAACGACCGTAAGCTTCCTCCTGAACTCCGTGGCCAGCGCAATTCTGTCAGGTCACTATCTCTTTCATATCTATGAGTGATGCTAGCTGTGGTGTTCAATTGTTGCTCTTACTATCTTTGGTTCGTTTATTGAAATTAAGCTGAAAAGGGTCTGTATTTTCAACTTTAGAGCTTTAATTCTTAAAACCCATTAATTGAAACTCTAGTTTCTCTCTCAAGTGAAGATGAAAGATTAGAACTTTCTGCTGTTTGATTGTTCCTTTTCTGTATAGAGTTCAATCAAGGTGCTGTCAAGTGTCAAATTGACCAATTAAGACATAGTTAATTCACTTGGAGTTACGATAAATTCTGGCCTTGTGTAATTAGATTGTAATGATCATTATTATAAACATAATCATATATTTATTGAGTAAAATAGATTTTGCTTGGATGGTTAGCAGATCAGGGTAGTCCTAGTTTGTTTTAAAGATGGCAACTACTGTTCTATTTGTCTGTTTTTGGTTGTAGCTAGTTCGCTAATTCCTCTTCGTGGAGACAGTTAATGTAGTTATTTTTTGTCGGATGAATCTGCATATCATGTTGCATGTTCTTTAAATCATTAGAGACATCTACTTGGAGATACCAGACGCGGTTAATCAAATGCTGCTGTTGATGGTTCTGTTAGATTTTACTCAAATTGTAACTTAAGTCCTCAGTAGCTTAGCAGGCTAATTGGCACTTCTTGTGCTTTGTGAAGCTTGTCGTTCTGTATTTGACTTTGTTTGAGCCATCATGTGGAAAATTAAACCAAAACAATTTGGAAGCAATTGCTGTCATCCTCCGACCAATCCAGTTTGGTTGTACTTTCGTAAAATTTAATGTAATGATCTCTGGTTTTCATTTGACTAGGTCAGAAACTGATATTATAAATGTCGTTGAGCAAAGAATATGGCATTCCATGGAAGAAGGTCAGTTCGAGAACTTACCAGGGAAAGGCAAACCCTTGAATCTCAGCGCTAATCCTCATGCAGACCCAGCTGAAGACACATTATATAGGATCCTTTCAAAAAATGGATGTGCACCAGAGTGGGTTGAACTCAACAAAGAGATTAGGAGTAAAATATCTGAATGGCGAGTTACCTTGAAGAAAGCATGGATGGTCAAATGCAATGGGGATCACTCCAAATGGACTGAGAGCTCTGAGGCTTTAAAAGCGCAACTAGGTGATATAAATGATAAGGTGAACCATTAGTAATCTGGTTTCTTATCATCTATTATATGGCTTGTCGCTTAATTTCCTAATTGCAGTTTGTAGGTGTCTCGCAGCCAGGGGACTGTGTCTGATTTGAAGCTTTAAACATTAACTGAATGTCATTGATGTGAATCACAGGTTTTCCGGTACAACCTCATTGTACCTTTCGGCCGCCAGATGTTTGGACTGAAGTGGGAAAAGGAGCTGGACCGTTTGAATGAATGATTCTCTCCTTCCTATTTTGTTTAATCGTCGTAATAATAATATAAAGTCGTTTTCTTGATCATTGTTCTTTACTGGTGATTTTGGCATATGTAAGTACTCTTATATTCATCCTATAAAGATAGTCCTTTTTTTTTTACACACAGATTAAGAAAATATAGTTTATATAGTTAAATTAGTTAATTTTATATGTATTTTACCAGTATACTCCTGTATTATCGTTAAATAAATGATTATGAATATTAGTAAAGTATTTTTTTGGAATTAATCATTCTTTAATAAATTTGAAAATAATAATGGATGATTTTTAGACTCTTTAAATATTTAATATTTTAGTACTCTACTAAATAAATATTAATGTTTATTTAATATTTCAAAAATAATTAAATTGTTGTACGTTTTTAAGTAGTTGATGGCCAGAAAATAAATAAAGACATAATAAGAATTAAATAATTTAACACATTTTAAAAAAAGAAAATAAATTATTTTTGTGGGATAGTAAAAAAAAGGGGCAGTGGATTATTTTAATGTGACGGAGGGAATATATGTTTAGGATAATAAATTTTGGTCAATGAAAACTGTGTATGCTTAAATTGTTACTTTTGAAATGCAGTTGAAGTGGTTTACTGCACTGTTCTTGCCCTTGAGGGCTCCTTTAGCTTGCACAATCACTAATTATTAAACAATTGGAGTACTCTGGTAATATTCCAGCACATAAGCTCCAGATTTCCACTGGTAGGTCTTCAGTTCACATTTGGACCCAAGTGAAATTCGAGAAGGATGGTTTTTTCAGGCTTATAGAATAATTTCATTTCATTGACATCAGCAGCTTGTCGGATAGGATTATTTTGGTCTTGAAATCAATGCTGGAATTCCAAAAATACAATCATACTAGTTCTAATTAATGAAATGGGTCTCTGATTATAGAGGTGAGAGCCTTTACCGGATTGGGGATATTTGGCCTAACAGGATTTTGATTCTCCATCGAGACGTTTTAGATCAGCTCATCCGGCTCAGGGGGAGAGAGAGAGAACCTGATATGCCAAAAGGGCCGATACAATGTTAATCACATGGAGGTAGTTGAATTAATTGCAATCTTGTGATTGAGTTTTGTTCTGTGTCGTCAATTTTAACAGTAACAATTAATTAAATGGTGCCTGTCAAGGATTTTTTTTTTTTTTTTTTTTTTGGTTTCTTGGACTTCCAGTCAGTATTCATGTCTATAGTTCCCTTGAATCTCCACTTCACCATAAACTGCATAGAAAGGATCGCTATTTTCCTGTGGTATCTCTCAAAGGTAAATGGTAGTAAACTGAAGAGAGCAAAACAGAGAGATCAGAACCATAATAAAAATGTAATCATATATGATGTACAAACATCCCCAAAGTGTGTACTCTCTTGTAAGAATATAGATACAGAAGCAAATATCTTTTCAGTATTGCAAATCCAGAAACTAGGTCATCCAGTTGAAGATGTTTTAGCAGCAAGATGGATAAGTGCTCGCCTGTGGTAGGTAGTTCGGAATTTTTTGTACTTCTGGACGAAAGCAGCAAGTTCCAATTCCCTGTCAAGTAGTTGTCTGTGCAGGTTTTCAGATTCCTCTTCCGTCTTATTCATTGCTTCTGCAATTGAGAAACACAACAATTGCATCATATTTCTAATAATGTCTTTCCTATATCATTTCATCATAAGCTTCAAACTTAAAGATGGATTAATTTTATTATCTACCTTGAAGCTTTTGAAGAAGGGATTGAGGAGAGCAGGACCTCAGCATCTCTTCTTTCTGTCTTTCCAGTTCATTTAATTTCTCCTGGGCAGCAGCCAACTCAGTTGTCCGTATTATTCTGCACTGTGGGCATAAAGTGAAAGGAGAAGTTTAAGATTTTAAATTCTTTGCAGCACAACATAGTCCAGCCAAAGAGAAAATGAGACATGGCATTGGGACTCACCTGGTTCCTTAACTCCATCATGCGTGGCTCCTTCTCTAAGTTCTCCTCTATTCATCATAAATAACAGTTTTCAGTTTCTCTCTCCATTTATAACTCGAATCAGAACATTAAATTGGAAAACATATATTTTTTGAAAAACAAAAATAACTTACTAGCCAGCTCTATCGTTTCTTTGCGAAGCTCATCTCTTATCTGATAAAAAAAGATACAGAATTGGTCACAAACTGGCAACACCAAGTGTCATAATTAAGGCAACAGGAAATCACTTTACTTTTTAATAATTTCTTTTATCCCCTAGCTCAAATAAAAGTGAATCGAAATTTTTTATATTGCAAGGTGGACATCACATTTAACATCGCATAAATCATAGTTATGCAACAGTTCAGAAAAATTTTATCATAAGAATATGATCAAACAAAGAAAGAGAAGTCAAATGATTTCTTATGAGTGTATACAAGTATGCACCCAGGCATGAGTTTTTTTTTTTTTTTTTGGGGTAAATTTGAAAGGCAGGCATGAATATTTATGCCTGTGCCACATTTGGGCAATGGCCATGTCAGAATATATGTTAGCAGAAACAGATATACCGATTCTGCTGAGAACCTTGTACCAGTGAAAATGCAAGTCGCATGGAAAAGTGGCTCTTCTTATTTGTGTATCTGGGTGGGGCAGAGAATAGGAGGTAACAGTTGGCGAAGTGCTAAATGAATTTTTGCTTTCCTGATTTAAAGTCGGTGATTAAAGACAGCAGTTCAATAATTTAATGAAAAGTGGACGGTTGTTTCCTCATTAGCATATAAAGATCATGTTTAGAAATTGAGATAAAACTAAAATACAAGAATCTCATTCCCCGAATCTCAGCAATTTTCAGGGAGAAAAAAGTTGGTCTGGACTCATTTGAGAATTCCAAACGAGGGAAATTTTAAAATCCCTCTACTTCTCTCTGTATCCAAACATATTGTTAGATAAATGCTAAGATGCACAGCATCAACAAATGACAAGAAATATCTATCCCTGCACTTAGCAGTTGTGATCCAGTTATCAGTTTTTGAATCCTATCAAGGCAAAAAATAAAAATAAAAAATAAAAAATAAAAAATAAAAAGGAAGAAGAAGAAGACAGCATACAGTTCAGATGCATTCTTTAATTATCACAAAGAAAAAAAATACCCAGAGAACAATTGTTTAGAGAAAATTCCTTGAACTAAACCATACAAAGAACAAAAAGGGAAACAAACAACATTTCTTGGTTTGTAAAGGCAACAGGACAAAGAGGAAAAATTACAACTTACATTGTTTTGAATTTTAACCTGATCAAGTGACATTAAAAAGTGATGGTATGCATCTTTGTCAGATAATAGCTTCCGTAGCTCATCGATACTACAAATATTTAAAGGGAAAAAAAAGACAGTGATTAGAAAATGAACATAAAACATGCTATCTGATAATACAATCAAAGTGGCTGGATTTTTCTTCCTCTTCTCACAGAAGTTACAAAAGACACTATTCTGAATTATAGGTTTCAACCTAAGACCTAATCTGCCAACCAAAGTTTACAAAAATCAATGATGGGTAGACAATCACTTCATTGTAAAAACCAATAATATGAATCAAAGTACAACAAATAGATAAAAGGATTAAAATCCTACTTGTATTGGCAGAAAAATGAACTAAACATTTTTGTTGAACATAGATAAAATGGCTAAACAATTATTAACAAATATCTCCCTGATAATAGTAAAACAAAAACAAGTTTGCAGTGTAACATTAAGTGACCACATGTGTGATCTGTAGACAGGCCAAATGTGTTCTTACAGACCTTAGAACTTGACTTTCATTCCCTGTTCTTCAAACCATCAAGAAATTCTTAATTTTGTTTAGAAAATATTTAATTCATTCATTTAGTCAAATGTTTGGCAAGCATGTTCATAATATATTTTCATAGGTACGTACATATTGGATATTAAGATCAAAACTATATCATGACAAATAATGCAGCTCTAATAACATAACATTTCCAGCTTCCTTCATGTCAATTTCTATGAATGATGTAAAATTTTTATGTGTAAACAGAAGAAAGTAGAGTGCCAAAAATATTTCCCCTACACAAGCTACAAGCAAATACTAAAAAGTCTGAATAAATAATGAACATCAGCTATAACACTAATAAAGAGAACAAAGTCTCTACAGCCCACAAAAAATCAAGAACAATTACAAGAAAGAATCAACGAAATAATAATACGTAGTCTGCATCAGGTAATTCACCTTTTATTCTTCAAAAGGGCAATAACACCAGCTGCTTCAGCAGGTGGTACATGTGAAGGAGACGGTGCTCGTTGTAAGCCATAGCTACTAGAAGAGCTGCTACTTGATGTTACAGGACGGGAGGAATTAGGCGAGCTCACTACAGATGGAGGAGGGTACCAAGATTGTCCAGGAACATCTTGTGGGCGTGGTTGAGCTTGTTGGTCCTGAGAAACCCTACACAGAGACATAGTCTAAACATAAGTTCAGAAATATACAGCACACTAAACCGAAAAACAAGTATTTAAAGAAGCATGAGTACAGGTGCACAAAAAATGGCTAACTGTGAATGTACAATCCATGAATATGTATCGACACTATCATATTCCACCTACAACGCGATATGATTACTAAAACTGATATAAGCATTTGGAAAGAACAAATTTTGCAAGATGCAAGACAAGAAAAACCACCATTACCAAGAACAAGACCATTGATATCAAATTTTAACATTTTTCTCATAATTGCACAACCCATAAGCCATTTTAGCATTAAAAACAATACCAAACATAAGCCAATTCAAACTTCCCAAATTGCACTAATACATAAATATCATCAATCAATCAAATTTTAGCATATAAATGGTATCAAAGCACGAAAAAACCCAAAGAAAATAATGAGATCAATCAATTAATCAAAAGAACAATTCCACAATTGAATTACCAGAACTTGAACATAGTTTCAATGGAGTTCTCGATCCTCCGATTAGCCTATTGAGAAATCGAAAACAGAGGAAATTGAGACTGCTTTGACGAAAGATGCTTTCTTGAAAACTTCTCCTCTATGCGGAGCGCGTGAAGGAAGCGTGTGAGCGGTTGCTTTTGGAAGGATCCAAGCAATTGGAACAGAAACAGTAAAAAGAGATGGGCTGCGTTTTGTGTCGATTGTTGTCATTTTAAGTGGGCTCTTAGAGACTATTGGGCCCTTATTTCTTATTTCGGCCCAGTTTGTTGAAACAGTTAGGGAATTAAAGATTTTTTTTTTTTTTTTTGATAAGTTCAAGATATAGCATACTTGCTTAGAGATATACTGCTACTACTTTTTTTTTTTTTTTTTTTTAGAAATCATTTTTCTTTTCAATAAATAATATTCATATACATACATTATTTCTGAACAGGAAAAAAAATATATGGTTGAAAATATTATTAAGCATAACAAAATATCATTTATATTATTAAAAAAAAGTGTATAATTATAATAAATGTAGGTGTGAATTTAAAATATAAATTTTATTTAAAAAAATCAACTTTAAACTTACAAAATAAAATTTATGCTATTATCTTTTTTTTTTTTTTTTTTAAATCCAAACAAACTTTCATTAGGAAGGACTTTCCAAAAAATTATGTTGGCAATACTAACAAGAGGATTGTGAAACGACTCTAAAGAGCCTGACAAAAAATGCACCATAGGCAATAATATGTATGCAGACCGTCAAACAAAACAAAACTGCATTTGTCTAAACTGCTTAACTATATTTTTACGGTTATGAACTATCAAATGGAAACTAGAAAGATTAAATAAACCTTTAATATTGTTAATGTCAAAAGAAGAACACCAAAATAAGCTCCATAGTCAACCTCTCCCATGTGCAACTCTAGCAAGCTTCCATTCTCTCCATGTGCAACTCCAGCAAGTTTTTACCAATCACGCTTTAATCTATACATAATAAGTCTATATATATGTACTCCTCTCTGTATATTAAACATACAATAGATATCAATTCATTTCTATATTTTATGTCTCTCTGTTGTATCTCTAAATCATTATGATATCTAACATATCTCTAAATCATTCTGAAACTTCAAAATAAGACCAACCGGAGCTCTGTACAATGCCGCACGCGCTGCTGAAAGATTGTGCACTGTAACCCACGCGCCCCATGCGCCACCTAAGGTTGAAGACGACTACGTCATCGCCATATCATACACACGTCAGCATCTGTGTCCACGTGTGTGACACGTGTCAGTCCACATCATCGATACACATCATCATATGTTAGTCCACGTGTCAAGCCACATCATCGACACGTCAACAGCTGTCAGTCCACGTGTTAGGCCACATCAACTCCGGATCTGCTCCCTGCTAATCCAATCTGATTTGTGCTCTGACCAACTCCATCTACGCTCTGCCTGGCCCGATCCGCGCTCTGCCCGACCTGTTGACTAAACCAGACCAAGAAACTTTGATCGGCCGGTTCAATCATTTTCAAACTAGTTTTGGACAAAATCATATTGGTTTTTAAGTTTTTGGGCCTTTTGAATTCAATTTTGGCCTTCGTTTTATCAAATTCCAACTCTATCATCATTTTTTGGCACATTATTCCTTAAAATAGATAAATCAAACGTTGCCAGCCCAATTGCAATAGTTTTAGACAGATCCAACTACAATCTTTGGTCTTAAGGAGTGAAAAAATTTTTAATCGGGCGTAAACTCTAGCGTATAGTCACTGGAGATATCAAGAAACCAACTCAAGAGGCAAGTGAAACTGATGTAAAATTCGTCGATCGACTCAAAGATTGAGATAGCAAAAATCATCAAATTAGCTATAAATGGATCTACAAAATCAAAACTCGCTTTGATAGGTCTGTAGAATGTTACAAGGCTCGTTTAGTAGCCAAGGGATATACTCAACAATATGGGATTGACTATGAAGAAACCTTTGTTCCAGTTGCCCGGTTGACATCTGTTCGCAGTCTAATAACCATTGCTGCAGTCCGTAAATGGAAAATTTTCCATATGGATGTTAAAAATTCCTTCCTAAATGGTGACTTATCTGAAGAAGTTTACATGAAACCTCCTTCCGGATATCACTCTTCTCATAAAGTATGTAAGCTTCGAAAGGCTCTCTATGGACTAAAGCAAGCCTCTCGCGCATGGTTTGCCAAATTTAGTTCAATTCTTACTCAATTTGGTTTTGTCTTCAGTCATTATGATTCCAAATTCTTTGTTCACCACACTGATCATGGAATTATACTACTATTACTTTATGTTGATGATATGATCATTACAGGAAGTGACAATTTCTAAAGTCCAAACTTATCTCAGCCAATATTTTCAAATGAAAGATCTTAGCACTCTTAGCTATTTTTTAGGTCTTGAGTTTTCACATAATTTTCACGGCTACTATTTGTCTCAAGTAAAATATGCCTCTTATCTACTTTCTAGAGCAGGTCTTACTGATAGCAAAACTATTTCAACTCCATTGGAACTCAACTGTAAACTTACTCCTCTAGATGGCACTCCTCTTAATGATCCTACTTTGTATCGCCAACTAGTTAGAAGTATTATTTATGTCACTATTACTCGACCAAATATATCCTATGTTGTTCATCTGATTAGCCAATTCATGTCTACTCCTTGATCTTCTCATTATGCTGCCGTTATTCGAATCTTTCGTTATATCAAGGGAACTATTTTCATGGTCTACATTTTTCTGCCAACACTCCATTGGTATTATCTGACTATTCGGATGATGACTGGGCTGGTAATCCAACTGATCGTCATTGAACAACTGGATATTGTTTCTTTTTGGGTGATTCTCTTATTTCTTGGCGTAGTAAGAAACAAATTGTCGTTACTCGCTCCAGCACCGAATCTGAATACCATGCTCTTGCTAATGCTACATCAGAATTACTTTGGTTGAGGAGGTTACTATCTTATATGGGTATCACTCATAACTCTGCCATAATTCATTGTGACAATCGAAATGCAATCCAAATTTCTCATAATGATGTGTTTCATGAACGAACAAAGCACATTGAGATTGATGAGGGGGGGGGGGGGGGGGGGGGGGGGGGGGGGGGGTTGGGGTGGGTGTTGTAATTGTCAAAAGAAGAACACCAAAGTCAAGCTCCATAGTCAACCTCTCCTATGTGTAGCTCCAGCAAGCTTCCACTCTCCCCATGTGCAGCTCCAGCAAGTTTTCACCATTCACACCTTAATCTATACATAATAAGTCTATATATATGTACTCCTCTCTGTATATTAAACATACAATAGATATCAATTCATTTCTGTATTTTTTGTCTCGCTGTATATTAAACATACAATAGATATCAATTCAATTCTGTATTTTTTGTCTCTCTGTTGTATTTCTGAATTATTCTGATATCTAACATATCTTTAAATCATTCTGATTTCTAATAAATATTTTCAATGAACTGTAAAGCATCATATTCAATTATACGTTTATCCACTAGTAAGAAGAATTTCATCTTACTTTTTAATTGAAAAATTGCTATTTTGTAGTTGCAATAATAATGTTGTTAAATTTTTAATATAAATTTAAGAGAACTAACCTTAAAAGTTAGCTTTTTAAGGTTGAAGAGTTTATTTTTATATTAATCACTTAATATTTGTATATTTAGTAGATGTGAGATATTCTTAACACTTCCCCCTCAAGTGACAACAGGGTATTTAAATTTATTATTTGAAACAATTAGAACTGGATTAACTGATAAGGTAATTTGATAAACCGAATCAACCGGTAAGATAATTAGGTAATCAGATAAACCGGATCAACCGACAAAATAATCAGGTAATCAAGTAAACCAGACCAACCGGTAATATAATTAAGTAATCAAGTAAATCAGACAACCCGACAAGGTAATTAGATTGACATGATCAACATGATTTGATACCATATTAAGTTAGCTTGTTAAGGTTAGAGAATTCATTTTTATATTAATCATTTAACATTTTTGTATTTAGTAGATGTGAGATATTCTTAACAAATGTCAAAATATCATCATAAAAAAAATTGTCAAACTAACTTTAAAATTATCAAATTAATAATTAAATAATCAATTTTTTAATTTTTTTTTATATTTTTAAGTTTCCATTAATGTCTCATTGATTTTTTAGGAATTATGAGTTTGGATTTTAATCAGAGTCTAATTAACTTTAAAAAAATATATATATATTTTCTTTTAACTTTGCAGAGTTTTAATTTTTAACTAATTGAACCTTTGAAAGATAAATTGAAATAAGTAACGGTGAATTCATTGTTTTTCTACTTTATGACAAAGGAGAAACAGAAATTAATATCAATTTTCATATAATGAGTAATATTTCTTGATAAAGAGACAATATTATGAACTATGCTTGAAAAAATTTAAGAAAAAAAAAATATCTTGCAATAAGTTCTGCCATCCCTTGAAATTCATCACTCAGAATCATTATTTGGTGATCGAGTAACGTTCCCCACCATCTGAAGAGACATGCAAGGCTGCTCAACTGGGACCTGCATAAATTTCATGAATTAATACAAATACATATATGTAATCAAATTCACCCCAAAAACTTAAACTATTAGGTGGTGAGATCCAAATATTATATTAAGTCTTAATATCTTTTATTATCTTTTAATGTGGAATGTTTTAATTCTAACACCCCTTCTTAACACGTGTTGGGCTCTTGACTAGCACGTGACACAATAAATTGAAGGTCGAACAGAATCAGATTAACAAATGCACATGTGTCAGGCCCTACTAATACATGGTTGCAACTGTGACAGAAAAGCATAGATTGGAGTGTAGAGATGGCTCTGATACCATGTGAGAAACCTCAAATCCAACCCAAAAGCTTAAATTATTAAATGATGAGACTCAAACATTATATTAAACCTTAATATTCTTTGTTATTTTTCAATGTGAGAACTTTTAACTCTAACATTGATAAAGATAAAATTTTAAAATTGATAAAGATAGAGAATCACGAATCAAAAGTTCAATAAAAATTGAACCAGTATCGAACTAAAATTTTAAATAATAACATATATTTATTATTTATATTAAGTATTTATTGATATGTATGGATAATACACATTACATATTATAAATAAATATTAAAATGAAACATAGAGTATAGTAACATTCGTTATATATAATGACTTGGACTGATCTGTGAACAAATTTTCAATTTTCAAATTGAATCGATCGAGCCAATCCAAATTTGAAAATATAAGTGATAAGCCGGTAACTATATATAAATGTAACAGTAAATTAAAATTTCATTTCATTTCACTCAATAATAAAATATATATATATATATTTTTTGTAAAAAAAAAATTAAATAAATGTTGGGTACTTTACTTACGAAGTGGCCTGCGCCTAGAATCCAGTAGAAAGACAAGTTCTTGTATGAGCTTGTGAACCCTTTTGTGGTTGCATTATCATCACTTTTGCAATACAAAGGAGTACGAGCCACACTTGTAAAATTTTTCAAGCCATCCCATCTGAAATTTAGAAAGAATTAAATGAATAATTACTCTGGTTATGGAAAAAGAAAAATTAAAAATGGGATTAACCCATTCTCGAAAAATAAATAAATTATTTTAAGTTTCACAATTAAAAATAAGGGTAATTAAGTGGTACTACTTGAGTTTATTAAGCCATGCTTCAGCTCCTTTAGTTGAACATATAAGATCAAGCTGTAATTAATAACAATAATTAAGAAATTATTAATCTCTATTTGTTTTCTTTGAATAACATTATTAATCTATATAACTGACTAATTGAAATCAATCATAAATATTACCTGGCCATTATATATGATCACTCTCACGTCTTTCGCTAATAGTTCATCTACCTAAAAAAAAAAAAAATTGAAATTTTATATCAAGATTATTGTAGTGTAAATGCTTGTAAATATGTTTTTCCTACCTCTTGAATTCTTGGTTTCATGAAATCACCTATTAGAGCTTGAAAAACCAACCGAACTTGGCCTCCCCATCTAATAATTAATTAAAAACATATTTAAGATTAAACAAATAATAATCAAAATTAAAGAAAATCAAATTCACCATATTATAAACTACACAATTATACTCACGTGACATTTGCAGGAATAATCTTCAACTTATTTCTGATAGGCCCATTCATCAAGTGATAAAGGTCAACACCAGCTGATGATGGAAAATAATACTTAGCCTGTAAATATCTGGAGTACCTATCACTGAAAAGCCCTTTTGATCTCTCTGTGGACATCCCTACCACTGGGTCATCATCATCAAGCAGGAAATTATAGAAGTTCTGCAATCAGACAATTTTTATTTTTTATTTCGTTTCTTTGTTAATTTGCCTTTAACACGACATGAATTCAAAAACAAATCTTTAAAGCTCTGTAAATGATTTCAGTATCACTGTACTAATTAAAAATCATTGATAGACAACGTTTATTAACCAATTCAATATATCAGAAATTTCTCTTTTTCTTATATGTTAAGGATTGAACTCTTAATCTGTCGTACTCTGAAACAGATGGTAGAATAGAAACATACCACATTGTTACTGTAGGTACTGATAACATTCTCAAGCTCGCCCCATGTATAAGTAGCATTTTCATATTGGCCTTCGGCTGACTGCTGCTGAATCTCTAGAGCTAAACTGTTTTTGAAAATTGATTTTTATTAAAATATTTTCCATTTTACAAACCATGAGGTGATCAAAGGCAATAATTTTATGACCTGTTTGAGATGCTTAAGCCATTGTTGTTCATTCTTGATAGGTCTTTAAGTAAAGGTCCCCATGTTAACTGCATTTGTGTTCATGTCTAAAATCATTAGCAAACAAGAAAAAACCAAAAATTTGGTAGATATAATTTTCAAATCGAAGAATGTACATACCACAAAATCTTCAGGAGAAATCCAACTATCTCCCAAAGCAATTCCTGATATGAAATAAATTAAAACATATTAATTAGTAGGCTATTCCATGCTCTCAATAGCATAAATTACACAATTATTTTTAAAATTAACAAAGAAAGAAAGACCTTTTGATTTAGTTATATTATAGTCGTCTTCAAAGCTGTGATATTTAACCCCAATTGGAGCCAAATTAATCCAAAAGAAAATGAAAATGAAAGTGTTATATTGTTAATTACCCCCTAATTGAAGCTTCAATTCCCCTGCTTCAATGGCTTTAATAGCAGAAACTCCAAGAGTTACAGCAAATTTTCCTCCATAAGACTCTGCAAATATGTACAAAGGACTTTTTTGGAGAGTTTCATCTCCATTAAACAACTCCTTCAATAAGGTAGTTAAATCAGTTGCTGCCTCATCATCAGTCCTAACCACCAAGGCATTGTCTTCCACATAACTAAATCCTGTTGCCACTGGACTATCCTAAAATTCATAGAAAAAATTATTGAAACTCTGAAAACAAATATTAAATCAGAGGAGAAAAAAAAATCCCGGAAGTTAAAATTTATACCACAAATAAAATATCTGCTTTGCGGAGCCAAGTTGAGTTCCTAGGCTTCAAATTGATGTCTAGTGGCCCTATTTCCAGAAAATTTCCAAATGCTGTCCCTGAACCTCCCTGAATTTAATTTTAAAATTAAAATCACTTGATTAACATAAATTTTTTATTATCAGAAACAGAATTAACTATATATATAAAGCATATAGTTTCTTTTAACTATATTAACTATGCGACTTTAAATTGATGTCGTTTGATGAGAGCGCCATAGGGTGTCAATTTAGCTAGGATGATTTGGTGCGCATGTTGAGGCTTCCATTCCAACCGTTTCAGATAAAAAATTAAAGCATATAGTTTACAATTATCACTCACTGGTCCTCCTTGAAGCCATAGAATTATTGGCCATGGTGTTGATGGATCTTTAACTCTGTAAGGGCTTTTATAAAGCCACCAAAATAGATGTGCCTCTGCATTGTGCAAATTAAACTAATTAATTAACTGATGAAAGTACTATTGCATCAAACTTAATTAATTAATAATAATTAGCCAACAAGAATGTACTAGATAATCATTCGATAAAATAGAGTAGTTAAGTATCTATCTCGCAGGATAAAAAAATAAAATTAAAAATTTAAATTCTAAGAATTTTCTACATATCATTAAGAAAAAGAAACTAAACGTACTAAGTCGAACTTCGATATAGCCCCATTGTTCGGACCCATCAAGGGTTCCTTCAGCAAAGGCCATATATCCATGAAGCAAAGTGAAATAAAATACAAGGGAGAAGAAAAGAAGATGAGTACTTTTCTCCATTGCAAAACAAGTTATGAGAAAAATGAAGGTACTTGGTGAAGATTTATATAAAAAAAAAAAAATAGAGATAGAGACATCACATAAGAACCTTCACGTCCATCTCTTTGACTATATTTGATTCTTTGAACAAGAAAACAATGACAATTAAACAAATATACAGAAGCCAATTTCAAGGAAAGCAAGTTTAGAGTGGAAAATCCATAGTAAAATGCACAAAGAGAAATGGTCAACTAGCCAATTTGTTTGTTTTGATTGGACCATTTGCTGAGACATTGGCCAAGAAAATGGAAGTTAACACAAAAGATTATGAATTATTAATTATCAAGTGCAAAGACATTGAGTGAATAATTGAAATGATTATCATGAATTCATGATCCAAAGAATGGGCATTTATTATTAGTAAGGTCTCCTTGACGCAATATCAAAATCAAATAATGCAATCATAGAAAAGCTCATGATTTTTATTTTCTGGGGTTTATACATTGCTTATTTTTTAAGTGATTATGATATTAAGTTTATGTAATTAACTGTTAATTAAGTTTTTAATTTCGGATGCTAAAAAGGATTGTGATTGTCTTATATATAACAACAATCATTACTAATCACAAATATTATTCCATATCATATATCATGATGATTTGTAAAGGAAGAGACTTGACAGTTTAGGCTGTCCACACAAGTTCTATTTGAGAATGAGTGGTTAGATTATTCTAATATAATTACTTGATAAAAAAACAAAAACAAAATGGAGTACTAATGTAAAACCACATAATTGAAATTGAATTCAAACTATTATTATTATTTTTTACAATTTAGAGTTTACATATATATATATATATATATATATAAGCCATCTTCTATATATTTAAAGAAAATTTTCACCTAAAATAAGAAAGGTCAAATACAATATATAGCCAAATTTTTATAATTTTAATTACACTTAAAAAATTTTATATGGCTCGGCCCCTCGATCTCTCTAACTCGGTCATTGATTGAAGGTGCTGTGCAATTTTGATATAACCAATTTTCGGATTTAGTAAGGTAATTTCAAGAGTTGATAGTTGATTTGGTTAACTAGTATGGGTCCAAATGGTGAGACCAGTTGATCTTCCTAATTTTATTTTCCCTTGATGGAGAAGTGATGGAAAGCATTATTAGTAGCAGGAAGCAATAGACCTTTTTTTTTTTTTTTTTTTTTTGCCAGATGCAGGAAGCAATAGACAAGATCATAGGAAAGTGGAATTCCAATGTCATATAAGATTTCATCTGTCTTTGCTTATAACAAATACGTCTTCTCCAAGAAATCACGTGCAACAACAAATAAATATCTAAGGGCCTATGATATCCATGTTTTATTAATTATCACTATTTTTATGTTTGTGTTATTTTTTTCAATTATTAAAGAAAATTAGTATAGATTTGTTATTAGAAGTTTTAAAAAGAGAAAAATAGATTGCCATAATAAGAAAAAAAAATTATAAAAAATAATTTTTGTTTTGGACAATAAAAATAAAAAATTAGAATAAGGATTGATATCAAACAAATCTCAATTATATAAATATAAAAACATAATTGGATGATTATTCGAAGTACTTATTACCTAATAGAAGTTTTTTTTTTTTTAATTTACTAATTAGAATATATATATATATATATATATATATATATATATATATATATTATACAATCGAGGCGGGAAAAGACTAGAAAACTCAATCTCCTTCATTAATATGGGCAGAGCTGAAATTTTCTGTTGGGTTTGAGACGGTCTCCATCAGAACAGATCAAATTTTATTATCTCTACTTCATCCTCATTTATAGTTACTATCACCAATATTATTTTATTAGTATATGTATTCTCCTTCATTATGCTTCTTTCCATTGTAATGCCATACCTTTTATTATATTTGCCTTTAAACCTGTTCTTGGTCAAGCTATTATGTAGTTGGACAATAATTTTTAATTTATGAAGAAAATTATAAATTAAATAATATTAGATTTTTAGAAAATTTTAATATTTTTTAAATCTAAGTTCAATCCTTAAACATGTATATATTACCTTATATTTATTTTTAATTTTGTCTCTGTGTTTTTTTTTTTTCCTCGTAAAAAAACCTTATATTGTCGCAAACAATACTCAAGAGTCAAGAAGCTTTAAATTGGTTGGTTGAGGCTAATATTGACCTAGGTGGTCTACTGATGCAACCATCTTAACCGCTCTACATCAAAATGTTTCCCTGTAAGATTCCAACATATGATATTCATTTTTAATATCTAATTAGTAATTACTAATCACACTTAACCTAAACTATATGATTTGAAGGGCCTACTTTAGACTTGGATTGTTATTCATTCAAATTAAAAAATAAATAAATAAATAATGGGTTGGAATAGCAATTGTTAGTTGCCCCATTAGGACTTTCCAGCACTGTTTTAATTACTTGAAACCCTAATTAATTAACAATGTTTGGAATGACATGTCATTTTTTTAATGCTATAATAAGATTAGGGCATTGGCTTATTAATTGTGGACAGTTAAGCATGTTTGGGAATTGGGGAGCTTTCAGATTTATGACCATGTGAGATACTTAAAAGAGTTTTATCACACTGTAAAGACACTATATAATATCACATGAACCTCTAATTACTATTTCTAATAAATGATTTTTTTTTTGCTTAATTAAGAATTGTGACAAGTCCACTCATTATCTTGTGGTTATGAATTTTAATGAAAAATACCCAATATTAACAATATAGGGAATCCAATTCTATGAAAGCCATTTTTGATAATGCAAGACTTCAAATATTGTTTGAGAATTGTGCCAATATTGATACTTAAATTTTAGATCCCTAGTTGTGAATACGCCTAACTCATTCAACAATGCCGTAAGCCTTACTCAACTCAATTAAATCTTAATCTCGAAATTAATCAAAATCAACTATATAAATTCTTTGTTTCCAATACTCTAAATGATTGCACGACGTCTTCTAATAATTGTAACAATGCCATAAGTCTTTAAAATAATGATCATTTTTTAAATGACAATAGCACTTTTAAAAATTAAATATTTCGATTTTATTTATCATATTTAGCATTGATAGTTTTATACATCTTAATTACTTCAATCATATGTAAATGTAATAAATCTATTTTTTCAAATGGTTGTAAACTTGTAATAAGCATAAATATGAAATTGATACAACGCTCCTTATAATCACGATAAATATGAAATTACTTTTGTATCTCCCCGTCCATATAAAAAAATAATGAGAAAATAAAATTTTAGATAATAAGGATGCTAGGAATTTAATTAAGGTATATATTTTAAGTTTTCTTTACTTATTTTTTGATGAATGATAAGGGCGGGTAAAATATAGTTGAATGCCTCTTTGGGTCTAATTTCCCCAATGTCTGACTTTCTCAAGAAATTTAACTGCATTTGAAGAAGCTTGATATAGGCCTCATTTGAGCAGCCCAAAAAAGCTCATAGCAGAGTAGCTAAGCAACACAGCATCATAATAGGTGAAGGTGAAACACCTTGTTAGGAGAGTTTATTTTAATATTAATTATTTAATATTTTTACATTTAAATAATGTGAGATATTCTAAAATTTTCAACAATAGAGATCTAATCAACAAAAAAAAAATAGAATATCACATCCATGATTCTAATTCAAAAGGTCTACTTTATGTCAGAACTAAAAAGACTACTACTCTCCACGCGTAAAATATAACTTGGTAATAATATAAATTCAATTTACTCTTAATCCAATTGAGTATGTCTCCTAATCACATCACCTATCCACCAACCAAAAGAAGGTATTCTCTAAATATAATAGGCAAGAGACACCACCTATCTAAAATAGTTGATTCTTCATCCTCTCATCCCTTTATTCTCTCTAAAAATGTTTTTTGGTCTCTTGGAAGTCATCTTTTTTCTTGAGATGTGAAAACTAATGTAAGCATCAAAGTACCTTGAATTGGCTCTTTAATCCTCTTCTTCCTTTGTAGGCTAAATCAAGGTAAATCCATCAAGTTCAGACCTAGAACTATAAAGTCCAATTCAGCTTCCTCCTCGAAGATCTTGTATTGATCAATGAATAATATATCACATTATAACAACATAAAAACTTACATTTGTTTAAGTTAATTAATTCATTATAACCATGTGATATGCGTGAAGGAAGAATTTTTAATATTGAGAGATGGAATATTGGAGAACTAACATCTGCTCTCTATTATAATTATTTGTTATTAGTTATATATATATATATATATAATTTGAGTGGAATTGAGGATATAAGTAGATTCTTGATAAGAAAAAAAAATTAAAATGGTTAAAAAAATAAAATGACAAAAGAAATGATAAATTATGAATCAATAATTGAGAAATTATTTTTATTACATTGTGGTTAAGTAGTTTTGCCCTCATAAATATTAACTTTATCAAAAAAAAAAAAATCTTCTTTGTTTAATAATCTTGAACTTATTTGTTTAATCTTGAATGAATATGTATATAGAACTCTAATAAAGATTTAGATATACTTATGTTTAGGCTACTGCTTACTCTCATAAACTTTTCATTCATAAAGCAATTATTTAAAAAAATTCAATTATTGAAAAAAAAAAATTTAAGTTTAAATGTCATAATTTTAATGGTTGGGTTATAACCATAAGATAAAAGAGTGCTCTTTTACATCCCATCAGTTCCCTCCTAACACTCCACTCAAAAGAGAAGGGTTGGGTTATAACCATAAGATAAAAGAGTGCTCTTTTACATCCCATCAATTCCCTCCTAACACTCCACTCAAAAGAGAAGGGAAATAAAAATATATATATAAAGAAAAGAAAAGAAAATACATCCCAACTTCCATTGGTTAGAAATCTGTCCAATTAATTAATTTCCACCTAATGTATTTATAGAAATTAACATAAGAACCAAAATGGGCAAGTGGGCTATTGGATCCTTTAAGATTTAAAAAAAAAAAAAAATCTAAATCCAAAAAATTCTAAACAATCCAAAAAAGGCTAGTAATGGTGAAATCTAAATCCTAAAATAAAACAAATGCTAGTGAAATCCATGTAATGGACACTGAATTGGATAATGACACAAAATCCATTTAGATATAGACACTATCCTCTTTAAAAACTTACGGATATATGGGAAAAGTTGGAAGTTGAAAAAAAAAAAAAAAAAAAAGCAAATGGTAGTTGAAACGTAACTGTCACATATATGCTACATTCTTTGGCCTTAGTTTGAGGAAAACACACACACATACATCTATATATAAATAAATATATAAATACGTACGTAAAAAAATTAAGAAAGGACATATAAATACTTTAAAATTATAGTATTTTTGAAAAAATATTTATTTATTTTCTGAATAATAATATCCGTATATACTCGAATCAATTTCATATTAATATTTTTAAAAATTTTGATGATTATATCTTTTTTATCGTAAAAAGATAGTAAAGTGTTTTTTACATCATATCAAGAGCACAATCGAATTTCAAAATTTGCAGGAGGCCAAAATATAAATGTTAAAAAAAAAATCTAACTTGATATAAAAGAATAAAAATTTTGAAATTTTTGAGTGTTATAATTTATTTATATGTAAGTTATATATAATGAAATATACATATGATAAATAAAATTTTAAAAAATTTAGAGAGGTTAAATGTATATATTATTAAAAATATGTATAAAATAAATATATCTAGTTAAAAATTAAAGTTTTAAACTAACAATGTATACTTGAATTCTGAAGTAACTCTAATTCAAATAAACTCATGTGAAGTTAAATAATAATATTAGCCATAATATTCACTCATTATATAAATCATAATTAGTGACAATACTCTTCTTATTTATCAATTGTTTTTTGTGAGTGTCTCTAAGAAATAGTTTTAATTCATATAAAATTAAACAAATTAGCCTACAACTAAGTTGAATGGGAAAAAAATTAAAAATTTGGGCCTGTTATTTAAAAAGTGAATTGATAGTAATTATAATTAAATAAAATTTCTTAAAGTTATAATTTATTAACTATTTAATTTTAATTTGAATTAATTATTTTTTAAGGAATACTCTAAAGACATGCATTAGAAAAAATTATTATAATTCATTTAAGGAGTGCATAGAGAAAGCAACAATACATAATAAAAATTATAATACCTTCATTTCATACACTCTTGTCCTTCTGGATTTTTTTTGCAAGATAAAATTCCATTAACAAGGAAAATCAGAACACAATAAAGTTTCCAACCTTAGAGGTGGAATTACAACCCAAACAAGGGATAAGAACCCATACATCAAATTCCTAGCTACCCAATCAAATACTTTGTTAAGATCTCTAATCTAATTAAGACAAAATTTTTGGAACTCAGCTGAGAGCTCTTATCCTTCTAGATAAGGATATTAGCTTTAACTCTAAAAATGACAATTTTTTTAAAATTAAATTGGATGGTGAACCAATCTCTTCACTGGTTTGTGGTCTGATCAGTCTAATTTAATAGTTTAATCAATTTTTTTAATTTTTTATATTAAAGCAATATCATTTTATCAAATCTAATTTTTAGATTTTTAATTCAGACTAATAGCTAATTTTTTATTTAACTAGTTTCATCAATCAGTCTGATTTAATTTTAATAACGCCGAAAAATAAGGATCCCCTTCCTTCTTTTGTTCATCTAAGTATTTTTCATGCCTTGTAAGAAGAAAAAAGTTAGAGTCCTAATAAAAGTGCAACTCTAAAAAGATCATTTTGATTGCCCTGTTTTAAGGACAAGACACAATGCCTTCAAATCGGACCACGTGCCCTTTTCATTCACTAACAGACATAGTGACATCCCGGGCTCAAAGCCCTTTGATATTTTTTTTTTTTTTCCTATTTCATTTAACATAAATGCCCTTTAATTAAGAACGTAATTTACGAGTGATAATCTTTCAAAAGTTGTCAATTTAGTACTTTTTTTTAATTCTTTATTTATATGTAAATTAATGAGTGCAGTTAGCAGTTAAAGTGGGCTCTATATCACACAAAAAATAAATAAATAAATAAATAAAGTTTATATCATATAAAAATCAGGTCCAATTAATAATCAAAGTGGGATTTTTATCATATGGAATATATATAATACTAAAATTTTTGGTGGAAAAAAGAAGTCCACCATGTCCACACTATATATATATTCCATAAAAAAAAATTAACAGCCTAGTAACCGAGAGAGCCTTAAATCTCTCAAGCTATTTTGGAAGAAAATCAATTCCCAAATCTAGGATGAGACCGGCAATTAGGGACAGAAACGAAAAGGTTATAGGGCATAATTAATTAATAAATAAATAGAATTGTCATTTTTCCTTTAAAAAATTATTCAGCACATTTAGTATATTAATATAGTGCACCCTCTACTCATAATAATATAAGGTCTACCTTAAATTATTAAAAATTATATTTTAAGATCTCCTTAAAAAATAATTCTCATTTTTTAAAAAAAAATTATTTAGTGCACTCGTTATATTAATATAGTGCATTCTATACTCATAAATATATAAAATTTGCCTTAAATTATGAAAAATAGATTCCATATATTCATAACATAGGCTAACTGTTATGAAATATTATAAAATTTGATTGATATCTTTTTACATACATGAATATTTTAGTTTTCATATTAGTATTGATTGTATTTTTCTTATTGGAAAAACCTCCTATTTCTTATATTTTTCTTATTAGAAAAACTTCTTATTTTTTTTCTTCTGTACTCTATATAAAGGGCTTAATAATATTGAATGAACGACTAAAAAAACTATTTTCTTCTTTATATTTTTTGTTCAGGTTCTTCTCTATTTTATTTATAATACGTTATCAGCACGAATTTATTCTACCATTTTTTTAAAAAAATTTTTTAAGGTATTTTTTTCCTAATCTCGAATGATATATGAATCATATATCTTCTCAAAAAGACATATGCCTATGGCTTAATACGCATATATGTTCAAGATGTATTTATCTTATTGTGCCAATGAAATTAAATATATATATATATATATATATATATATATATATATATATATATATATATATATATATATATATATATATATATATATATTTATGCTTTTTGATGTGGGCATAAAAAAATTTGCATATACATTCTTTTCCCCAACAATAAAATCATTTTTTTTTATTATTTGATATGAATTTTTTTTATGTTAACATGCAAATTTTTTTTTTATTATTATTATTATGAATCGGTTTTTGTTTTGTTACTATATAAAACAAATGTTATCATATTATATTATTATAAAAATATTTTTATTTTGTTTTATATATATGTTTTCGTTTCTTGTTATATATTGTTATTATTTTAATAATAATTTGATTATCATTTTTATGAAAAAAATTATTATTTGATGTTATTTAATTTTCATTAAGTAAATTATAATTCCTTAAAAACTATGTGAATAATACACTATGTTCATTTGTATTCATAAAAAACTATAGAATGGTATATATTATTATTGCAGCATAAGTTGATTTAAATATCAATGTGACTCCTAATGAACTCAAATAAGTATATATCTATTTGAAAAGTAAGTTTGAGATGAAAAATTTAAAGAAAATAAAATTTTGTATCGGCCTGCAGACCGATTATTAAGGAGTCATAATATACCGGTATATTTATGTGGAATAGATATTTAAGCAATTTTTACATGGATAAATCTTCTCCCTTAAGCACAGCAATAGGTGGTCCGCTCTATAGAAGTGAAGAGAGACTCTTTTAGACCTAAAGAAGATAATAAAGAGCTATTTGGTCTTGAAGTACCATATATAAGTGATATAGGGCACTCTTGTATCTAGCAAATTGCATCAGGCCTAATATTTTATTTGCAAAAAAAATTCCTAGCTAAGTATAACTCTACGCCTACAAAGAGATATTAGAGTGGTGTAAAAAGTTATCTTCAATGTACTGTTAATATTATGATTATATTTTGATTCATATTTGAAATTGATCTATATGCGAATATTGGTTATTTATTTCATCTCTATTATGGTAAATTTTAGACTCGCTATGTATTCACATATAGTGATACTGTAATTTTATAAAGGTTTTTATGATTCTGAAGTACCTCATTAAAAATACTCCCATTATGTTTTGAAAACAATGCAATTTGCATTGCACAAATTAAAGGTGGGTATATCAAGATTGATGAAGTAGACATGTAAACTTCACTCAAATTTTTATATATATGAGCTCTAGAAGAGATATCCACTAAATTCGCTCGAGTGACAACCTAATAGACTTATGTACTAAGTCTTTACCTAGTGTGGTTTTCACACAGCATTGTTTCACCGATTAGTATACACCGTGTTAAAATTTATCCTCATCAGGGGAGAGCGAATTAGTATATGATTGTACTCTTTTTACTTAGTCAAGTTTTTATCCTGCATGGTTTTCTTGGACAAAGGTTTTAATAAGACAATTTGTGCAATGATTAATGAGACAATTTATGCAATGACAAAATAGCGCATGAAATGTACTCTTTTCCTTAGCTATGTTTTTTGCCACTGGGTTTTCTAATAAGGTTTTTAATGAGATATATTCATAACGCAAATAATATCCTAAGAAAGTACTATAAATAAATTATTATATGTGGATATTACTTAAATATCATTAAGTATACGATTTGACAACTTGACAGATTTGTTTACAAAGGCACTCCTTATAATCACATTTGAAAAGTTTGTCAATAAAATTAGCATGCGTCGGTTAAGAGATATTTGATAGAAATCATATGTTCATAAAGGGAAGATTTTAGTGCACTGTACTTTTTTTTTTGCTTAGTCTAGGTTTTGTTCCATTGAGTTTTCCTGACAAAATTTTTAACGAGACAGTGTTATGACGCAAATTTCTACAAGAATAATGTACTCTTTTTCCTTTACTAAGATTTTTTTTCCCACAGGGTTTTTTCTTAGTAAGATTTTAACGAGGCATATTCTTTGTAAAAGATATCAAAGGGGAGTGTTATGATATATTATAAGATTTAATTGATATTTTTCCATATACATGAATATTCTAGTTTTCATATTAGTATTGATTGTATTTTCTTTATTGAAAAAGCTTCCTATTTCTTGTATTTTTCTTATTAGAAAAGCTTCCTATTTTTTTTCCTTTTGTACTCTATATAAAGGGCTTAATACTATTGAATGAACGACTAGAAAAATTATTTTCTTCTCTATATTCTTTATTCAGGTTCTTCTCCATTTTATTTATAATACTAACATTTTTTTTTTTTTTAACACTTGGAAATAACGAACAAGAGTAGAGAGCCAAATTACGACCCAACGCAACTCATCGTTGGAAACTCAAAATAAGGCTACAATTGCCTATAAGTGTCTTGAACAATCAGCTAAAGTCTCTGGACTCTAGGAGTCAAGTCTAATTAATCAAGTTAAAATCAAAATTAAGGTATATTAGACTTATAATAAATTAGATTTTACAACACAAAATGACCTAAGTTATTTAGGTTAGATTACCTTCCTTATTATAAGTCATTCATATTTCTTATCGCTAAAGAAAATTAGGATTATCCACATACATTTCATTTCATTCATTCATTATATATTTAACATATCAGTATTCTAAAATTCAGCAATTAGCAATTTAAAATTATACTTAAAATATTAAAAACTATAATTTCTAGCTGTTAATGTTTAATATTACAATCGCTGCCTGTCACCGCTGATTATTGATTTTTTGATATTTGAGTGGCAAAGAATGTTTGATTCAACTTTTGAAGGAATTTGTTTTTCAAGAATTGGTTTGATTTGCTAGCAATATATAGTTCCTTCCACTGCTAAGCCTAATTCCAATATTTAATGGAAGGCAAACTCAAAATCTCAATGGTACATACTTTTTTTTTAATTGATCTATTTATAGAGTCACTATATTTGAATATACTTCAAAGTTTTCCTCTATTATTAACAATGGTGACAGCAATAGTGATGAAAGTGGAAAGCTCTAGAAGAGACAATAAGGCTAAATGGCTTCATTGTAATTTTACTTATTATAAGTCTCTAGATCAAGTTTAAAACAGATCTCTATGGTTGCTGTTGTTTGGACTGGAAGTCTATGTCTCCTAACCCTTTCATGGGTAACTTGAGCTTAGACTCTATAGTCCATCAGGCTTAGGTTTATCTTTGGATCAATATTATATTGTTTGATATCTCAGACTTTTTTAATACTAGCAATTATCTTTTTAGGCAAAAAAATTAATTCTAATTTAATGCACATATCTGTATTTAATTCAAATTATAGGTAAAAAAATCATTGAAATTTATAGCATATGATTGATTTCACCATTGTTTAGAGAATCAATTTAGAATCCGAATTTCTTATCTATTAAATTTTAATAAAATTATTGAAGGAAAGTGAAATTAAAGTAAAAAAAAAAATGAATTATCTTTAATTATATAACTTATACTAATAAAATTTTCCTTTAAGAAAAAAAAAATAAAAATTTACAATGAGAACTAAACTTTAATTTTGCATAAAAGTGGTAGTTCATCACCTTGCTAGATTTTTTTTTTTTTTTTAAATTCTAGAAATGAACTTGCATGATTGGAAGATATTCCTCATTGTTTCATATCTTTTGTCCAAGATGATATTTTAAAGCTTTAATGTTAATGAAATAAATATTTTCCAAAAATAAAAAATAAAAAATTCCATGTCTTTTAGGCTAGCTACTTAATTAGCATATATTTAATTCCAAAAAAGATAATTAATAACAAAAATGGAGAGAGGTATAGGGTTGCATCAAACTGATAGGTGAACCACTCTTAATCAATGGCACCTTATTTTAAATATTTTGTCTGGGTATTTTTCTCAGCTAAATAGGAGAAGTGGTCCAGAGAGAGATCACCGACAACTGTTTAATTAGAGAAGCTATTGTATTCTCACATTCTATAATTTATGTGCTTTAATTAAGTATTCAATTACAATATATGGTGATTAATTATCTCTTTTATCCCTCTCTGAAAATTCCTTCATTGTCGTTTATTTTTAACTGAATCAATTTTTTATTCAATACTTCCCCACATTCCCATTTTTTGTCATCATTATAGTTTATTAAACATTGTTTTCACTTTTCAATGATGAAGTTAGAGGGGCCGAGCGGCTAAAATATAAAAATTTTTAGATATAAAATTATAAAAATTGGCTATATATTATATTTGATACCCTTTTATTTTAGGTAAAAAATTTCTTTTAAATATATAAAAATTGTTTTAATTATATATACCGCATTAATATAAATTACAGTTTAAAAAATTTGGCCCCATAAATTTTTTTTTTTTGACTACTATATATTATACAAATGAATTATCATTTTACTTATTATTTTACATATCAATATTTCATTTTTAGAGCTAATTACAAAACTGATCTTTTCTTTCCCAATATTATTTTCTAATTATTAAATAAATAATGGATTTAATCATATTAGAAAAATAAATTTCCTAAAAATTCAATCGCCATCAAGATTTACAAATTGGAAAAATGAATGTATTTTTTTATTAATCAATATTTAAGTTTTTTATAATTAATATTATAAAAATAGTTTTGAATATACAAATCGAGTTGAGAATTTTTCTTTAAATTAACTCAATACAAAAAAAAAAAAATCAATTGAAAAAGAAACTCAATTAAAGATATCATTAATTCCATGCATTGTAGCTATTAGCTAAACCATAATCATAGTGAATGTAATGCCTTAATTTTCATTAATTTAGAATAATGAATTTGAATTTAGAATGATAATCACACACAAACTAAAATGAAAAACATATTTATTTATTTATGTACTTCTATTTTTCCAACTGCTCTCTTGAAGATAAAAGGGGTAAGTCAAAGTGGGCTGCAGACTTAATATGATAGTCTTTTTTTTTTCCCGGTAAAATAATAATAAATTTAATATTTTCTATGAGAGGTTAATTATTTATTTATTTTTAATCAAATACATATATGAGTTAATTACAGGACACATTTTTTCATGATTAACTATTTAAAATTTAATTTTTTTTATTTTAAAATGAATTATTAACAATATAAGCATATAATATTATATAACTTATATTATTTTAACTGGATTTAACATAATGAGACTAATCCTTTTATTTTAATAATTATCATTAAATTAATAAAAGAAAAAGGAAATTATGATATTGAAGGTGTACCTTTTATTATTAAATCCCACAATTCCTAGGTTTAACACTAAGATGTAGATAGTACAAAAATATTGCAAAGGTACATGATTCACTATATTGTTAATATATCATGTCATCACTCCATTGTGTATATAGTGGTTAAAGAGTCCCTTTGTTCAAGGGACCGAAAGGGAATTCAAAACCCACCAACCTTTACACATGAAACTTCCACTTCATTTCCATGTGGCAACATTTAGTGGGCCAAAAGGCCCCACAACTAATAATATTATATTATAATTATAATTAATTTTTTTTTATTTTTCTATAAATTGGACTATAAATTAACATTACATGCAACTTAATTTGTTTTACGAGATTAATTTTTACAACAAATGAAAAGAGTTTCCTATATATGTTGCCAGTCTTGATTCCACACGAAAGTATCACACCTTTTTAATCAGTGTTTCTCTTTAGAAAAACTCTTAAATATGATAGATTCAAAATAAAAAAATAAAAAAAGAAGTTTTAACATTTAGCATTTTGTATTTAAATCTTCATTTTCATCAAACATCATTATCACCAAATTATTTATTTTAATCAATATAAAAAGTTATAAATTTAAATTCTAACAGATGGTGGACAAAATATGTTGAACTAAATTTAAAAAATCAATGAATCTAAACCTAATGAAAGGCCTCCGCTGCTGAGCCCAAGGCCCTGTAAGCGAGCCCAACGCCACAGCTAAGACATTCGTTAAGCAGGAGTGAAATCCTTCTCCAGCAAGTTAAACATTATAGCTTATTAGATTCACCCTAAGTATCATAATACAAGTGGACTTTGGCATGTGGGTTAAAACAGCTGGCCGCTTGTAGATGCCTTCTTTCCACTTATGATTCCTTGATCTCGAATAACCTAACATAATTGGATATATGGTTCGCACTGTCCATATATTAGTCAGAGATACTGCTAACTATCACATCAATGGAGACCACAATTTGTTCGCCATAGATGTGCGAGCTAATAGTTAGTATAAATAGACGGAGGGAACATAAATTTAGGTAGCTGAAACTCTATACTTTCTCTTCCCCCTTCTTCTTGTTTAAATATATCAATCAGCAAGGAAAAACTGCTTATTTCATGTCACAATTCCATCTCATAATGAGTATTGGAGGACTTTCACTTGACAACAGGACCTGATGCCTCTAATCTTATTTGTGTTAGTCTTATAGACCCATTTTACTTCAAGCCAAATAGGAGAAATCTAGCAAAGAAAGGTTAATTTGATCTTGTTTCTATCATTGACAATCTCTCCCTTCAAGAATTTTTTAATTAAGTGTGTATACATATAGTTACAGAACCTAATTTGGTCAGAATGTATACAAAATTTATGTTTTTGAAGATATCATTGATTAGGGAAATAAAAAGAAGAGGTCATCAAAACTTGAAATTTTTTAATTATCTTGATTATTTTGTCAAGTTTATGGTTTATATTGAAATATATATGATTATAGTTTTGTGTTGAGTTTTCCTTCCAATCAAACAAATTAAACGAATATTATCAAGATAATAGCATTTCTCATTTTCTTGACAAGTTCCTAAAAAACATATGTTATTTTGGTTTTGGGCAGAAATGTTTTGGATCGATCACATTTTATCTCAAAATTATCATCCATTTCACATCGATCATATCTTCCATATCTATATACTTTTTCTCCTTTATTTCACGGCTAAATTACTTTTTTTTTTTTTTTTTTAAAGGCTGTTTAGATCTTTAGTTTAGGTCTTCTTTGTCTCATGCGTTCTCATTTTCTTTCACAATATGTTGTTTTCCGTAATTTCGTTTTGAAAAGCAACGTATCTTTAACAGACTTCCCATATCTTTTGGGATTATATCACATGGAACATATATATATATATTTTTTGAGAGTTGAGTTTTGTAATAAATCAAAGGATCATATTGGCAAAAAAGAGAGTGCCAAAGGCCCAAAGGACCACATTCATCATCATCTCCTTAATTAAAATTAAAATTAAATATACAAAAATGAGGAAATAACAAAGAAGTTTTGAGAGCTATCATTAGTTTGAAATCATATAGAGTTTGGTAAATTCAAATTTGATTAGGTTTGGAGGGTTGATTAGTTTTGACTTCGGTCATTTATACATACATTTTAGTCAAATTGTTTGAAGTTTTTTATTAGGCTAACTCAAATTGGAGTGGTTTTGATATGTTGTGAGTGTCGGCATTGAGACTTTTTTTTACTCTATGTACTCTTATATCATTAGATTAGTATATACATCAAGTGTAAGACTGTAATAATTTGACATATATAAAATATTTTAAATCATATTCGAGTGAGTTTCTAGATTTCAAATTTTAATCACAGCCCAACTAACTCTACATATTATTTTAATATAAGCTTACATCATAAAACATATATATCCAATAGGAGTCTATGCTCATTGCAAATTTCTTTTCTTGGCATAAATAGAGAGTTATACATTTGTTAGATAATCATAATATTGGAAAAAAAAAATAAAAATTGGATTTGTTGAACAATTCATAATTAAATAATGCAATATCTTTGTTCCATTTTCAATTCCTAGACTCTCAAATTTTTTTGTTATGAAATAAAAATTTGATTACTCAACTAATAGCTAGGTATACAACCTAGCTATATATAGTTGGATTTTGGTTCAACAATTTTGATTTCAATCAATTTCTAGTTAGATTTTGATTTTAGTTTTAATTGGATAGAAATTATCCAAAATTTTTAATTTTTATTAAAATTAATTTGAAATTAAACTGAATTGATTCAATTTTTCAAAAGGTATCCAGATTAATTTTTGTTATGAGAAATTGAAAACGAAACCAACCTAAGAATAAATCGATTGGAAATTATCAATTACATATGATTTGATTGGTTTTCTTACTAATTATGTATTATACTATCTTTTCATTAAGTTTTTCTCTCGTATAATTTAACAAAAAAAAAAAAAAAAAGGGGTTGGAAATCATGGGGTATATGATGTAGATTATCGACTGGAGGAGTCATATAATTATTATAATCACATTAGTTTATAGAGATGGTATGATTTGAATATTAAGATTGTGAATCGTTGTAGCAGCAATCTGGTCCCTTTCTCTTTTATTACATTTTTAGAGAGGTGTTAACTTTCCATGAAACGCTGGAACCCACCAAACAGAATATAATGCCGGCAACACCGTATATTAATTATATTTACTTAAACAGCTATGGAGCTTGGCTTTTCTTTTTGTTAACTTTTAATTAATGTTAAAAACATACAAAAATTATTAATAAATATTTTTTACAAAAATTATTAATAAGTATATTGTTTTGAATGGAATTAATAAATAATTCCTTAATTACTTGGTCTTTTGTTTAATTCCAAGTTTAAATCCCCTCTCGACATGACATATTGCCTAAAATTATGCATACAGTCCCTTCCCGTGACCATTCTAAACATCATCAATGCAATTGTAGTATTACTAAAAATAATTAATTAACACAATTAATTAATTAGCACAAGCCCTTTTTTTTTTAGAGGAAAAGATAAATTTTTTATTCATATTGATAAAAGTATATCTTGATTATAAAATTATATATTAAAAAATACCACAATTTAAAATTAACTTCAATTTCTTGTAATAATCTTCAATCATGTTCGTATAGCATATTGTCCAATAACTTCTAATTGTATTGATAAAATATTAGATTTAACACGTCGGCGGAAAACACGTAATATTTATCGGCTGTTTGTAGCCGCAAATCAACTTTAATGTCTTTCAAAAAATCCAATTATTTAAAAATTAATAAAAAATTTAAATCCAAAACTTTTATGGAAGAAGACACAAAAATTTTTATAAAGAAAAACACAAAAACTTTCATAAAGAGAAACATAAAAACTTTTACGGAAGAAAATTTATAAAATCACATAAAAAGAAATCGAAAAATAACAAAATGAAATCAAAGTTATCTCTACAAAAATGCATATTAACATATCCGTATGGATATATAGTTTATTTGATAGATTATATAAATTTAAAAAAAAAAAAAAAAAAAAAAAAACACAAGTCCTTTCTTTTGTTTTGACCAAGAGTAATTTTTTATTGAACTCTTGGTTATTGTGTTTGAAAAATTCCTCACTTCTAATTTATCTAATATGTACATATAAAAATTGAGCATAGAATAAGTTTTAAAAATCCCATTATACTAGCCATTTGATTTATCTTTTTTCTTTAATAATTTTTAAAATTTTTTATATAATTTTAGATATTTTAAAAAATAATTAAAAATAAATGTTAGGTAATTAATAAGGTATTTAATATGAAAGTTTAAGAATTTTTTGTTAATTTTTTACATAATAATCTTATTTGAATAAATTAAATAAAAAATAAAAAATAACAATATAAAAAAATAAGTAAAATAGTATAATACTTTTAATATAATTATCATTATACTCTCTCATAATTCTTTTTTTTTTTATTGAATATATCGTGATTGATAATTTAATTTTTATATTTGTACATGAAAATAAAAATATATTGGTCAGAAGATCTGCTTAAAAATATATTACAGTAATAATAATTATAATTATATAGAATGTATAATAATTTTATATTTATATATCTTTTTGTTTAGAATAATATTTATATATTTCTACCTTTTTATATCGCATGAAAATTAACTAAAAATATTTTTTAATAATAAATGGCGCAAAATGCAAATTTACGAACTAGTTTTGAAATAATTTTTAATTAAAAACATATTTTAAAGATAAATTATCATAAGGGAGATCGAATCAATATTCATAAGTTCTTATATTTTTGCATCTAATTATATGCATGCTTGAATTTGATAATGAGAAGCTATTCTTTTTTTTTTTTTTTTTTTTTTTTATCTTATATTCATCAACTAATTCAATTATATTTATCAGAATATTAATATTGTCTATTAATTTTTGATGAATATATATATATATATATGCCAAACCAAGTAAAATGTTGAAAATGGTAAAAAAATTAAAAATAATATTTAATAATGAATAAAAAATAAGATTAACATTTCTTTGAAAGGAAAAAAATTTAATTTCGTCAAAATAAAGTTTATGGTTAACATTTAATAAGAATAATCTCTAATATGCATGAAAAGATATGCTATTTTTTAATATTTATTCGGAAAATATTCGCAATTTAAAGTAAAGATGATGACATCTGCTTTATTCTTATAATTGAAATAATTGAAAGATATTATCTTAAAGAATAATTTTTTTTTTTTATTGAAGAATAATTATTTTTTTTGGTCCATTATATTTTAGCCGAAGGATACACGATGACAGTTTAATATTTTAGAGACATAAATTATATAAATAATTAATCTTAATATGTTAAACTTATTATTATTTTTATATTTTTTTATATTATTAATATTAAAAAAAGATTCAAATTGAAATTTATTATCAAAT
Organism: Reutealis trisperma; assembly: GCA_947687605.1. Taxonomy (NCBI): domain Eukaryota; kingdom Viridiplantae; phylum Streptophyta; class Magnoliopsida; order Malpighiales; family Euphorbiaceae; genus Reutealis; species Reutealis trisperma. The sequence continues at coordinate 926,100 of CANTUT010000043.1, read as the reverse complement.
TAAGAGATATATTACCTCTAAATTAAAAATTTAAATGCTATCATAAATTTAATTCAATAACAAGGACAGATTTTACTTCATAATACAGTATATATATTTGGTACGAAGTTTAGGTGAAATTAATGATAGAGCAAGGAGTCGGGGGTAGTTATAATCTTTCTAATATCTAAAATATAAAAATTTTTAAATATAAAATTATAAAAATTTAGTCACATATAATATTTAATTCTTTTATTTTATCTAAAAATTTTCCTAAAATATATAAAAATTGACGTAATTATATATATAATTTTATTATAAATTATGATAAAAAAATTTTTTTTTTTTGCTACGTCACTGGGTGAAATCACCGATTGGAGATTAAAAAGCAATCATTAGTATTTACACTAAAATTCCCTTAAAAAATTTGCGGTAAATTAAGTGGAGTACTAATTAAGTAAGGAATTTAATATTTATAAAGTTTAAATTTTAACGTTAACTTATAAATTATCATTAGGGTAAGAAACTAGTAGTAAAATTAAGTAGTTAATAGTAAAAGATAATGGAAAACCCTATTTTTCCTTTATTTTTTTTCCTTAAATTCAAATCATGCATTGCGATACAAAAATGGAAAATTACAACAATATCTGAGCAACAGCTAGGAATAAGGATAGAGGCACCCATTCGTAAATGGCCCCTGGAGATCGTGCCACGTGTTCATTTCTACATGTGGCAGAAAGATAGAAGGGCGATCTCAAGTGTGAACAGCTAATCAAAGTCCATGCGTAGTCAAGTGGCCGACCTTCTGCCAAGGTAGAGAGTAGAGAGTAGAGACGCAAAGAAGATCCAAAGTAGCGTAAGCGCCAAACACCACCCATCCCTGTCCAATCATCAAACGGTTGTAAATTATATTCAGCCACCACAATCAATCTCAGCCGTTAAAATTTTCTAAGTATTACCTCATTTGTTTATAGCCCTTGCCCCTTACTCTAGGCGTTGTTTTGTTGTTGATTTCTAAGTTACAGGTCGTTTAGCTTTCTCTCTCTCTCTCTCTCTCTAAAATCTCCATTTTGATCTCTTAACTCTTTTCCATTCTCCATTACAATTCACAAAAATTCACCAATTGTTTGGTTCAAGAACTCAAACCAATTCTTGAAAATGGTAATCTTGATTCTTGATCATTTACTTTATTTTTCATTCAAGAAACGAATTCTGGAAAATGCGGGCAAATGAGTTTCTTTTATTACACATTGTTTCTTTTATTATCTTTAATTCAATTTTCTTGGTTGGTGTTAACTATTATAGGAGACATTGTTGGTACCACCATGGCTAGAGTCATTGTTAAGCACAGCTTTCTTTTCTATGTGCCGTACACATGGAGATGCAGCAAGAAGTGAATGTAATATGTATTGCTTAGATTGTAAAGGTGATGCATTTTGCTTCTATTGCCGTTCTTCAAGACACAAAGATCATCAAGTAATTCAGGTGGGTTTTTTGAGTCTTTATAATTATCTATGTTCAAATTTGTTTTGGTTAATTTTGGGGATTCAGACTGAGGTTCGAATTCATAATCTTGGTACACTGCGAAGCTCATTGTTTCTATTCACATTTTGCCATTTCTTGTTTAATTATTGTTTGTTTCTGGTTTTGGTTTAATTTTGGTATTGTAGATAAGGAGATCTTCATATCATGATGTAGTGAGAGTTGCAGAGATTCAAAAAGTATTGGACATCAGTGGAGTTCAAACTTATGTGATAAATAGTGCTAGAGTCTTGTTTCTTAATGAAAGGCCACAGCCAAAATCTGGGAAAGGAGTTGCTCATATTTGTGAAATTTGTGGGAGAAGCCTTTTGGACCCATTTCGCTTTTGTTCATTGGGATGTAAGGTTAGTATAATTACATTAATTTCCCTTAATCTCTCATAATTACCCTCACATTTGATCTTGATCATCTTAATCATTATCAAAAACATTCACAAGACTCATAAATATATCATCGTACGGTGACAATTAGATCAAATCGCCCACATCCATGACCCACATTTCATATAGTATATATCACCATCATAACAACCTTCCATTACATCATCCACTATTGCCCATTATTACATAAATGTATGTGGATATATATACAATAATCATGGAAAATTTTTTATTTGGTAATTTTTTGTAAAAATTAATTAATTAATTATATAAATATACATGTGTGTGTGTGTGCATAGCTTGAAGGAATAAAGAGAAATGGAGATGCAAGATTTAGCTTCGAGGCAAAAAATGAGGAATTAATAGAAAGAAGAGAAGGGATATCAAGAATGGTAATTTCATCAAGAGAGGATGAAGAATTGCGTGAAAGAACACAACAAGATATTTACCCACCTACGCCTCCTCCACCTCCTACTTCTAGTGCAAGAAGAAGAAAAGGCATTCCTCATAGGGCTCCTTTTGGGTCCTAATCAAGAAAATTAAAAATTGCCCCTCAATTAAAGAAAACAAGTAGTATATTCCATCCCCATCATTTCTTGCACAAATTACTCCTTTAATTTTTCCTTCCTTCTTTCTTCCCTTCCTTCCTTTCATAGGGTCAATGTCTTTAACTAAAGAAAGTGTAGGGTACCCTTTTGGTTGGGGGTGTCCCAAAAAACCAAAGAGGGAGGTTAGTAAGTTAACTTGCCCTTTTGGATTTGGGTCTTATATAACAAAATTCTCTATTGTGAAGAAGCAATAATGCACACTTGTTATTGATTGTTGCAAGGTGTACATGTCAATTAATTAATTCAGAAATTTAGAAAGCAAGTCTTTGTGGAGTCTTTGGTAAAAAAAAAGTCTTTGTGGATTCCGCTTCATTGTTTTCATGGAGCCCACCAACCCACATGGGCATTTTACATAAAGAAAAACAAACATTTCTTTTTTATTTAATTTATTTCTTTAAGTTAAATCTTTAATTAATACATGTATTAAAGGCAAATCAACTTTGTATGTCAAAATTGAAGAACTATATTAAAAAAAAAAAAAAAAAAATTGGGAGAGTGGACTTATTGTCTCTTTCTTTAGTGTCCTTTTTCTTTAATTTGGTGTAATTTTTTTTATTTTTATTTTTATTTTCTTTCTATGAAAACTAAAGAATGTGAAAGAGATAGAAATGAATCATATAGTTCTCATAACCTATTTTAATGGCACTTTTTTTTTTTTTACGATAAACCAAAGGAGCCAAACAATTAGGTAAAGTAGATATGGATTGATGGCTACTTTGATAGATTGGAGGGTTATGATCACTTGTCTTTCCATGAAACATCATCTAAAAAGAATTGCAGAAGGTGAGTAATCATATCTCATATTTTATGAAATGTTTAGGCACCTTTCAAGGCTCTATGATTAGGAGATTATTATTATTATTATATATAAGCTTCCACAATGACAATCATTTTAATAATATTTCAATTAATTATGTAATTAATTAGATTTGCATTTAGTAATTTAATTAGTAGATCTCTTGTAATATTGGAAATTAAAATTTTAAATTTAGAATTAATATTTTTTTTATTAATTATAATTAGTTGTTGATTTATGATTTGTCTTTATAAATAAGATTTCCATCTTTTCATCTAAAAAAATAATTAGTTGTTGATGGTTGGCCCATTAATAATTAAATGTTATCAATTAGTAGTTGAAATAATAAATTTTTAATTAATTAAAATTTTTTATTACAACATTTTGAAATATTGTTTCAATTATTATTTTACAAAGCATTCTAAATTAATTATTAAGAACTTGAACTCTAAATAATTAGGGATTAAATTTCATCAATATTAAATTCTTCTCTCATTAGCGTATGCCGGTAAGATGTGGATCATTTAAGACACATTAACATGATGTATTTCTTTTATTCAAATCGGGATTTAAAACTAAACTCCTCTTTAAGAAGATAGATAAATAATTTAGGTAAGATCCAATGTAGATCTAATTTTCTATTTATTTGTAGGGTTCGGGTGGGGAGACTTCACGGCTTCTCAATGTTTAAAAAAATAAAAAAATTATAAATGTTAAATTTTCAATGAAATAGTTAAAACTCTTTTTCATTAAACTTAATTGTTTTGACATAGCATTTAATCTCTAGGCAACCATTTGCATTATTACATATAAAAAGTCAAATGCCATCATTATTACATACATACATATTTGGATTGACCTCTCATTGTTCTCTGTATTCAATTGATGTCCATGCAATTCACACTATAATCTTTTAAAACAACTTAATATTTTTAATATTTTTTTTATTTAACAGCAAAAGTAATATTATAAAACATTTTATAATATTCATTTATGTATTATATTCATTTTTTGTTGTCACAAATTGAATATAATTGTAATATGAAATCCATATAAATTGGGTCTATTTCCGGTATCATATATATAGTTAACATATTCATCTTAAATAGAAACTTCAGCACAAATGGACAATCTATTAATATATATTTATCATTATGTAAATCTGCCAGCACAAAGACAGAAAGGCACACCCCAGGTAAGGCCCATTTAGAACTTAACCTTTTTAGTCCAACTTATAGGAATCGGTCCATCAATTAATCATATGTACAGTTTCGGTTGTTCATTTATTTATTGCCATGAGTACAGTTTCGGTTTTACTTTACTGTCCAAGGCAATGGAGGCATAAATATATTTTCAACACATCAAATATTCCATTGCATTGGCTATTAGCTAGTTTCCTGGTTATACTATGCATGTATATTCAGCTAATATGATAATAATTAAAAAAAAAAACTATTATTAAGGTCTTCTGTATAAATAATTTAAATGAGTGGTTCATTTTTTTAATAAATTAAATTTCGATTAAATATATTTATAGATCGAGTCGTGGATCACAATTAGTGAAAAAATATGGCTAAATGGATTGAGCGTTTGAAAATTTTAATATTTTTCAAACTCAAATTTGACTCGCAAACAGATCTAATTTTAATTGAAATTTAAACTCAAAATCTATTAAACCTAGATGTAATTTAATACTAAGTTAAAAACTCAATAATTGTTGAATAAGTGGTTGGAAGGTGTAACATTATAAGTTGAATCTTGCAAGTAATTATTGGTGGGCACTATATTTATATTCCTATTGCTTAGTTTTGGCCTCTTGGTGCTCATGACGTACAATTACAAAGTACATGGCTCATGAAAATAAAAAATGAATTAAAGAAAACCTACACAAAAAGAAAAGAAATCAATCTTATTATTAATTAATAAGGAAGAGTTTCAGTAGGCGAAGCACTTTGACCCATCCTCATTAGCGATAAAGATCTCAATAATCTGGAAGATATGACATGATCTAGCTGCCTCATAGATCTATTTTCCATTAAAATACCCTTCAAAGAAGAAGAAGAAGAAGAAGCTTCTTTTTCATCACTTTCTCCTTGTATATCAATGATAACAAAACATTGATCCATAGATAAAGATCTTTTCAAAGCCAAGAAACGCTGAGTTTTAACTGCCATTGGCAATACTATTGACAAACTACGGCGAACTAACTCATTTGATGATTGCTCTGATGATGTAGAAGCATTACAACTATTATCACGACTACCATCACCATCAATGCCACTGTTATCAATACCACCATCTTCACAATCTCCATTTTCGAGAAATTGAGCTAAATTTTGAGTAATTTCTCTTCTTGATCTACCATTAATAGATTCTTGTAAAACAGAAGTCATGTTAATAATTGGCAGTGAAACTATTGGTGCTCTACAAATTGGACAATTTATATGAGCCAATAGCCAATCATCAATACATGGGACATGAAATAAATGTCCACAATTTGGCAATGAACGTACCTTTTCTCCTTCTTCTAATTCTCCTAAGCAAATGACACATTCGCTTTGATTATTATTATTACCATCATCGTTATTATTACTATTTTTAGAGTAAAGAAGAATTGGGATTGAATTAAGAACATGCTCTTCAACGCCTAAATTATTCATTTCACTTGCTTGAATTGGTATTGGAGAATCAAAATCGGTGGCGAGTTCAATTTCTGATCTTCTGTTGGAAAATTTAATGAATAAAAAATGGTATAAGAGGAGTAATAGAGAGAAGCCAACTACAGTTGATAGAGAGATTAATAGAGGAGTGAGATACGAGCCTGAAGATGATTGTTGATGTAGAGTTGTTGTATCCATGGATTGGATCATCAAATTAGTAATTGTAAAATTTAAAGAAATGGGTTTTTGTGGGATTTTGATTTTGATTTTGGCACTTGAATTTGTTGCAAGGTTTGGTAATGGAGGATAGTGTATATTAGTGTATATATGCTGTTTGATTAAATAATAACGATACAGACAAAGACCAAGGGGGAAGGGCAGTGTCAAAGGGACAAAAATTAATTGGTCTGATTTCGAAGGATGTTCCACTTAAGGCGGGGCTTTCTGTTGTATTAATTGAATTGATTACTTGAGAGATTCAAGACCAGTATACACGTGTCATTCTAGCTATGGGAGCTGACAATAGTTGCTGTTTCTGTGGTGGATAATTTGACAAGTGCTAGTTCATGATAGTATGATTTAAAAATGGATGGGTTATGGGCATTGTTAGGATACCTAATTAATTTGATCCTTTAAAAAATCACTCTCAAGTAATAAGAGAATGGCAAATGGAACATTGCAGAACGAGCATTGTTGGAATTTACTTCTCTACATTGGAATTGGATTGTTAAATACGTGACCTTATACTTTTTATTCATAAGTTGTAATACATAACCTGCGTTATATATAATAATTTTTGAAAAAATAATAATAATAATAATAATAAAAAAAAAATGACACATGAGATTTGAACTTTTAAAACTACTATCTTTATGAATATTATATCATAAATAGAAATAATATTTTTTTAATATTTTTTATCATATTAATAATAATTATTTATAATTTAAGATTAAAAAATTTGAATATAATTCTCACTTTTTACACTCTTAAAAAATAAGAAAACTAACTAAATTATATTTGATTGGTTGATATATTTCTTTTTTAATGATACGAATAGAAAATTCGATTATAAATTTATGATTTAATTAAAAGGCATATATTATATTTTATTATATTTATGAGCATATTACATTGACTTGTATTTTTAAACACACAATCAATTCTCTCCATCAATAATTTTATTATATGTGATATTTAAATATTTATTTGCAAACGTATTTGATTACATATTCAATCCTTATGCTTATCTCATAATCTACCAGTGAAGGATTTATTTCAATATTATTTAATTATGTTTATTGAGTTTAATAACGAGGAATTAAACTTTTCATATCATTTTCAATCTTTGATTAAGATAATCTTCTGTATAAAAATAAAAAATTAGAGGAATCATCCTCCTTTCAAAATCCTACTCAATTTTTTTTTTTTATTGTAAAAGAAATAGAATGAATCTGATCTATTACTCTGGAATTGGAGCCAGGATTCAATGGAATCATCTAAGATACGTGGTCAGATTTGAGCATGGTTGCCACTTGCCATCTTACATAACCTGTTAAATTTTGTAGTTGGTGGACCATGGATTCTCATGGTAATTCTCATGAAAAAAGATTTGATATTTCATCTAAACAGTTAAAGCATTTCAATTGACGAGAAAAAGAAAAGGTTTTTCCATTTCGGTTGAAACTTTTTTTTTGGCCAAATTTAGGTTGAAACTTTATTAATAATCATTAAATTAAATTTACTAAGCTGTAATGAAATACATTATTATATAATTATATATGTATTTTTAATATAAATATAATATTGAGACTATATTTGATAGGTTATAATCAACAACGTAATATAATGAGAATTATATTATGTGTTAGATTACTTTGTAATGACCATTATATTTAAAAAAAGCATGTATTACTTGTTACATTTCTTATTTGCTATGTATACTATTTTTTTTAAAATAATTTTTTTCTTTTTTTTTTTGTTACAATAATTTTTTTGAATGATTTTCTTTTACAATAAATATTTTTTGCATGGCCAATTTTCATTTTTTATGAATTATTTTTTATTATTTTAAAAATTGGATAACAATTTTTTACAGTAATTTTTTAATGACCTGATTTTTTTACAACAAAAGTTTTCACTAGTTTTCTTTTTTTGCAACACAATTAATATTTTTCTTTTTTACTTTTTTACCATAATTAATACTTATCTATTCATTTATCATATTAATTTTAATGTAATTAGTTAAATAAATATAATTTAAAATTCAATATTTTATTTTAATAATTATAAAATAAATAATTATTTTAACCATTTGATTATTCCATTTACACTACCATAAAGTAATATAATAAACATTACATTATATCACATATTAATTATATTGCTTTCATTCTATTACATAGTTTATTATATTAAATTATATCAAACGTAACCTTAAAATGTATTTATTTATATTATATTATATTTCATTACTGCTTATAAATCTATCTTAAAAGTTTATATATATATATATGTTATTAGACTAATAATTTAATAATTGATTTTTTTCGTAAATCTGACGTTGCTTCTTTCTTAAAATTTCCTACTTATAAAAAAATGGAATTATATATTTCTTTTACAGTTAAAAATTAAAAAAAAATTATATAGCCTAACATAGAAAGCAGCAATCGTCTTCCAAATATCAAGAAAAGCAATGAAATTTGTACCAAGTCAAAATGTAAAATTATATTGTAAACGGGCTGGGAGTTATTGCTGTAGGTCCAATATTGAGGCCCATTTTAGTTCCTTTTTTGTTATGAACTGACCCATTTTAATTCTTCATCTTGTCTCTAGTTTGAGTTTATCAATACTATATAAATGGGCTGGCTTACGTGGACATTATTGTTTCGAGTCCAATAGTATCCTGTGGCCCATTTTATTTATATCATTTTTTTTTCCCAAGTGCATGGCTCATATGATTTCTGTTCAAATATTTGATTAATGCACTATTATGAAACAAATAATATAATTCATATCAATAATTTATCTCATGATCCAATAAAGAAAAAGTCTCACACTCTAACGAATGCTCCAAAGTCTAGTCTTAGGAATCTTAACAAGTCTCTATTATATAAAAGAAAAAAGATATATGAGAGGGACAATACCAAGTTGAAATTGCTGCCCACCACAACTTTTTATCTCTAATAGATACCACAGATTTCTACAATTTCAAAAAAAAAACCCATCTGAATCTTTTACTGCAAAAGCACCAATGGTGTCCATATGTTGCAGCCTCCATCTCCATCCCCATCCCCACTATCCCCACCCTTCTCTTACCTCTGCAATACCCAAAAGCTCAAAACTTTTTTCATATCCAACAACCATTAGTATCAAAAATACCAAATTAAATTTCCCAAATGAGCAAAACTTTCTTCACAAGAAGAAGTATACCCTTTTAACACCACATATGGCATCAAGTCAACACACAAATTATAATCCAAAAGTTGACGAATTTGAACCTGATCCAACGCTTACCAATGATGATCTCAAGCCAACAAAACCTTCTCAAAGGACTTTTTCTGGCTATGAAATGGCTAGTCTTTGGATTGGTCTTGTTGTGGGGGTACCATCCTATTATTTAGCAGGTAGTCTTGTTGATCTTGGGATGGCTTGGTGGCAAGGAATAGCCACAGTTGTTATAGCCAATTTAATTCTATTAGTACCATTAGTCCTTACAGGGCATCCAGGCACACATTATGGCATATCTTTCCCAGTTTTGGCTAGATCTTCTTTTGGAATCCATGGTGCTCATATTCCAACTCTGCTTAGAGCATTGGTTGGTTGTGGTTGGTATGGAATTGAAACTTGGATTGGTGGTGAGGCAATTTTTATTCTTTTACCTAAATTCATTAAAGAATCTTCATTTTCTCAATTCTTGCCTTGGTTAGGGACTTCCCCATTAGAATTTGCATGTTTTATTGTCTTTTGGGTTGCTCAATTGGCTAGTGTTTGGAAAGGAATGGAAGGAATTAGAGAGCTAGAAAAATACTCTGCTCCAATTTTAATCACACTCACTTCTTGTTTACTCAGTTGGGCTTACATTAAATCTGGTGGTTTTGGTCACATGCTTGCTTTGTCTTCTAGACTATCTTCTTCTCAATTTTGGGCTCTTTTTTTCCCTTCCTTAACAGCAAATATAAGTTTTTGGGCTACTCTTGCGCTAAACATACCAGATTTTACTAGATATGCCAGAAGCCAAACTGACCAAATTATCGGCCAATCTGGTCTTCCAATTTTTATGGGGTTGTTTACATTTGTTGGGTTAGCTGTAACTTCATCAACAAAAGTGATTTTTGGTCATGTGATATCTAGTCCAATTCAACTTCTTGAACAAATTGGAGGGTTAAGTACAATGATTCTATCCATCATTGGAATTAGCCTAGCCACAATTACAACAAATGTAGCTGCAAATGTTGTGGCACCAGCCAATGCACTTGTAAATCTTAGCCCATCAAAGTTTACATTTAGAAGAGGAGCTCTTTTAACTGCTTTGCTTGGTATTGCTTTTCAACCATGGAGATTGCTTAAATCAAGTGAAAGCTTTGTTTATACATGGTTAGTTGGCTACTCTGCTTTGTTGGGCCCAATTATGGGTATAATATTAGCAGATTATTATCTTATTCAAAGGACTAATTTAAGTGTTAAGGACTTGTACACTTTGAGTCCTTATGGAGCTTATTTTTACTGTGGAGGTTTCAATTTAGCTGCTATGGCTGCTCTTATTATTGGAATTGTGCCAGTAATTCCAGGTTTTCTGCACAAAGTTGGGGTTTTGTCTACAATTCCAGGAACCTTTATTGTCATTTACAATAATGCTTGGTTTTTTAGCCTCTTTTTGGCAGGTTCGCTCTATTGGATTCTGTCAAAATTAACAGGAAAACATAAGAAGTCACTACCTATAGATCCCCTCTTGCCTAGTACATTCTAATTCTTTACTGCTTTCCATTTCTTTTAAGCACAGAAAATTATATACTGTTTGTAAATAATAAGTATGATACTTCTGTTGTAAATTTCCCAAAGCTTATTTGCATTTTGGGTATTAAATTAATCATTTTTCAAAGCTTGAGATTAGTAAATTATTATTAATTGAGCTTCGGTTGAGTTTTGGAATTGCAAGTTGCTATTTTTTAAAGGTGAGTTTAATATCATTCCGTCAAAACTCATTAGTAAAGCATTTTTGTCTTTTATCAAGTGAGATCTTGTTGATTTCGAAGGATTTCACGCAATAGATTTCACAAAATTTATAGATTATAGCTCAGTCTATTATTTAGTCTAAAAATTAAATTCTATTTTATGGATTTGTTCAAATCTATCATCCTTCAAAATATTAAAAAATGGAAGATTTAAAAATTCACGTTAAATTTTATCTAAATTCATAGGATTTAAAATTCATAATGCCAAATGAGACCTGAAAAAATTAGGAGTCGTTTGGTTCATTAAATAAAATAAAAAAGAAATAGAATAATTATTTTTTGTTTTTTATAAAATCATATTTTATAATTTGAAAAAAATTATTATATATAATAATATTATATATTTAAATGTCGATTAAAAGTGATAATAAATTTACTATTTGATGAAATAATTGTTTCGTAATGAAATTTGAACTAAATTTGAAAATAGTTTTTGTACCTTGAGAATAAAATTATAAAATAGTTATTCCACACTATTCTATCCATATCCTACTATTTTGTGCGATTCCATGAACCAATTAAGAGTTTGAACTTTGCTAATCTCTCTGCGACAATTAAGATATGTGATTTCATACAAGATTAAGAGCGAAATTAAGATTACCAACAATCATTTATTAGTCCATATTTCTTAACAAGAACTCCATTCTTTTCTGTCCCCTTCCAAAGAAATTTATAAAGAAACATTAAAGAGATGACTTGCTTTAAGGGCTATTTGGTACACTCAAGAATTAGGGATAGATTTTTTTTTTTTTTTTTTTTTTTACTTTAGTATATAAATAATCTAATTTTTTTTATTTGAATAATTTCAATGATTTTCTAATTTTTTTAATATGATATATACTTTTGAGTATAATTATTAATCTAACCACTAAATTTTTTATTTAATTATTTTAAAAATAAATTTGAAAATAAATGTTTCAGATTTTAGAATTCTATTTCACTTATATTTTATTCAGACCGTAGATGTGTTTATTATTAAATTATGCTTTAGTATGATCAACTTTAAAGTTATAATTTTACTAGTTTATATGCCCATTATTAGTTTAAAATTTATTTATAAATACTACAAATTTTGGTGGAATTTCATTCAAATGATATTAATTTTGTAGAATTTTGGGCGTTAAATTTTAAATAAACCTCGAAGGGATTCCTACTTGAACATTTGAAGGCCCTTTTGCTTCGGCTTATAGGGCGAGAGGGCTTGTCATGGACCAAAAAGCCCTAAAGACTTATACAAACATTTAGAGCCATGGAATGACCCAACTGACCCACTAAAATTTTCCCTGTTAATTTTATTTCTAAAAAAGAAAAGAAAGTTACAAAAAATATTAAATTATTGCCATTTCTCAAAAAATGGAAAACAAAAAAAATGAAGAAATAATTAAATTAGTTGTTCATAGTTGGAAGTACTTCAAAGTACTATGCGCCATTTTAATAAATAAGGAATTTTTTTTTTATAACATGCATCCAAAATTTGAGGTGGTTGGTTTAATTTCTTTCAAGGAAATTAATATTTAATAATATATATTATTTTCCTCAAAAGAAAAAAAATTAATATATATTATTATTGAGTAAAAGAGATAATTTTTTAATCAATAAAAATCAATAAACTTTTAATTTAATGATATTAGAATCGTTTCTAAAATTATAAAATTTTAAATTCAAGCTCTAAAAAATGGATTTTTTTTTTTTTAGAGATTGAAGATAGAAAGTGAGCTTGTCATCCTTTTTTTTTTAATTTTTAAAAGTTTTTTTTTTCCTATCAATGCCAAGACTACCTTTCACCTAATTGTCTATGTAGTCTACATATAAATATAATTAATTAATATTATATGGAAAAATATTCCATGGCGGACATTGCACATTGGCTACATTCAATTGTGGCATACTGGCATGTGCTAATTGGCAACTAACAACCAATATCTTGCTGGGTGTCTACTATCTAATAATCCATGAGCATTGGCCAAAGAGAGACAAATTTCTATGGTCAAAGAATCTATGGTAGACAATAATTTAAATAGAAAGGTAAAAAAAAATTAAAATATATTATTGTTATTATTAGAATTATATGGACACTAAGCTCATAAATTCCACCTGCAATTACCTATATAAAAATCAACTAAGTCAATTTTAATTGATTAATTTAAGACTATATAATAATAATAATAATAATAATAATAATAATAATAATAATAATAATAATAATAATAATAATAATAATAATAATAATAATAATTTTTCTTAAAAAGAAAAAAGTATGGATGATAGCAATTTCAATCCCCTTTCATTAACTTCTTTCTCCAAATATAAGTTTTTTTTTCTTCCCTTCATGCATGCATGTGATACCATTTGGATATGTGTGTGATTTTTTTTTTTTTTATTTTACAAATTATCTTTTAGGCATGTGATGAAAATCACCAATATCTAAATCTTGATTTAATCTTTCATATAGCGTCATTTAACAAAGTCAAGTTGTGCTCAACCAAGTCACTAATAATGATAAGTTATTTGATTGCAGTGAAGATTACAAAGGTAAATGGAAGCTAGCTAGTCGTCCTCCATCAACTTAATGTTGGACCTTTCAAAGCAAGTGGTGCATGTCAAGTCAACCAAAATAATGAACTAGCTAGGGCGCCATCTTGAGTTTATACTAGGGCAAGCAAGATTAAGGAATAATGAAAATGTTTTATGTAATTGTAACAATATATATATATATATATATATATATATATATATATATATACATGTCAATAAAGTTTTAGTTTAACAGTAAGGTGATATCAATACTGAATTTTTATAAATTTGATCTGTAATGATATATTATAAGATTTGATTGATATCTTTCCATATACATGAATATTTTAGTTTCCATATTAGTATTGATTGTATTTTTCTTATTGGAAAAACTTCTTATTTCTTGTATTTTCCTTATTAGAAAAGCTTCCTATTTATTTCTCTTCTGTACTCTATATAAAGGGCCTAATACTATTGAATGAAACAATTAGAAAAACTATTCTCTTCTCTATATTCTTTGTTCATGTTATTCTCCATTTTATTTATAATACGTTATCAGCACGAATCGTTCTACAATATTATTCATAATTTTGGATAGCTTGTGGTTTGCTACAACCCAGCTAAGGCGAAAAATTTGAAGAAATAAAATTCAAAATTTATGGTAAACAATTTTTGTCTAATTAATTACTATTATTATTAATATTTATGTATCAAATACATTTTTTTTAAGAAAAAAAAAACTAAATCTTTTTTTTTTAAGAAATCGTTTGAACATATTGGGCTAATTAATTTGAAGAAATCATTTTTTTCTTCTCTCTTACAATTATTTATCTCAAATCATTTTTTTTTTAGATTTATAAAGATTTGATATACTATTTAATGATTAATCAATTAAATTCTAGTTCTTAAAGAACTAGCATTATATTTTAAATACTAGTTCTTGAAGAACTAGTATTATTTATAGTTTCTAAAGAACTAATTAAATAAATAATTAAGTTATGAGTTCCTAGAGAATTAGTATTATATTTTAAATTCTAGTTCCTGAAGAACTAGTATTATTTATAATTCCTGAAAAACTAATTAAATAAATAACTAAGTTATGAGTTCCTGAAGAACTAATAATAATTACAGTTCCTGAAAAACTGGTATTCCCTATAGTTCTTGAAGAATTGGTATTCTCTACAATTTTTGAAGAACTGATATTCTCTACAGTTCCTGAATAACTGATATTCTATATAATTCCTGAAAAACTAATCAAAGTAAACAAATTCATTAAAGAATCATTAAATGTTCCTAAAGAACTAAATGCATTGTCTATAAATCTTTAAAAGACTGATTTTATTATGATTTTATATTAGACAATGTTAATTGATGGGCCTTGACATCATGAGTAAGAATTATTTATACTAGTGTCACTCCTTTAGGTAATCAAATAAATAAAATAGACATTCTTAAAAAATTGATATTTTATGTTCCTGAATAACTAATAAATTTGATTTAAACTACATGCATTGAATAAATTGGATATCAATAAAATACCTACGTATGGCCATAATATTAAGGTAAACCCTTTTGCTTTGATTTTTCTGTTTTGAGTGTTTCATTATTATTTATATGTATTAGAATGATGGGTATGACCTATTTGATTTACCAACCAAATTGCAACTTTTAATTGGTTATCAATTATAACAACATATTTTATGCATCGTTTTAAAGTCATGGCTTATAATTCTTTGGGCATAAAATCCGACCCTAAATTATTCATTTATTGATTGATTGACTTGCTTTATGGGAAAATGGTAATCTTGCGTTCATATTAATAGGTTTACTTGATTCATTAAATTGAGATTGATTCTACTAGTGTATATATTATTACATATCTTTCGGTCTTAGCATTTCAACTCAAAATTTATTTTATGGACAATACATGTCTCATACATATATATATATATTTGTTAGTTGAATAGCCTACAAGAAAGTTGTGTGTGTTATATATGTTTTGAATTTACTTATGTCAATGTGTATTAGATGTGAAAACAATTAGAGATTTAAATGTGAGATGAGATTAATATAAATTATATAAGTAACATGGTTTTGTTAATTTGTGAATTGATGAATTTATTTCCAGATTGCATACATTGTTGGATTTATGTTAATATAGAGAAGCATAATTAGTGCTTACCTTTCCTTGGTAGGATAAATTATGAATTTAATGTTTGTTAAAATTAATATTAATTTATTTTCTGATTGGTCTATTTAGATATATTTTAAATATATGCAAATTAAGTTATTTAAATAAAGTAAAGTATAGTGAATTAAAGTTTGATTGATAATTTTTATATGCTCTTGAATTCAATAGAAATAATTTTTGACGTGAGTTGTTGATAATAAAATGCATTTAGATACTAGCAAAAGCAAAAGCTATTATCTACTTAAACCTCATTTAAGTGAGGATTTAAAGATTGAATATCTTACTATTAATGATTTTTATATTTTCTAGAAGAGTTTTAAAAATAGATATAATCACTTGAAATATGTGGTACTACCATAAACTCAATATGATTAGTTAAATCTACACCTACAAGACTTGAAATCTATTTGAGAATATAATTCAACCATGTTTAAAATTACTTCACAATTGAAATTGTGCCGTAATAAAGTTACGTGCTCCTGTAGTAGCAGTATAAAAAGTGAAAATTTACAAATATTATTTTTCTAGTAGTTGCAAAGAATAATTGTTAATAAAAAATTATCAAACAATGCCCACTAGTACAACTGTATTCCTTGAAGTAAATACTATAAATCATTTGGTAGATAATGAGAATTCTGAAAGAATAATTGCTAACGAGAAATCATCAAATAATGCCCACTAGTACAACTGTATTCCCTGAAGTGAATACTATAAATCATTTAGTAAATCATGAGATTTTGAAAGAGGAACCGCCCATATAGAGGACATAACTCAATTTAATATTGATAATTTTATGTAAACTCCTTGAAGGAGTAATTTGTAAAGATTTTATAAGTTGTGTATTAAAATGAGTTATTTAATTACTGTTTTATCCCTAGTATACATGCACAATGTATTGCGTTGAATCTGCAGTTCAAGCATTGAACTTATAGTTTAACAATTAAAAATTTGGCATGAATGCCATTGTGTACATCATATATACTCTCCCTTGAAACTTGTATAAGGACATGAGTCATAAATTTTTTCTATGCCATGAATATATTAAATCTATCTTAATGTGCGATAATGGGTCCACAAAAGAGACTATGAATTTATTTTGATGAGATATATTTTTCGACATTAGGGGGAGGAAAAGCATCTACAGTGCTAAAGAATGTCGAGAAATTTATTAGAAGGAAAACTCTTTAAATAATTTTGGTCCATGTACAAGTTAGAGTGAATCAGAAGTTCACAAAATAATATAGTTGCAACAAATTACAATTTAACTGCCAAATGCATTTATAGATGCTAAAAGAGTGACAAAGTCTCATATTACAGCTACTAATACCCTAGCAAGGGTTGTGATTCTAATTGCAAATAGAAAATCAATCAATCTCACTACACGCTAGAAGCGTGAATAATAAATTGGAACTAAAAACAAAAATCTACGGAAAAGAAAAGCAGCGTCACTCATAAAATCTCCTGAAGAGAAACCTTCTGAATAGGAAGATCTCAGTCAAAGAGCTATAACTAATTATGAGACACAGACTGAGACAACGGAACAATTAGATCCTCTAGATATTGCTTCTGGAGTTGATAATCATATAAATGAAAACTATGAGATCTCAATTATTTTGTGATATAAGAAAGAGTTGATAGAAATTTAATTATCGTCGACGATGAATTTGCCTCAACAGTAGTTTTTGCTATTACAAGAGAAAATATGGATCCATAATCTATAAGTATAACTGAATATTAGCATAAACATGATTGATCATCATGAAATGAGGCAATTAAAGTAGAGCTAGACTCGTTCTATCATTGATTATGAGAAAAATAATTCTCTTATTATGGAAATGATCATGTTCCGATACTTAATTAATATGACAGTTAATGAAAGTCTTATTGTACGCCTTATGAAAGTAATAAGAGTCCCAGAAGGACTAAGTATATCATAAATGAATACACATTAAATATGTGACATATATTTCATCAAATTGCAAAAATCTATGTATGGATTAAAGCAATATGGACATGTGGTATGATTGTTTTGAGTAAATTCTTATTGAAAGAAAGATATGTGAATAATACACTATGTCCATTTGTATTCATAAAAGACCATAGAATGATATATGTTATTATTGCAGTATAAGTTGATTTAAATATCAATGTGACTCCTAATGAACTCAAATAAATATGTACCTATTTGAAATGTGAGTTTGAGATGAAAAATTTAAAGGAAATGAAATTTTGTATTGGCTTGCAGAGCGATTATTAAGGAGTCCTAATACACCAGTATACTTATGCGAAAAATATATTTAAACAATTTTTGCATGGATAAATTTTCTCCCTCAAGCACACTAATAGGTGGTCCGCTCACTAGAAGTGAAAAGAGACCCTTTTAGATCTAAAAAAGATAATAAAGAACTGTTTGGTCTTGAAGTACCATATATAAGTACTATAGGGCACTCTTGTGTCTTGCAAATTGCATCATGCCTGATATTGCATTTGCAAAAAAAATTCCTAGCTAGGTATAGTTTTGCACATATAAAGAGATATTAAAATGGTATAAAAAGTTATCTTCAATATACTATTAATATTATAATTCATATTTGAAATTGGTCTACATGCGAATATTAGTTATTTGCTTAGTCTCTATGATGGTAGATTTTAGACTGGTTATGTATTCACTTATAGTGGTACTGCAATTTTATAAAGATTTTTATGGTCCTGAAGTACCTTACTAAAAGATACTCCCATTATATTTTGAGAATAATGCAATTTGTACTGCAAATTAAAGGTGGTTATATTAAGGGTAATGAAGTAGACATAAACTTCACCCAAATTCTTGTATATACATAAGCTTCAGAAGAGATATCCACCAAATTCGCTTGAGTGACAATTTAATAGACTTATGTACTAAGTTTTTACCTAATGTGATATTTAAACGACATCATTTCATCAATTAGTATACGTCGTGTTAAAATCTGTCATCATCAGGGGGAGCGAATTAGTATATGATTGTACTCTTTTTCCTTAGTCAAGTTTTTATCCCACAGGTTTTTTTGGACAAAGGTTTTAATGAGGCAATCTGTACAATGAAAAAATAGCGCATGAAATATACTCTTTTCTTTAGATATGTTTTTTCCCACTGAGTTTTCTAATAAGGTTTTTAACGAGTTATATTCATAGCGCAATTAATATCCTAAAGGAGTATTACAAATAAATTATTATATGTGGATATTACTTAAACATCATTAAGTATACGATTTGACAACTTGACAGATTTGTTTACAAAGACACTCCTTACAATCACATTTGAAAAGTTAGTCAACAAAATTAGCATTCGTCATTTAAGAGATATTTGATAGAAATCATATTTTCAAGAGGGGGAGATTTTAATGCACTGTAATCTTTTTTCCTTACCCTAGGTTTTGTCCCATTGGGTTTTCCTGGCAAGATTTTTAATGAGGCAGTGTTATGGTGCAAATCCCTACAAGAATAATGTACTATTTTTTATTCACTAAGATTTTTTTTCCTACAGGGTTTTTTCTTAGTAAGCTTTTAATGAGGCATATTCTTTGTAAAAGATATCAAGGGGGAGTGTTATGATATATTATAAGATTTGATTGATGTCTTTGCATATACATGAATATTATAGTTTCCATATTAGTATTGATTGTATTTTCTTTATTGGAAAAACTTCATATTTCTTGTATTTTTCTTATTGGAAAAACTTTCTATTTCTTTCTCTTCTGTACTTTATGTAAAGGGCTTAATACTATTGAATGGAATAACTAGAAAAACTATTCTCTTCTCTATATTTTTTGTTCATGTTATTCTCCATTTTATTTATAACACTTCTGTAATTTAAAATTCAATTTTTATCAATATTAATTAAGTTTGAATTTTATTTCTATTATTTTTTTTATTAGTTTTAGGGTAAAAAAATTGTCACAAAATTCGTACCTGAAAAATTTCAGAGAACAAAATTAATTCTCATTCCTTAAATCTGTATGAGGGATACAACAAGATATATATACATATGAGAGATCAAAATAAAAGGTAAGATGGCTCCTACAATTACTACAACGGTAAAGAGAGAATCAAGGAGAACTAGAGGCCATAATAAGAAAATAATCTGTTTGAAATAATTTCCTAAGATATTCCAGCAATTCCAACAAACTCTTTGCTGTTAGATGCAGAGACATAAGCACTTTCCATATTGGGAGCTATAGAAGCCGTTGGTTTTATATCTTGAGTGCATTCCTTATCAATACCATCTACTATTAAAAAAGAAAAATAACTACATTTAAGTATTTAACAATAACATCTATAAGGCCTAGCAAACTACCCAATTAAAATATTTTTGGTGGAGCCTCAGTCCTCAATCCTACTGCTAGTTTGTCATCAATTATTAATTAGTTGAATGGTATAATTAAGCAACTTAACTATAGCATTTTTTTTTTAAAAAAGAGACAGAAATAAAGCCAATTCATACAGAATCATCTACTAACTACCTATTATAGTATTACAGTGAATGAAGTAATATTTATAAATAAAAATTCTTGTAAATTACGTCTATATTATTACCTATACATATATCTTTTGCAAATATTAAAATGAGGCTAATTGAATTTGCATTGGCCACTATAGAATTTATATATCTATCTCCCAGGGGGAGACCAGTGAGATGTGATCTAAGAAAAGACATAAAATAATGTGTAAATTACACGTATAAGATATATACTATATTATGGAGCTGACATGGTGAAAAACCATGCAACGAATGGAGAAGAAAAGACAAAAATTAATCAAATCTAATTATAATCAAATATAAAAATTAATCAAATATAAAAATTAATCAAATATAATAAGATAGCAAAGGATCAAATTCAAAGAGGTTTAGAAATTTTTTGGACCAGCTTGGCACTATACGTACCCTCAACCACACGCAAAATTGAAAAGAAAAATAAATAAATAAACCCTACTTTTAATCATAGCCACAATAATGATATGAGAAATTGGTTGACTTGTTAGGGAGGGAGCTGTCGGTCACTCGTGCCCTGTAGCAATAATTCAAGGGCATGATCACCTACGACCGAAAGAGCATTAATTAATTAATTAATAGTTGAGATCATTAGTTAGGGAACAAAGACCTCTACATTAATTAGAAATTATAGTAATAGTTTATCTTAATAATATTTGGTATCATACAACAAGATTAACATATACTAATACTGTTCTATGAATCAAGAAAAATATACAATATTTTTAATTTTCAAGTTATAATTTAATCAGTATTAAATTTGACTTGAACTTAATTCAATTTTTTAAAAGAAGAATCTAATAATATGATGCATAATTCCATCAATCTATAATTAGAAGTGACCTAACATAAATCTATGTATAAAAATAAAGACATTTAAAATGAGTAAATAATAACCTAAATTTGATGTTATGTCGTGACCAGACCATTTTCTGAAAATAATTTGAGTGGAGGATAAAAACTATTTATGATAAATAATTCCCTTTCCATGCAAATTCTTGTATAAAAAAAAAAAAGAGAGAATTCTTACATTGACATGTTATTAATAGATATGCATTACAAAAAATAATCCTTTTAACTAATATTTTTTTTTCACTAATAAGTTTTGTGTTGTTAAAAAGATAAATGTTATATTAATAAAAATTAACAGTTATATTATTCCACAATTTATAGAATTCCCATGACCAAATAGTATTTAGTAATATTTAAAAGAAAGATAAAAGAAAACTCATAGATTTCTCCATAATGAAAGCAGATCGTTTCATAGACTAAATTATCAGCTAACAGAAAATCGCCAACTGAAATTTTACCCTATCCACAGCCTAACTTTCAATTATTGAGAGATTTTATTTTTTTTATTTTTTTGTGTTATATTATATTCTGTGTTCTTATCACACTTCACACACATGAATATTATTTTTTTTATTTTTTAGACATCGTACCGCTCATAGAAATTTTTTTTTTTTACAACTGCCCTTTGAAAATTATCTAAAATATTATTGATCAAGTTTTTCATTAAAGGCAGACCCGACCCAAATATCTAACAATACTATTATAAATCTAATATTTATTGTAGTAGCTTTTCATCTTATTAGACTATATATTATCTTTGAGCACTTGCATAATACTAAATAAATTTAACTTATAATATCATCTTATTTAAAACACACATTTATATAATAGTAATTTTTGGATTTTCCCATTAAGTGTGACCCTATACTGTAGTCTTATATAGATTCAATGTAAGATCCAAACAAATTATAGGATTACTATAAACCCCCAAAAAAAAAAAAAAAAAAAGTTGAAAATATAAGAAAATCTGTACGAATTTAATACTAGTTTTGGTTCTAATTAAGAATCCTATTGGCTGCCTTATATAATTAATATTAACACACATGCAAATTGACAAAACTGTATTTTATGTATAAATCTCTGCTTAGGTCAACAGCTAGCTGTAATCCATGCATTGGATAATTAAGCTAAGCCCTAATACATATTTTGTGGTGCATTGGGTGGATGAGTGATGAATCCCGTCACATGTAAAGAGTGTCATTATCAGTTAATTGTTTATTAATTATGGTTCCTATTTAATTAGATTTTTTAATTATTTAATTAATAGGGGCTAAATATCCTTGCTTATCTTAGCTGGATTCACATTGTGCAAAAATTAATTTTAACTCCTTTTATTTCATGCAAACAGTAATGCGTAGAGCCAGCCATGCTTTACCTGGATTTAGTTCCAAAAATTTATTAATTGTATACGTATATATTTATAAAAAAAAAATTTTTAAGAATATTTCACATATTTAAGTATAAAAATATTAAGTGATTAATATAAAAATGAAATTTCAAATCTTAATAATTATTTTTGAAGATTGTTATTTTCAAATCTATATTTAAAAATTTAATATGATATCAAAAAAAGTTGATCCCATTTACCTAATTAACTTGCCGCTTTTTTTAGCTTATTTGGCTACTTAATTATCTTGCTAGTTAATCCGGTTTACTTAGTTACCTAATTATTTTACCGATTGATTCGATTTATATGATTACTTAATTATCTTACCGATTGGTCTAATTTATCAGATTATCTAATTATCTTGCCAATTGATCCAATTCTAATTATTTCAAATGACAACTTTGATTACCCCGTTATTTCTTGAAAAAAAAGTGTTAAGAGTATTTCATATCTATTAGATGTAAAAATATTGAATGATTAATATAAAAATAGACTTCTCAATCTTAATAGCTAGTTTTTAAGGTTGGTTCTCTCAAATTTATTTTAAAAATTTAACAAAAATATTAAACAAAATTAAAAATTAAGAATATACCTAATATTGAAGCAGCCAAGAATGTTCTTTCTTTTTCTTTTTTTTTTTCTTTTATTTTTCGAGAAAGAAGCAGCCAAGAAATTAGCTACCCCCTAACATATTACTATTTAATTTGAAATAAATAGTCAGAAACTATGAACTTATGATTATAATTACAGTAATTATTAATCTCCTTTAAATTGTGGTTTACGTGTAGTAATTAGGCCGCAATCCCAAAGGTGCAGCCGGTTTTGCATTTCTAATGTTGGGTTAAGACGGCGCCGGTTTGAATAATTTGTTAGAATTTAATTTTATAATAAAAATTTATTAAAATCAATAGTATTATTTTAAAATCTGTAGCAACGGAGCCAGACATTTTTTGATGAAACTAAATTTCTTAGATCATAATTTATATAAATATGATGTATATATATAATGAAGCTAATTTTTATATATTTTAAAAAAATTCACTTAAAATACTAGGACCAAATATAATTATGACTAAATTATTATAATTTTACATTTAAAAATTTTTATATTTTGAAAGTTAAACAGAGTCATGACTATTCTCGATCCTCTATCTCCATCACTGAATATGTCCAGCTCAACTACAGTTTCATGCAACTAAACTCCACCATATAATTAAAAATTTTGATTTATCATATATTATTAATTAATATTTTTATTAAATTTCCACGCAAAGACTTGTTTCTTTTCTTTCTTTTTTTTTTTTAAATTCAAAGAACTTATTACGCGATTTCTACAAGTGCACAGATTGTTTACAAGTAATAAAGTGATAAGTGAGTGTCGTTCTCAGAAGAAAGGATTTGTCAAGTACTAATTTTAAGATTACTCTATTATTTAGAAAATCAATTATGAGATTTTATATTTTAAGTTAAAGTAAAATTCAAGTAAATAAATGATGATAAATATGAAATAAGATTAAATGCCTAGGATTTAGAATTCATCAATTGATCACATATGATTTATTTATAATATTTAGATGGATTATTTTTGCTAGAATTAATGATTAGATTTCTCTAAATTATATGATGTTCTTTCTCAAAATACAACATGTGTGTTCATATTAACTTTACGTCTATTCTCATGATCATAAGAAATTAACACAAACCTATTAAGTTTTATGGAAATCCTTTTAAAAATCATAAAAGAATATTCTTATCTTTAAGCAATAAATTTCCTAGGTCAATTATCCTAATGAACTAATATTGTGTTTTCATTCTCGTTACTTCACGCAATATTTTAAATTATGCAATTAATGGCTAGTGAATTACAAGCATTAAGTTATAAGATAAAAGATTAATTCTAACAATCAAATCCAATCAATTAAATATAAATAATTATATACAAATCAAAAGATTATATTTAAATTCTAGAAAATAAAATTAGCTACTTATAATTGAAAAGGAAGAAATAATTAAATTAACAATCAAAATAACAAACATATTAATAACTTATAATTAAATTCAAGAATAAAGTTTAGGAAGAACTTGTTTTGAGATACAATTTTTAATGAACTCGAGCTCCAAAAACTCCTCCTCTTGACCAAAATAACAATAAAAGAAGAAAACTAATCTATTTTTTTTCTCTAAATTTTTTTTGATAGATTTTTTTGATGCTATTTTCCTTTGCTAAGCATGGTATTTATAGGTATATTTGGTAGAAGAATTTAAGTTCCATTAAAATTCTTACATCAAAAATTCAACATTGATGGTTAGGTTGGTTACCAACCATTAAATTCCTTTATTAATATTCAAAAATGATTAGGTTGACTATCAATTATTGAATTTTTTTCTCATGGATTGAAAATTTGAATCATTGCTTGCATCATTTGTCTTTATGACATCATCGCCTGCATCATTTATTTTATTGTATCATTGTGATATCATTTTGATCTGCAAAAATAAAATAAAAATACTTAAAATATATTATAATTTATTTATAAATTGTAAACTTATTTATTTCTTAAAATAAGTAATAATATTATTAAATTATTGAGAATTGAGTTAAAATTTAAGTTTAAACATATAAAATAACTATAAAAATATAGAGTTATCAGAACTTCACCGTAAATCTTAATACATGGATAGTATATGCACTTTTGTGAATGGAATCTGCAACATCAATATCATAGTAACCCGTCAACCGAAAACTTAGCAATAACATTTAAAATTGATTCAGTATTTCAACGAAGGAAATTAAGCACTTGCTCTACACTTTCATTATTTACTATTTTAATTTAAATATATAGAAGAAATTTTTTTAGAGGTTGCTTAGCAATTTTTTTTTTAAATAATTATGTTTTTTGGGGGGCAAAGTATACGTGTAAACAAAGGAGATTATTGGTTGGTCGGTTGATCCTACGTAGTCAAAGGCTCAAAGTCATCTATAAAATTTTTCAAAATACATGAACATATGCAATAATAATTAAATATCATATACAATTTTATTTCAAACGACAGGATGCATCATTGAACTTATCTGAAGAAAATACTTAGTCTCTCAAAACTTCTATAATTAATATATATATATATATATATATATATATATATATATATATATATATATATATATATATATTGATTTATTTCAACAGATTATCAATTACTATTTTATATATAGGAATTAAGTGTGAAATAGTTATAAACTTAAATAGAAATAAAAACAAACAGCCAAGAAAATTATATACGTTGCAAGTTGCAGACACTACGTGAGAGTTCCATTAAACGAGATTTTCAAACTTCATCATCACTATAATTGTCATAATTCAATTGGATTCTTCGAAAATGGCTACATATATATATATAGAGAGAGAGAGAATGACTAATAATCCAACATAATTGGATATAGCTGTTTTTTGTCCTAATTAATGTGTTGTTATTTGCTCATATTTATATATAATTTCTTCTTGATTATATCATTCAAATTAATTTTAACATTATAGTATAATTACCATATTTATATGATTAACAAAATGATTAAAAAAAAGAAAAGAAAAAGAATCACATGATTCCCATGATAGTAAAAGAAAAATCTCTCTCTCTCTCTCTCTCTCTCTCTCTCTCTATATATATATAATTGTTAAAGGCAGAGAGCTTTTTAAATTTGTTTGATTTTTCCATTTACTATATTATGATGAAACATTTCACTATTTTGATAAGATATATTAAAAGAACAGGCTACAGTCTTATTGGGTATTAGAGTATTTCATTTATTTTTTTATTAAATTTTATTTCTCTATTGATATTCTAACTTGACGATTTTAAACATAATTTTGCTATCATTGAATAAAAAATCATAGAAAAAGTAATTTTTTTTTTAACTTATCTCTTCATTTAAACCTAGTATAAATATTGTACGCATTCAATTCATTTTTTGGAAAAAATGAATAAATATATTCATGATAGGCGGTCAAAAATGGCTTGCCATATTTGCCAGTTTTGTAAAAGAGTAACTTTATTTTAACATATTGAATGAATATATTAAATGCATTTAATTCATATCAAATTAATATAAATACTATTACTCATTGTTAAAATTCTGCTTTCTTTTTGGATTTTTCTGACCATTAATGCAAAGTAAATTGAGAGAACTAAATGCTCAACTAAATATTCTCTTCATACAACAAAAATTTATTTTGACTTTCATACAGATTAAGAAAGATATAATTAATATAGTTAAATTAATAAATTTTATTAGTATTTTTTTAATATATCTCTTTATTGATATTGAATGACTCATAGTGTTATTTTATTAAAATTAAATAATTCATATTGATAAAAAAAATACATATTAAATAGGAGAATATTATAAAATTGATAAATTAATTATTCTATTAAAAAAATAGACTATAATTTGAGACAAGCGAATAAGTCATGGTGATGATGACCCTTTTCAAATCTTTGTGCATAAATTTTCATGTGTGTGTTAAAAATTTTAATGTTTATTAAATTAATTTTGATCATAATAACTATGTAAAAAGTGAAAATTAATCAACTCTTTAAAAAATATACTTTTTTTTTTTAAAAATTATAAACAATGACCCAAGATAGAAAATATATATATAGCTAGAGAGATATAGACCCTACTTAATGGGAGGCAAAAAGTCAGCCTTGGTATCCCACAATAAAATTATTGCAGAGAGAAAGAGAGTGTGCGTGCGTGTGTGTGTGTGTGTGGTGGCTTCAACATCAGGGATAGGACCCTAAAAAAGAAGAGAAAGATCATTGTGCGAGTCTTGACTGAATATTTGTCAACGGTTTTTAGCTGATTTAGAAACGGTCTTCAGTCCAGTCATTGGATTCATTCAATCTAATGCTGGTTTCTTCAAAACTATATACTGTTTATATTCGATATGCCACTCTATATAAACCGCCAATTCCTTCTCTATGTTTCTCACTACTTTCCTTTTTTTCCTCTATAACCTTTGCTTAGTATTTGCCTACCCTAATCTCTCTCTTTCTCCCCCACACACACATCCTCTCTCTGTCTTATATTCGATACACACATACGTTTACATATATAGATCGTTTAAAGTTAGTACAAGAACATAAATATCATAAATATAGAAAAATATTTGTAATTTATTTTTGATTTACATAAGAGACAAAGGAGACTCGAATAAAAATTTTACATAACTTGAGAAATGTATCTCGTTTCGGGCTAATTAAGCATATGTCAGTGCATTTGTAAAATTTTTCATCCAAATAGTTGATTTTTTCTTGCATATACATCGTATATTAGGTGTGTATAGATATTATACTTCAATTCAAACACATACAAATTTATGTGTGAGTCCTCCAATGGCAATGACAAAGGCAAATAATGATGATGATGCCCTAGAAAATCAATTCCAAAAAGGAGTAAAGCGACTTTATGAGAAAGGGATTAGTAAAATTCCTAACAAGTACATATTGCCTATTCAAGAAAGGCCCAATTCTACGCCAGCAGAATTTAGATGTGATGCCAAGCAAAACCTTAAATTACCCATTATTGATTTTGCTGAATTGCAAGGTTCAAACCGTCCCCAATTCCTCAAATCCCTCGCTGATGCTTGCGAGCAGTATGGATTTTTTCAGGTATGAATATATACATATAGATAATATTTAGTTGGAGTTGGATATATGGATCATTTTATTTTAAAAAAAAAAAAAATACGAATAGAAAATGACTTAGAGTCATATACATACTTTTAAGTAACATTTTCTGTACATGTAATTATTAATGTTCTTCTAACTCTTTAATTGATATGGGGTTAATGTGATGCAGTTAGTAAATCATGGCATTCCTAATGATGTTATTAGTGAAATGATAGATGTGGCTAAGAGATTTTTTGAGCTTCCTTACGAAGAAAGATCGAAATATATGTCATCGGATATGAAGGCTTTAGTTCGATATGGAACTAGCTTTAACCAAAACAAAGATAATGTGTTCTGCTGGAGAGATTTTTTGAAGTTAATGTGTCATCATCCCTTATCAGATGTTCTTCCTCATTGGCCTTCTTCTCCCACAGACTTTAGGTGAGAGTTACAGTTTTCTTAATGATTTAAGCCTTAATTTCTCTCTACGTTTGCATCATTTTGCTTATGATGTTTTGTAATTATATTTTATCCACAGACATTTGCTTGTGGGTTAGTAGTACTGGTGGAATATCTATCTTCTATATTCTTCAATTTAATAAAGCAATAATTTATACGTATTATTGTCCATAATTTAATAGTTGAATTTTCATCTCTTTATATTAAAGGAAAAAAAAAAGTAAAATTTATTTGTAATAATTTTGTTCGTTATGTAATGAGTGTACTAATTGTTATTTTATGGTTAAATAGGAAATTAGTGGCTACCTATGTAAAAGAAACGAAATACTTGTTTCTAATGTTAATGGAGGCAATGGTAGAAAGTCTAGCAGGAAGCAACAAGAACAATGAGACCAGAGAATATGATGAAATTATGAAGGATTTTGAAGATGATAGCCAATTAATGGTGGTCAATTTCTTTCCTCCATGTCCAGAACCTGATCTTACATTAGGAATGCCACCCCATTCTGATTATGGATTCCTCACACTTCTTCTCCAAGATGAAGTTGAAGGTCTTCAAATTCAATATAAGGAAAAATGGGTCACTGTCCAACCAATCCCTAATGCCTTTGTTGTCAATGTTGGTGATCATCTTGAGGTGAGTTTACCAAATTCATAATTTATAATCTTCTAATTGTAGGCTTTTTTCCCCCTTGAAATTTCTTGCTAAAATAATAGCTAGGCATTGAAATTTCTTGCTAGAATGTTAGCTTTGCACATCAAATCCTTGGATATGGGATAAAGAGGGATTGCATATAATCATAAGAACTTATTAGAATTGTTCATGCTACCGGCTGGTCTTATAAATCTCAAGAAAGAAAAAACAATAATGATAAATAACATTTATGTGTACAAATTAAGTATTTGTTTGACTAATAAGAGACAACAACTAGTTTAATAATTGGTTGGAAGTATTTAGTAAATTAAAATTATAATTGAAATATTAGAAATTGAAATTTTTGTCTAATTATCGGATAACAATTATTATTTAGCAGTTGCTATCTGAATGTGACAGCTAAACCAAACATATTCTAAATTAAATATAATTTTGTTAATTTATTATAATTATTTAATTATTCTAGACATGCTAATGGAGGTTTATTTTATTATTTTCTTTTATATTTGTTTTGTTTTAGATATTTAGCAATGGAAGGTACAAAAGTGTGTTGCATAGAGTTAAAGTGAACTCAGCTAAGTCTCGCATTTCAGTGGCTTCTTTGCATACTCTTCCATTCAGGTGTGTGGTAAGGCCATGGATAAAGCTAATTGATGAAGCCAATCCAAGGCGTTATGTAGATACAAATTTTGCTACTTTTCTTGAATATGTATCATCTCGCGAGCCCAAGAATAAGGAATTCTTGGAGTCTAGGAAATTAGTTGCCTGAAAAGTCATGGGGATAAGAGAAAAGAAAAGAAAAATAAATATGAAATTAAGTTGACTTTTTGTCCTATCAATTGTATGAAATAAGAAAAATATAAATATGAAATTGACTTTTGTATTATCAAAGAATAGCCAAAATATAATCGCTAAACCTATTTCAGTTTTTGCAAACAGTTTACAATTACCAGTATTTCAAGTTGTAAAGGGAATGAGCTGTGACTTGAGCAAAAGCATTCAGCCGTCAATTATCAAAATAACAAGTTAACTCCTTAGTGCTTAGACTGTAACAAATTCAGGGGTAAATTATTCTTGAAACAAAGAAGTAATTCTATGATGTTTCAATTTGCATGTAAGATCTCTAACGTTCATCCAGATAAGGAAGCAATTTAATTCTATTCTGAAAATAGTAAATGCTCAAACTTTGCATGAAATGCTACTAGGCATAGGAGTGCGTTGCTTCTCTACAAAAAAAAAAAAAAAAAAAAAAGGGAAATGAATTGGAGGATACATGAATGTCATGATATCAAGAATCAAGATTGTCATGCAATTTACCATTTGGATTATAGTCTAAACAATCAACCAAAACAAGAACTTAATTGGTGCCAGGATTTGCATTTTGTACAGTAATCACCACCATCATCAGGAGTTGCATGAATTTTTTTTTATCTACATTGAAAAAAAATTGTAATTATGTCAAATATAATAATTAATTAAATTTATTTAATAATTTATTTATTGTTACATAATTTACAATTTTATACAGTCAATTAATTAATAGTGTCATAGTGTTATAAACTAGCTTTATAGGCAAATGCTCTGCCTGGTATATTTGAATCTTAATTGAGATATCATATAAAGTAATTTTTTTTAAAAAGTTTAATATAGGCATCCTAATATAAATATATAAAATAAAATTTGTTGATAAGTTTGCTTACTGCTTGATAAACTTTTCAAATGTAGATATAGTGACGTAATTTTTTTTCTTTCTTTTCTTTAATTTGTTCATAAAGGATGAGTGTAAACAAATTGTGTTGAGGTTTGATATATAATTTATACTTTATTTTACTTTTAGAAGCTTTTCGTAATTTCAATTATAAATTGTATAATTTCACAAATCTACCAAACCTTATCAATTAAATTTTTTGTTTTTGATTCTTTAAGGA
The DNA here is from genome assembly GCA_947687605.1 of Reutealis trisperma. NCBI lineage: Eukaryota > Viridiplantae > Streptophyta > Magnoliopsida > Malpighiales > Euphorbiaceae > Reutealis > Reutealis trisperma. Next base: position 894,717 of record CANTUT010000043.1, on the reverse strand, counting down.
AGTTTATGAGTTGAATTTGATCTTAAATTCTATATTAATTTTCATTATATTTTATGAAAAAAAATAATTGAAATGAAAATATTGTAATACAATTTTAGTAATCATTCTCTTATTTAATATGAAAATTATTCATATTTAAATTCTTATTCTATTTATGTAAAACTCGTTTTATCTATTTTTAAATTGAAATTATAGTTTTAATTCAATTGAAAATAGAGCTAAAAAATCGTAATTGTAGATAAATTTTAAATATAGACTATAGTATTTATATGCTTAATATAAGAAAAGAAGAAATCCACAAATCTCATGCGAAATACAAATAATGAATTTTCACTTGACAAATTAAAAGAAAGAAATAGGAAATAAAAGATAATACAAAAGAATTGATTAGAATTTAAAACATATGAGTATAATTAGTTCAAACTTTTATTTTGGCCAAAATACTTTGTGCCTAGTCATTCCATCAAATTTTACACGTGTAATAATGATGATATATTATGACATCGTACATTTAATAGGTGATTTTCCATTTAACATCTTAACACTTGAGTTTCGGATTTCTACATAAAGGAGTTCAATAAAATTCTATTAAAATCAATCGACTTTAGATATTCTATATTGAAACCTATTATTTTTATTTTATTTTTTTCCCAATAAAAAGTCATTCATTAATGGGATACTAAACTCAAAACAATACATAATACAAATACAATACATGTTCATCTCAGAAAAAGAAAACTACCCACTAAAAAGATTTGCGCAATGGACTGCAAGCCTAAATAACTGATCCAAAGGCCAATAAAGCTAGTGAAATTATCAAAGCAACCCTGATCTACCCTCCATTTTAGATACTTCTGCTTCCCCAGTAGATAATCCTGCCATCACTAGCAACTAAAATAGAGGGAGGCATATCAAGAAGACCAGGGCTGAGACTAGAGGAAATAGGAAGATTATGCATTGAAAAAGCTTGGAATATCCCTATTGATGAACAAACACAATGAAATTGAGTCTAAAAAGGCCTAGATACATTGGTGCTGATTAGATCTTTGGATTGCTGGCTGCTTAACCCAGAAAACAACCTATGAAGCTCGACTGCTTTCTTCCAATCCTCTCCTACACCCACCCCATAGGTTGTCATAAGACAACCCTCTAGATTTCGAAGGAAAAAGGGGAGCCAATCGACGACATCTCTAAGATCAATCACAAACACAAGCACAACCGCTAGTACAAATCATCAAAACATAAATATGAAAAAAAAATAAATATGAAATTAAGTTGACTTTTGTAGTATTATATGAAATAAGAAAAATAAATATGAAGTTAAGTTGATTTTGTAGTAATTTATGTGTATTTTTAAGTTTTTGCTCTACCTGTCTTCTCTCTTAGTTTTTTTTTGATTTCTTCTAAAATTTATTGTTTAAGTCATCATCGACCTTCATTCGGTCGACAGTGGCTCACTTTTCTTTATCATGTTTAGTTTTTATTTTCAATAAGAGATACATGCAAATCTGTGTCTTTCTATTATTGTTTAAGTCATCATCGACCTTCATTCGGTCGACAGTGACTCACTTTTTTTTATCGTGTTTAGTTTTTATTTTCAATAAGATATACATGCAAATCTGTGTCTTTCTATACATGGATTTAAGTTTAGTTTTCATTTATTTTATGGGTTTTATTATTCATTTTATGGAATTTAATAAGTTTTTTATTTTGTCTTCCTTTATAGAAGTTTGTTTGTCTTCATTTATGGGAGTTAGGAGGAGTTTGAATATGATATTTAGAAAATCAGACTCATTTAAAGATAATGAATTTGAGTTGTAGCTTAATATAGTCATTGAGTGGAATATGTTTCTTGCAGATGTATCAAGCATAGCCAAGGTGCTGTATACAATTGTTTAGTCAACATGATCAATGAAGTTCAGGGGCAAAATAAATATTTATATGTATTATTTAAACGCAATTAAGTTTACTTTTTTATTTCAAGTTATATTGATTAATAGTTATTAATGAAAGATTTCTTTTATTTCAAAAAAAAAAAAGTTGATTTTTGTAATACCAATTATATAGCAATTTTTTTTCCCATGAAAATTTGAAGTATAAAGATACAAATAATAGTCACAATTGAATAGCTATTACCTAATACGAAAAATAGTTTCATTTTGAAAATTCAAAAATCAACAACTATTAATGGATAATGAAAAACAACTAATCATTACAATTTTTTTTTCTTTACCAAACATATTGGTTTAATTCTTCCAAACTAATTGGTTTAACCTCAACTTTATACATTTTTTTAGTTACATAATATACACTTTTTTTTTTGTCAATTCTAGCTTCATTTAGAAGTTTAGTTTCAATTCTACTCCATGTCTGTAAGAAAAAATTCATTAATTAAAAAGTTAAAAAGTCAAACTGATCCTTAAAGTAATTATATTATATTATACTATCAATTTAATATTTTTGGTTGCTCCAATTATACGTCTTTCCGAGTCTTTGAGCATGACAAAATTTGGTTGTTAGATGGAAACCTGACTAGATGGCGTGCAGCAGGATTTAATGTTCAATCTAGTGCCTCTGGTGATGCCATCTTAAAAACTGGTGCTGCTGGTGAGTTTGTCGAATTATATTATATATCAAAAGTGATTGATAAGTTCTCTAAATATTCTAAAATTGGAGGAAAATTGGTCTTAATTTTCTTTTGGGTGCAAAAGTTAAAATTTTATAGTAATTAGGTTTATAGTCGCATCTACTTTTAATCAATCGTTGATAGTATTTGGATGGTTTGAGGCTCGATTCAACCCTTGATGTAGGATTCATCCCAAAAGAGCTGTTTTAAATCCTTTCAAAAGGTACAGATCGGACTGACAAATTTTCTGAAACCTGTTGTAGGGAGCTGTTTTTAAGAATCTTGGAGATGAAAGTTGTTTTTCCAAAAATTTGGGTGATTTTTCAATACATATTAAAGATTTAAGTAATAAAATTATTAGAATCAATTTGAATTTATTTGAGATAATATAAATGCAACGATAAAATAAAAGGAAAAAATGGAAAAACATGACGTAAATCTACGTGCACATGTGAAGGGACACTGGAGTACCATCAAATACACACACTGTACTCATCAATCTCACTAATAAGATTAGAGTTACAACACCAAAAATAAGCTCTCAAAATTGGCTCTCGTACTTGTGTTAATTAACTCTACAAGTATATGTTGTATTTATAGTGTGATAGGTCACTAGTCTTCCCTTCTCATGAAAGGAAAAACAGCCAACTTTGGCTAGAAAAAAACTCAATTTATAATCATGAAACTAATAGAATTGTACCAAGAGACAATTCTTTATTGCCTCACAATTAGTGGGTCTCATATATAAAATTCAAGGCACGAAATAACAAATCTCCACTTGGACTTGAATTTTCATAATGTCACTTGCAACAAATTTATAAATTTTTCTCCACTTTCTCCATGAAGTTCCTGAGAAAAAATACGGAAGAATAATTGAATGAAGAAGCAAAAGTAATTCAATTTGGCTTTTGGAATTCCAATCATCCTCACGCATTTCTCATTTATTTTTTAAGCGAAATCCGACATGAAAGTTTTATTTATTATTATGAACATAAACATAAAGAGCAGCGGAGAATAAGGCCCAAGTGAAAGTTCTTGAGATAAAGATGTAGATCAATCAAGAAACTGGTAAAAATTAAGATGTAGATCAATCAAGAAACTGGTAAAAATTAATATTTTTTTTTTCTCCCTTTCCTTTTAAGGGTCAATAAAGGGTAAGTTTGATATTATAAAATCTCTACAAATTACAGAAGAGCAAGATTGTCCGCTTGAATAATAGATTCACCATGAGGGCAAGAAAATTTTTAGGGAGTAGGTGACAATATCGCCTCTGTTTCTAAATTATTTTTATTATGTGTTTTGTGACTTATTTGGATTGATCTTTATTTTGACTTGAGCCCGATTGAGAACTCCAATAGTCTTGCAATTTGATTTATCATAAAATAATTTGAATTGGTTTATGGAAAATTTGCAATAACGACCGAACACAATATATATATATATATATATATATATATATATATATATATATATATATATCAACTAACTATAACATTTTACTAATTGGATTTTTACCTAAGCGGTGTTCTCATAACATTCTCAAAACAAACACACCAGCAGTATTTACAAGCCTATTGGCGTTATGTGTGTTGTGTATTTATCTGATAGTTGTTTTGCTCTATTACTTTGATGAAAGTCGACGATTTGGGCATCCAGCGAACTTTCTTAATTTCTCCATCAGTTTGTACTTGTTAGGATTTCTCTTTTCTGTTTTTAATTGTTGATATAATTTGGTTCTTGGGGTTTCTTCACATAGTTTGTGGGTGTCTAGGTTGAGTTTTATGGGTTAGCCTATTGGCTTGGTTCGTAATGGTACCCCTAAGTTATGTTTTTCCCCTTTTTATCTTAATAAAATCAATTAATTATTATCAAAAAAAAAAAAAAAAAACAGCATTTACAAGCCGCATAGGTTACAACCTTGATACCTACTTCAATACAATTAGATAACGTACTTAAATATAAATAGAAATAGTTAAGGAATAAATAAATAGAACTAGTCATGAGATCAATAACATTCAATAATCCTTTGCCTTCTCTGAGTCGATGCACTATGATAACTTTTGGTAGAATTAGTTAAGGGATAAATAACGTTCACATATCCTTTGCCATCTTCTCTAAGTCGACGCACTCTAATAACTTTTGCCTTGGAAACCTGCAAATGTTACTGGCACTCCCATATTTCTTGATGCACTGCGTATAGAACATAAAATCAAAACACATGCAATTCAATAAATGTAGTTTGAAGAATCAAGAGCTGAGGGTACCTAGCAGCAAAGATGGAGAGATCCTATGCTATTTCAGTTTTTGCAAACAGTTTACAATTAATGCTATTTCAAGTTGTAAAGGGAATGAGCTGTGACTTGAGCACAACCAAAAGCCAAATGGTAATCTCTTTTCAAACTAACTCCCTAGTGCTTAGATTGTAACAAATTCAGGGTTAAATTATTCTTGAAACAAAGAAGCAATTCTATGATGGTTCAATTTGAAAGTAAGATAAACACAGTAAGATCTCTAGTTAGAACTATAAATCAACCCTAACGTTCATCCAAATAATGAAGCAATTTAATTCTACTATGAAAATAGTAAATGCTCAACCTGATTCATGAGGCCTTACCAAATGTTGCGCGATTTCTGCAAGTGCACAGATCGTGAATAAGTAATATAGTAGTGAAACAAGTGTCGATCCCATGAGAAATGGTTGACAAGTACCAAAATTATTAAATATTCTATTATTTAGACTATCATACGAAAAATCTTGTGATTTAAATTAAACAAGATATTTAGTACTATTGCACAGGTAAGTCAAGTGTAAATAATTGAACTAAAAATCACCTCAAGATAAATTTCTAGATAAGTGGAGGGGTCATAGCGGTCCTATTTAAAAATCACTTTCCTAAACAGAATATTATCGAGATAAGTAATTCAGTAGTACAATAATTCACTAAAACTATACCCAACAATAGAATAATTAATTACAAAATTAAAAAAAAACTAATTCAATGTATGTAAATTTTAGGATTTAGATTTCATTAATTAATTACCTATGGTGTTCTTACGCTTGGTTGGTTGGTTTAATTTTATTAAAATTAATGATTATATTTTCTTTTAATTATGTGAAGTTCTCTCTCAAGATAAATCACAAGTATTCATGTTAACCTTATGTCTACTCTCGTGATCACAAGTAATTAACATAAATCCATTAATTTTATGGAAATCCTTTTAACAATCACAAAAAAGTGTTATTATCTCTAAGTAACACATACTCTAGGTCTAATATCTTAATGAATTAATATTATGTTACCACTCTCGCTACTTCACATAATATCTTTAAACATGTAAATAGTGATAAAGTATTCACAAGCATTAAGTCCTAAAATAAAAGATTAATTCAAATAATCAAAACACTTAATCAATCAATCATAGAACACCATAAAATAATCAAGAGATTACATCTAAATCTTAGAAAAATAAATCTAGCTACTCATAATTAAAAAGGAAGAAACAATTAAATTAACAATAAACATAATAACAACTTATAATTAAATTTAAGAATAAAGTTTAGAAAGAACTTGTTTTGAGATACAATTTTTGATGAACTCAAGCTTCCAAAAACTCATCTTATTAATCAAAATAATAATAAAAGAAATCTAGTATAAGAAAACATATGAAAATCTCTCTACATCTAATTTTTTGCTACTTTTAGTTGTTTTTGGAGAAGAGAGGTAATGCCTATTTATAGGCAAATTCCATCTTTATTTTCAACCATGTTGCATCATTGATTACATCATTATTTTTATGACATCATCTCTTACATCATTAATTTCATGACATAATTGCCTGTATCATTTATGAAATAACATCATTGTCTGCATCATTTATAAAATGACATCATCACCTGAGTCATGACATTACTACATCATTGTGACATCATTCTGATATGCAAAAATAAAGTAAAAATACTAAAAATATATTATAATTTATTTATAAATTATAGAACTATTTATTTCTAAAAATAAATAATAATATTATTACATTCTCGAGAATAGAGTTAAAATTGAGTTTAAATAAATAAAATAACTCTAAAAATGTAGAGTTATCATACTCCCAAACTTAAGTTTTTGCTTGTCCTCAAGTAAAAGAAAATTCAAAACCTAAACTAGTCCACTTTCGTAAAAAATTACCATTGCATTTAACGTATGCAACAAGCTTTTAAACCCCTAGATATCCCATAGAGGACGAGTTATAGTCTTGTGAGGGCTTCCAATGGTGATACCCACAAACACTTATAAAACTTTAAATTTTTAATAGTTTATAATAAAATATCACAAAAAGGAAAGTTAATCCTCTCATGCTTATGTTGAATAATTTTTCAAAGGCCTCAAGAAATTAATATTTATAAACAACATATCAATAGTATTGCAAGTCAAACTTCTACCTCAGGTTCAAAACAATCCTCATCTTAATCATGTGTTAAATAATCATATATTAAATTAATCGCAAAAAAATTATTGCACTTCAGATAGGCATATACATACTAGTATCTTTAAATGCCTTTATCAAAAAATATAAAATAGATGTACAAATCTCAAAAGCATATTAATGCAAACAATCTCTATTAATGGAATTCAAAAATCAAGAGAGATCAATAGGTCTTAACTAGATTTGTAATGGGGCTAATACAAAGTCTTTTGGTTGAACAAAGAAAAGACTAAATGAACAAAAGTAAGAAAATTATGCTAAGTTTACAAAAGAAAATCAATAGCTCAAATAAAGGAATTTTGTTAATGAAGGATCCCTTTTATCTTAAGTACCATTATTCTTCAATGTTTTCTTCTTTTAAGCCCTCATCTTCTTCTTCTTTTTCTTTTTTCTTTTTTTTTTTGCTAACAACATTATTCTAAAGATAAGCAAGAATTACTAACTTTTATTTATTCAATTTTCTTGTTTTCCCCCAAACTGATTTTAAGCAGAAGGGGATATTTTACAATGAATAATACTCTCAGTTATTAGAGATCCTTATTTTCTATTAAAACTTCAATAATTCTCTTTTCTTCATTAGAATGTAAATTTGGTTAAATTTTCTCACAAATAGGGTGAAAGATAACAATTAAGGTTAATTAATAAATAAAAGAAAGCTAAAATTATCAAGGCACAAAGGAGTAAACTAGGAAAAAAATTAAATAAGGGTGGATATAAGTAACATGCTAAACAAACAATGCTTAAATCATATCTCTCTTTCAAAATGAATTCAAAATTTCACCTCAAAAGTTTACAAAAACATGTTCTAAGATAGGTGAGGCAAATGAAGATAAAAATGTGTAGAAACTTTCTCTAAATAAGCATACACAAATTCAATGCAATCAATATAATACAAAGCAAAACAAAACATAATCTTAATAAAAGTTAATTTCTTACCCAAAATAGTTACTCAACCTAAAATGCTTTAATAAATTGTCCACAAATACCAATTATAATCTATCATTGGCCTTTCATCAAATTATTTAATACAAGCATATATCTTATCAATAAAAGAGTAAAAATTTTAAATTTATTCATCAAAACACCAAACAAATTACTAAAAACAAAAAACAAAATAAACTTCCCACAAACTTGCAATGAACATTGTCTTCAATGTCAAATAAACAAATCAAAAGAAAAAAAATATTCCATCTTGTAGAAAAGTGGATTCTAAATTGTAAGCAGAACACGCATTCCATTTCCATGTTTCCTATAAAACATCATAAAACAACACTAAAAGTAAGCATGAGAAATTAATCACACAAAAAGAAAACATCAAATTTTTTTTTGTATGTATTATTATTTTTTTAATTTTTTATTTTGGAAACTAGAAAAATAAAGAAAAAAAATACAAATGCGTATCAAGAGCACAAAAAGTATTCTTTACTCTACCATATTATATAAACAACTCTTCAGTTAGTTAGTTAGTTAGCTAGCTAGCTAGTTATTTTTTTTTAAAAGAAAAATCATAAAAATTTAATATGTGTATCAAGAGTACAAAAGTAACTCTTTACTTAGCCATCTTACATTTAGTGAATTAGACCTAAAACTTTGCTTGATTAGGTGCAACATAAAACACACACAAAAAAAAATGCGATAAAAAACTACAAGAGTTAGGAAAGTTACAACTGGAGATTCAGATCTAGTTCTCGCTTCTTATTGCTACTAGCCTTGGGGTGCCAAACCATCTGTGCCATTAATGGATCAAGTTCGGATTTAAAGTTTTATAGTTGATCAATAGTTGAAGCAGAGTGTAGGATGCGTCGACTCGCTGATATCATAAAACTCTGTTCTACAGCATGATCGAGAAAAGATAACAAAATGTTATAAAAGCCATCAACATTAAGTAATCCCAATGACTTCTGAAGAACAGTTAATTGAGTCCAAGATGCAATGGTGAAAATATTTTTAAATATTTCTAAACCACTAGGTAATGCAATAAAAGCATCAGAATTGAGATTCATATATGCTATTCGTTCATACATGCTCATGACTTGTAACTCATTACCTATAGTTCCACCAGTGATATGTTTATTTCGAGCCAAAACTTTTAGAACTATTCCCAGGACTTTGTTACCTCTAATATATACAAAACTTGTGACACAATCCCTTAACCCTAAACTACCTCCTTTAAACACCAAATCAATTTTTCATTCAGCTAAAATTCTACCAAGTTCATTAGCTACTATCAAGTACTCTCTTTTCTTGCCAAAATTTGGACTATAAAAAACACAAATAGTTTTGAATTTGTGTATTGAAGGTTCTGCCATTTTCTCTCACAAATCTCTCGAAAGGGTTATGTGCATATTTACAATAATGAATGTGCATATAAAGAAACTAGAAGAGTAAAAGAATAGTTCAATAGAATAAAATAATTATTGACAGAAAAACAAAAATAATAATAAAAACAAAAATAATCAATGTTGTGTGTATAAATGTTAAAAAGAAAACATTGAAAAACTAAAAGCAAATATTAAAAGACTAAAAAGTTGTCGACAATAGAAAAATCTGCAGGAAAATAAAATCCGAGTGCTAAAAAGTCAAAAAGTACTGCAAGATGTAGAAAAATAATGTATCGAAAAATAAAAAAGTTTGTAATACATCTGATTATGAACAGTAGTTATGATTTTGGCTTACATCTTCCTCTGGTTTTATGTCCAGTAACGGCTTAAGCGCCTTTTATGAGTCGATGATAGACTTCCCATCTAGTTTTCTTATTAATTGGCAAACAGGGTCTTTTAACGTCAGATTTTCTATACTGTAACGCTGCTTCTTTTCTTTGAATAAGTCCCATAAATCTAAAAGAGTACGTTGAATTTATCCACAAGGATGCGTCTAAAGAGTCTGTAGGATATTATCCAAAGACTCCTTACTCAGTCCATCCTTTATGAATTTAATTTTGTCTTCTCGATTTATGGATGTAAATCCAATGTTTTTATAGCGTGTACTGCAATTCCATCTTGCACACTTGTAGCAGACTCCCATTCTCTTAGCTCTCCTCTTCTTTGAGTAAGAACTTCTCCCCATACCTGGCAAAAATTTAATAAATGAGTCATCAAACTCACATGCCAGTCGTACTTTGACTTTTATGATCCAGCGAATATCCTCAGGAAGATTTAGATGCCTAAATGCCTTCATTCTTTCCAGTATGCGTTCATTAATTTTTTTTGAGTATATCTTAGGGAAGAGTTGGAAACCTACTTTTTAGTGCTGCAAGAGATGCTTCCATATCTAATTAACTTAGTTAGGAAAATAAAAAAGAAAATTTACAATGAAAAAACTAAATAGAAATAAAAGAAACCTAATAAAGAGAAAACTTGGGTTTCCTCCTAATAAGCTATTTAATAACTCACAAACAATACTAAAGCAAAATTAAAATAGAAGGAAACAAACAAAAGAACAAAAGAAATTTAAAAAGAAGTAGAAAAGTTAGAAATTTGGGTTGCCTCCCAAAAGCACTTAATTTATGGTTTTTAGCTTGACTATGGCTAGATTTTCATCAAGGAGGATAATACACAAAGTATATCATCTTGATAATTGTGGAAAGTTAGACTTTTGCCAATTGTAATGAGTTCAGGTAGCTTGATTTGAGCTTGTCCGAGTCATGTAGCCAAAGTTTGTTCTTAAAAGAGGCTAAAACTACAACACTTATCTTCTCACCTAAAAACACTAAAAACAACAAACCAAACACATAAAGATGAATTAAAACTTTTGAAAGTAAACAATAAAAAAAAAATAATAAAATCAAATAACTTGGGTTGCCTCCCAAGAAACACTTTTTTAACGTCGTATTAGCTGGATGTTAATGTTATCCATCTTCATCCATGGACATGGAGGTTTCATCATGTTGTTTGCCTCCATATTTTAAAATGAAGAGTAACCTGCAAAGATTGTGGCTCTCGCTGCTCCTCCACTTCATCGTAAACTATACAAGATGTATCTTTGTTGCTCTATGGCTTGGAAACTTTAATTTGATCTTGCTAGGCACAAAATCATACAGATTTATTCATGGACTTGTTAATTTTTTAGCTTTGGAATTTAGAAAATTCTACACTTTATCTACATGCACCTCTTGCAACTTTGAGATGCTCCACCCAAATTCTCTTACCTTTTTCTCCATAACCTCCACGAAACTAAGTTCCTTCTCTAAACAAGGTTTGGAAGATATAAGCACTGGTCAAATACTTGATTCTTCCACAATTGAGCACATAAAGAAAGATGGTAATGGTGTAAGATTGGTTGTGGGATAGATATTAACTGATGGAATTTGAGGTAATGGATGGGTGGGTGTTTGAATTGGGGTGAAAATTTGGATTGGGATGGAAGGTAGAGATATTGGAATATTGGGAGAGATAGGGCTTTCCAAATCCAGTGTTTCATTCTCATGGTTCTCATATATTTCATTCTCCTTACCAGAGAACTCATCAATACTTATATTGACCATCTCATCATCACAAAAGAAGTCATCTTCATGTGTCATTGACCACTCAAAATATGAAATGGTCTCCCCAGTATTTTGTACTTCTTCCTCTTCTAATTTTTCAATACGGGATTGCTCAATTGAATCATCATCTTTATAGTATCCCATATGCCTTACATCACCATTATCCTCACCATACTTGTTTTCTAATGAGACATCATCCCTTAAACATCCTTGCATGCTCTGTTCTGATGTGTCTACTTCAGTGTGAATTAGGAAGTTGTCTTGATTTGACTCCACATAATTGACCAACGCTCCAATTTTTTCTTCAATTCTTTTTTAGCTGTTAGTCAATTCGTTGTCTTTGGCATCCAATCTGTCTTTCTCTTCCCAATTCTTACACGTTTTCTCAGTGGATTGCAGAAATTTTTCTAATGTAAGCTCAAGGGACAACTTTTCATTCTTGTATGGCATACCCTGATTATAAGTGGAATTTATGAATCTCTCTAATGTAAGTTCAAGGGATGATTTTTCTTCACTTGGTGGTATATTTTGTCTTTCACTCCACCTATAATTGTTTTGGAAGTTAGGTTGATAATAATATCCTTGTTCATAATATTGACTTTTGTTGTAACCCCATTTTGGACTTTGATAAGAAGTCCAATGTTGAAAATTATTAAAATTCATGAACCAAATCTATAAACACAACTAAAAAAAAAAATAGTAATAAAAAGAATTAAAAACATAAAATGTCTAAATTAATAGAATATATCAAATCAATTAATATTGTCAAAAGTTACATTCCCTGGCAATGGTGCCAAAAACTTAATGCGCGATTTCTGCAAGTGCACAAGTCATAAACAAGTAATATAGTAGCGAAATAAGTATCGATCCTACGAGGAAGGGTTGACAAGTACCAAAATTATTAAATATTCTATTATTTAGACTATCATACGAAAAGTTTTGTGATTTAAATTAAACTAGATATTTAGTGCTATTGCACAGGTAAGTAAAGTGTAAATAATTAAACTAAAAAATCACCTCAAAATAAATCTCCAAGTAAGTGGAGGGGTCACAGTGGTCCCATTTAAAAACCACTTTCCTAAACAGAATATTGTCGAGATAAATAATTTAGTAGTACAATAATTCACTAAAACTATACCCAACAATAGAATAATTAATTACAAAATTTAAAAAAAAAACTAATTCAATGTATGTAAATTCTAATTTTTAGATTTCATCAATTAATTACCTATGGTGTTCTTATACTTGCTTAGTGTTGCACGATTTCTGCAAGTATACAGGTTGTGTTAAGTAATAGTGTGTGAATAGAGTGTCGAATCCATAGGGAAGGGTTGACAAGTACTAATTTTAAGATTACTCTATTATTTAGAAAATCAATTATGAGAGTAAGTATTTTAAGCTAAAGTAAAATTCAAGTAAATAAATGATAATAATATGAAATAAGATTAAAGGCCTAGAATTTATAATTTATCAATTGATTACCTATGATTACTTTATATTTTTTAGATTGAATTATTTTTGCTGGAATTAATGATTAGATTTTCCTAAATTATATGATGTTCTCTGTCAAGATACAACATGTGTGCTCATATTAACCTTATATATACTCTCGTGATCATAAGTAATTAACACAAACTCATTAAGTTTTATGGAAATCCTTTAACAATCACAAAAGAGTATTCTTATCTCTAAGGAATACATTCCCTAGGTCAATTATCCTAATAAAATAATATTATATTTTCACTCTCGCTAATTTACAATATCTTAAATCATGCAATTAATGGCCAGTTAATTACAAGCATCAAGTTCTAAGATAAAAGATTAATTTCAATAATCAAACCCAATCAATTAAATATAAATAATCATATGGAAATCAAAAGATTACATCTAAATCTTAGAAAAATAAATTTAGCTATTCATAGTTAAAAAAAAGAAACAATTAATTTAACAATCAAAATAAAAAACATAATAACAAATATAATGACAACTTATAATTAAATTCAAGAATAGAGTTTAGAAAAAACTTGTTTTGAGATACAATCTTTGATGAACTCGAGCTCCAAAAACTCCTCCTCTTGATCAAAATAACAATAAGAGAAATATATTCTAAGAAAATATATGTAACTCTCTCTATATCTATTTTTTGCTATTTTGAGTTGTGATTTTGGAGAAATGAGGTAATGCCTATTTATATGCAAATTCCATCTTCATTTTCAACATTGTTGCATCATTGATTACATCATTATTTTCATGACAACATCTCTTGCATAATTAATTTTATGACATCATTGTCTGTATCATTTATAAAATGACATCATTGTCTGCATCATTTATAAAATGACATCATCGCCTGAGTTATGACATTACTGCATCATTATGACATCATTTTAATCTGCAAAAATAAAATAAAAATACTAAAAGTATATTATAATTTATTTATAAATTGTAAAACTGTTTATTTCTAAAAATAAGTAATAATATTATTGTATTTTCAAGAACTAAGCTAAAATTTAATTTTAAATAAATAAAATAACTCTAAAAATATAGAGTTATCACTTGGTTGATTTAATTTTATTAGAATTAATGATTAAATTTTCTCTTAATTATGTAAAGTTTTCTCTTAAGATAAATCACAAGTATTCATATTAACCTTATATATACTCTCGTGATCACAAGCAATTAATATAAACCCATTAAATTTTATGAAAATTCTTTTAATAATCACAAAAGAGTGTTCTTATCTCTAAGCAACATATACCCTAGGTCTAATAACTTAATGAATTAATATTATACTTTCACTCTCGCTACTTCACATAATATCTTTAAACATGTAAATAGTAATTAAGTATTCACAAGCATTAAGTTCTAAAATAAAAGATTAATTCCAATAATTAAAACGCTTAATCAATCAATCATAGAACACCATAAAATAATCAAGAGATTACATCTAAATGTTAGAAAAATAAATTTAGCTACTCATAGTTAAAAATGAAGAAACAATTAGATTAACAATAAAAAAAATAACAACTTATAATTAAATTTAAGAATAGAATTTAGAAAGAACTTGTTTTGAAATACAATTTTTGATGAATTCAAGCTTCCAAAAATTCATCTTCTTGATCAAAATAATAATAAAAGAAATTTACTCTAAGAAAACATATGAAAATCTCTCTACATCTAATTTTTTGCTACTTTTAGTTGTTTTTGGAGAAAAGAGGTAATGCCTATTTATAGGCAAATTTCATCTTCATTTTCAATCATGTTGCATCATTGATTACATCATTATTTTCATGACATCATCTCTTGCATCATTAATTTAATAACATCATTGCCTGTATCATTTATAAAATGACATCATTGTCTGTATCATTTATAAAATGACATCATCGCCTGAGTTATGACATTACTACATCATTGTGACATTAATATGCAAAAATAAAGTAAAAATACTAAAAATATATTATAATTTATTTATAAATTGTAAAACTATTTATTTTTAAAAATAAGTAATAATATTATTGTATTATCGAGAATATAGCTAAAATTTGAGTTTAAATAAATAAAATAACTCTAAAAATATAGAGTTATCACCCAACAATGCATGGAATGCCACTAGGATAGGAGTGCACTGATTCTCTGCAAAAAATGAAAGGAAACGAATTGGACGATATATTCATGTCATGATATCAAGATTGTCAGCAATTTACCATTTGGATTATAGTCTAAACAATTAGCCAAAACAAGAACTCGGTGCCAGGTTTGATTGGCATCTGCACCATATTTTTGCAGACACTGCATTGTAAACAAAATATATATAACTGACGCACAATAACCAAAGAAAAAAAGATCTTCATGCTCAAGATAAGTCACTGCATGATAAGTTAGACATTCTTCATGCTCAAGATCTTTTTCTTGCAGTCGAGGCCATAAAACGTTTCCATCCTCGCCCAAAAACCAGACCCTTTATGACCTGGTCCCCCCCTCCAGCGGGTTGCCTTAAATGGAATTCAGATGGATCCTTAACCAGGAAGCCAAGTCCTGCAGGCATTGGTGGGGTTTTTCGCGATTGTAATGGTTTGATAATGTGCCTATTTTCTAAACCTATCGGTGTTTATGATTCAAATTTTGCTGAACTAATGGCAATTAGAAAAGCACTCAATTTATCCACCCAAACTTCTCATTTAAGCTGTGAAGAGCTTATTATTGAATCTGATTCAGCTGTGGTAATTTCGTGGATCAAAAACAACAAGGTAGACCTTGGAGGTGGCAATCTATTTTTTATGAAATGGAAATGCAAGCAAATCAACTGAAAAAGGTTTCCTTCATTCATGATTACAGAGAGAAAAACTTCTTAGCTGATTCTCTTGCTAAACAAGGAGTAAGGCGTTTGTTGGAATTTGTGGCTTGGCTGTGACTGATATATATCTGTGCTACAATTTGCTAACATTGCTGAATGGTAATTTTTATGAGCTCCTTATTTTGGTTGATCACACCCACTGCACCAACACAGATGTCATCTATAATTAGTCTTCCTGGGCATCAGTCTTCCTGGGCAACGTAGGCAGTAGAATCTTTTTGATTGTTTTCTTGCCAGCCTATTTGTATCCCTTTTGGTTATGTTACTATTTTCTCCTTATTCTTATTTAGTACTTGAGGTATTGAGGGTTTTTTCACATGAGATTTGGCGCCAAGGTTTTTATTTTGGGTGTATGGGGCTAGCCTGTTGGCTAGGGCGTAGTTTGGCCTTAAATTTCATGTTTTTCCCTCATTTTAATTAATAAAAATTAATCTTTCATCAAAAAAAAAAAAAAAAAAAAACCAAAGAAAAAAAGATAAGACTAGTACATAATAAATTTCCCAATTTTACTAATCTCTTAACTTCAAATAGAAGTTAGTCAACTATTAAATCAGAGTCAGAATTCAATCCTAAAATGCATCAACAAAGAATTTCTGGAATCAATCCTAATGCATAATAAATAAATAGCATAATTCTTTTGAAGAATAGCAATAAATCTCCAACTTTAATAATAAAGTATTTCTTCAGAGAGAGCAAAATACAAAACATCTAATATATATATATATATATATATATAACAGGCTTAAAATGTCTTAAGATTTGACATGGTGCATATTTTCGCCATGTATTTATTTTTTATTGATCCATGTGGCAAGAATAAATTAATTAATAATATTAACATTTACTAATAATTAGCTTTTATTATGGTGAATTAATATTAAAACTGAAATGAATATAATTATAGTCATTATAAGTTGAGTTAATGTATGAAATATTAAATCATTGTATCTAAGGGTATGAAAAAAAAAATTGCTTTGCTAAAATTATATATATATATATATATATATATATATATATATATATATATATATATATATATATATATATATATATATATATATATATATATATATATATATAGTAGGTTTAGAATTTGTTAGTTTTAGCCACATGACATGTATTTGCCATGCGTATATTTTATTGATCCTATATAAAATAACTCTTAAAAACAATTAATATTACTTAATGGAATTTGTAACTTAAATCATTATAACAATTAAATATGTTATAAATATAATTATGATATGTAACCTAAATAAAATTAAAAATTTTTAATTTTATCATAATTTAAAAGAATATGTTACATAAATTATCAATTTAAAACATATACTTATGATTATATAAAATTATAACTCATAAATAATTTTAATAACCATTATGATTACTAAATATATTAAAAACATATATAATTATGAGTTGTAACCTATAAAATTTTAATTTTGATTTTTGGTTATATTTATTTATTTTTATATTATGTAAATTTTCTTTTTAATACTTCTTAATTTTTTTAAATATATTAGTGAAATTGATAAAAAAAAAATTATATTCTATAGTATTATATTATAACATTCATCTTATATTTCATTTTATTTACTACATATTTCAAATTAGAATATTACTTTCTATTAGGTGAATTAATTAGAATTAAGTATACCATTTTTTTAACTTTATTAAATGAGATTATTGATTATTTTACTTATATTTATAATTTATTTAATTATAAAATTGAGATATTTAAAATTAAAATTTATAATTAATTTAATAAAATAATATATTAAAAATATTAAATAATTCTGTGCAAAGCATAAATATTATCCTAGTGCTTCAATTAATTCAGGTTCAAGGTGGCGACATTTTTTACAGTAATTACTAGCTTTATCTCCACCATCATCAGGAGTTGCATGAAACTTTTTATCCACATAAAAAAAAAATTGTGATTATGTCAAATCAAAAATTACAACAAAAGAGAATAACAAACACATAAATCTGAGGAAAAATTAAGAATACTTATAACTTCAGGGAAAAGCCATCGGCCAATAAATGCACCGGCAAAATACGGCACCCATTCTTTGCCTTTGCTAAGCCGTTGCGCAATACGAGAAGGAACTTCCATGATTTGACAAAACCATAGCCATCAGATTGAAAATTGACAGAAAGCAAACTCAAAGCACATTATACGGTGCCCTACTTAAAACTTTGAAGTTAAGCTTCTTAGAGGACCGAGTTGGGTTAAGGGCTATAGCCCAGCGCCTATATCAATCTGGTCCGACTTTCTTGTTATTTATTTTAAGGCCGCGCCTTTTTTTACTTGAAAAACCCGAATATTTAAAAAAAAAAATGTCCTTTATTCATTTTTTTTTTTTACAAAATATTCAAATCTAAATTTGAGAAATGGAAAATTGAAAGAAATATTGAATACTTGCCAAAAAAGAAGGAAAAATCAAAAGGGATTTTTACATAAATAGTCTGAAAATTAAAAAAAATATTTTTTTTGTCTCCTGCTTTTTCTATTTTGTAAAAATATCTTAATCTTTTCTCATCATTTATAAATTTAGCTCTCTTTTTCTTTTTGTCTATTAAATTTAGTGACTTTACATGCAATTTACCATTGAAAGTTCATTTAACAATAATGAACAAAATTTTATTATTGCAGTATCAAATATCAAAATTTTTATTTATAATAGTACATTTTTCTAAAAAAAAAATAATTTATTTGCGATTTTATAAATACTTAAATTTAATATTTGTTTTTTAAATTTTTTATACTATAACCGAAAATCAATTATTAATATTAAAACACTTAACTTAAATTTAATATTATTTTTAATTCTTTATACTATAGCCGAGCTTCAACTTTGTTATTGTTTTATGTCATAAGTATATATTAAAATTTCAAATGTTTGATAGAGATACGAACGTTTGTATAACTTTATATGAACATGAAATCAGTGACCTGTTCGATTGGATCACCAGTTTGATTTTTAAAATAATAGTACGTATAGATACTGGAAAGATTATTGTTTGATTTTATAGAGGAATAGAAATTAAGTTATAATTTACTAAAAAGATCAAGTTTATCACAATTAATAAAAACATACAACCTATATTACAATTATAAGAAAACAATTGGCATTCCAAGTATGAACATTAAAATTAACTTATAATTAATAATTAGGCAGCACAATAATAACAAAATAAATTAGAAAATTATAATAAAACATACTTATCAATTTTTTTACTTTTTTTTCTCTAACATATTTTTGAATATAAAAATATCATTTAAAATTATAAGAAATGATTTATTTAAATATACTTGACTCATCTTCTTTCAAAATTGTGTGTGCACTGCCTTTTAAAATACATTTATATATTTATATAAAATCTATAATTATTATATGTCATCAGTCTAATTGTATTATATATATACGGCTATACAACTTAGATAATATGTATTGTGTATAATTATATTTTCGTTGAATTTTTAGATTTTCACATAAAAATTTAACTTAACTTGTATTCAATAACTAAAGTAAATTTAATAATCAAGTTATAAATATTTTTGTATGATAATCTTAAAAGTCAACTAATAAGATTTCGATATCATAATATTTATTTGAAAAATTTTATATCATTTTAATTAAAAACTTCTCTTAATATAAAAGATATAATTTGATACTTAAGTAACAAAAAAAAAAATAATCATTAAATCTTTAATAAAGAAAAAATTAAAGTTTATAACAAGTATTTATATCTCTAACAAGTTGTAACAAATCATAATTGAAATCAACGTGCGAAAAATGTTGGAGAAATATAGTGTATATATATAGAGAGTATGTGCTGACCAGAGACATGGTGTGTTGAAATATAAACTTGTTTTAAAAACCCAAGTTTAATTAAAACTCAATCTAAATGATGAAGCCCAGCTCAAAGAACCTTCTAATATTTTTCACATGATGAATTACAGGTTAAGGGTCGGTTAGATTGTTGAAAAATGTGTTTGTACATGTATGGTTATTACATTTATTAGGTGTAAGTTTGGTATAAATTAGGTTAAAGTTAGATATGTTTATATGGTTTGTATTGAATTAGAATTAGTATAAATATCCCCTCCCTCTTTGCATTGTATCATCAAGTAGCAAAGAAAAAAATAAGAGAGAAATAAGAGGCAAAGCTTCTTAAGAGTTGTGAGTTTATTGTAAAAGAAAAAGTATTGTGTTTTATTGTAATAAATTCTACTTGAAAGTGAGTTTTTGTGTTAACAGAATGGTATCAGAGCCAAACATAGGCCTATAAGATATCAAATCGAAACTCTCGGAGAGATGAATCCAACGTTACCAGAATTAGCCCAATCAGACATCGGATGCGTCGCCAATCACTGTCGAAAGTTTGCTACCTGGATAACTGAGTTGACTCACTGAGTTGATCTGAGTCAAGATACTGAGTCGAGCTAAGTCAGACCAAGTTACGCTGTTGACTGAGCTGTTTGACCAAGCTATCAAGCCGTTTATTGAGCCATTTAACCAAGCCATTTACTAAGCCGTTTAACCAAGTTGCCAAGCCAGTGATTGACCCGTTAACTGTTGACCATTTCAACAGTTGACTTTGACTTTTGACTAAAATTTGACTTTTCGTGACTACTTCATCTTAAGGTTTTTCGGCGTTCTAAATCCATCTGTGAAGTTGGATTTTGCAAATTCTTTTCAGATTTGGAGATATGACAAATAATGTGGCATCCTTCCAAGTACCAACACTCAACAACAATAATTACAACAATTGGAGTATTAAGATGAAGGCTTTCCTTGGTGTACATGATATTTTGGATATCATAGAGAAAGGTTATAATGTGCTAGAAAATGAAGACGGTCTTACACAAGATCAAAAGACAATTTTAAAAGATTTAAGAAAGAGGGATAAGAAACCTCTACCTAATCTATCAAGCCTTAGATGATGATGGCTTTGAGAAGATTTCAGATGCAAAATCCGCCAAACAAGCATGGGAAAGCTTCAAACATCATACAAAGAAAAAGAGAAAATGAAGAAGGTGTGTCTTCAAACTTTAAGAGGAGAGTTTGAATCCTTGCACATGAAAGGAGGTGAGTTAGTTTTTGATTACTTCTCTCGAGTTTTGGCCATTTCAAATCAATTAAAAAGAAATGGTGAAAAGTTAGAAAATGTAAGAATCATGGAAAAGATACTCCGCTCACTTGATCCAAAGTTCGAGCATATTGTTGTGATAATAGAAAAGACAAAAGACTTGAAGGAGATGAAGATTAAAGAACTTCTAGGTTCATTACAAGCCTATGAAGAAAAGCACAAGAAGAAACATGGGATCACCGAACAACTCCTTAAAATGCAACTCAAGGAGGAGAAAAATGAAAGCCAAGTCAATCAACATGGCCGAGATAGAGGTAGAGCTCGAGGACGAGGAGGAAATCGTGGTCGTGGACGAGGTTGGAAATATAACAACAATTCCAATAACTATGAAAAAGGAGAAAGTTCTACAAGAGGACGTGGAAGAGGAAATCCTAATTTGAGGTATGACAAATCTCAAATTCAATGCTACAGTTGTCGCAAGTATGGCCATTATGCTTCATAATGCAGAAGTTCAAAAGTTGAAGAAAAGTCCAACTACATGCAAGAGAAGATTGAAGAAAAGGCAACTCTTTTCATAGCAAAGAACGAGAATGATGGTGGCCAAGAGAATTCTTGGTATCTTGACACTGGTGCAAGCAATCACATGTGTAAAAAGAGAAGCATGTTCATGGAACTTGATGAATCTATCAGTGGCAATGTCTCATTTGCAGATGATTCTAAAATTGAAGTAAAAGGGAGAGGTAACATTCTCATCCGTTTAAAAGATGGGAGACATTAATTTATTTTAAATGTTTACTATATGCCTAACATGAGGAGTAACATCTTGAGTCTTGGACAATTATTGAAAAAAGGCTATGATATTCACATGAAAAATAATAATCTTTCTATAAAAGATGACAAGAATAATCTAATAGCTAAAATGCCAATAACAAAGAATAGAATGTTCTTGATCAACATACAAAATGATGTTGCAAAATGCTTGAAAGCTTGCTACAAGGATGTCTCATGGTTATGGCATCTTCAATTTGGGCATCTTAATTTTAGAGGATTGGAGCTTCTATCCAAGAAGAACATGGTGAGAGGAATACCAAGCATCAATCAACCTGAATAACTTTGTGAAGGGTGCTTACTTGGGAAGCAATTCAGAAAAAGCTTTCCAAAGCTGTCAGACTCAAAAGCGAAAAAGCGACTGGAGCTTATACATGCAGATGTTTATGAACCGATTAGCCCAAGTTCATTTGGTAAAAATAACTATTTCCTTCTCTTTATTAATGATTTTTCAAGGAAAACTTGGGTATATTTTTTGAAGCAGAAATTAGAGGTTTTCAAAATATTCAAGAAATTTAAAGCTACGGTGGAGAATGAAAGTGGCCAAAAGATTTAAGCAATGAGATCTGATGAGGAGGAGAATTCACTTCTAAGGAGTTTCAAGAATTCTATGAAAAAAATTGAATTCGAAGACCATTAATAGTCCCAAGATCCCCCCAACAAAATGGAGTTGTAGAAAGGAAAAACAGAATTATCCTTGACATGGCACGAAGCATGCTCAAATGTAAGAAATTACCAAAAGAGTTTTGGGCTGAAGCAGTAGCTACAGCAGTCTAACTATCCAACTGATCTCCAACAAAAAGCGTATAGGGAAAGATACCACAAGAAGCCTGGAGCAGAAGAAAGCCCGGTATTTCTCACCTTAGAGTATTCGGAAGCATAGCTCATGTTCATGTACCGGATGAAAGAAGAACCAAACTTGATGATAAAAGTGAAAGATTCATCTTCATCGGCTATGATGCAAGTTCGAAAGGCTACAAGCTATACAATCTAAATAATGGGAAGATGGTAATCAGCCGAGATGTCATATTTGATGAAGAAGGCAAATGGGAATTCAACTCTCCCACAGATGACTTCAATCTCCTTCCATTTGATGAAAATGAGCAATCACTAGTTAAGTAAACAGAAGAAGTTCAACAAGAGACTGCTACACCACTGACTTCGCCAACATCAACTACCCGTGAAAACAATTCACCTTTATCAAGTGATAGTCTTGAAGAAAGAGCTATGGAACGTACAAAGAGTCTTCAAGATTTTTACAAAGAAACTGAACGACAAGATAATCTTACATTATTTTGTCTATTTGTTGATTGTGAACCAGTAAGCTATCAAGAAGCTACAAAGGAGAAGAAATGGAGAGATGCAATGGACGAAGAAATCAAGGTAATCGAGAAGAATGAAACATGGGAGCTTGTTCCACTTCCCAAAGGTCACAAGGCAATTAGTGTAAAGTGGGTGTTCAAAACAAAGAAAAATGCCAAAGGAGAGGTTGAAAGGCACAAGGCAAGGCTCGTTGCAAAAGGTTACAGTCAAAAAGCTGGAATTGACTACGATGAGGTATTTGCTCCTATTGCACGACTAGAAATAATTAGACTAATCATTTCTCTAGCAGCTTAAAATAGATGGAGAATACATCAAATGGATGTAAAATCTGCATTTCTAAATAGAGTCCTTGAAGAAGAAGTCTACATTCAGCAGCCATCAGAATATGAAGTCAAGGGCTATGAAGACAAGGTGTTAAAATTGAAGAAAGCTCTTTACAAGCTAAAGCAAGCACCAAGGGCTTGGAATAGCTAAATAGATAAGTATTTTCAAGAAAATGGCTTTAGAAAATGTCCCTATGAGCACGCCCTGCATGTCAAAATCAAAGATAAAGATAGTTTGATAGTGTGCCTTTATATTGATGATTTGATCTTCACAAGAAACAACCCAAGCCTGTTTGATCAATTTAAGAAAGTGATGATGAAAGAATTTGAGATGACAGACATTGGACTCATGGCATATTACCTTGGTATTGAAGTTAAGCAAAAGGATGAAGGTATGTTCACAAAGTTATACACAAGAAATACTTAAGAAATTCAAAATGGGAGATTATAAGCTAATCAGCACTCCAGCAGAATGTGGAGTCAAATTGACCAAGCATGAAGAAGGTGAAAGTATAGATCCAACACTTTTTAAAAGTCTAGTTGGAAGTCTACATTACTTGACTTGCATAAGGCCTGACATACTCTATGCAGTTGGACTTGTTAGTTGCTATATGGAGTCTCCAACAACCACTCATTTAAAAGCTGCAAAGAGAATTCTTCGCTATCTGAAAGGTACAATTGATTATGGCTTGTTATATTCAATTTCTAATGATCACAAGCTTGTTGGATATAGCGATAGTGATTAGGGTAGAGACATAGATAATCGGAAAAGTACTACTGGATTTTTATTATTTATGGGAGATACTGCTTTCACATGGCTGTCAAAGAAATAACCAATCGTCACACTTTCAGCTTGTGAAGCTGAGTATGTAGTCGCAACTTCAGCTATTTGTCATGCAGTTTGGTTGAGAAACTTATTGAAGGAGCTAAACTTGGCACAAGAAGAACCAACAAAGATTGGTGTTGATAACAAATCAGCAATTGCTTTAGCAAAGAATCCAGTGTTTCATGATCGATCAAAGCACATAGATACTCGATTCCATTACATAGAGAATGCATTGCAGGAAAGGATGTACAAATCAAGTATGTCAAGTCACATTATCAAATTGCTGATATTTTCATCAAGCCACTGAAATATGAAGACTTTGCGAGGATAAGGAATTTGTTTGGTCTCATAAAACAAGTTTAAGGGGGAGTGTTGAAATATAAACTTGTTTTAAAAATCCAAGTTTAATTAAAACTCAATCCAAATAATGAAGCTCAACTCAAAGAACCTTCTAATATTTTTCACATGATAAATTACAGGTCAAGGGTCGGTTAAATTGTTGAAAGATGTATTTGTACATGTATAGTTATTATATTTGTTAGGTGTAAGTTTGGTATAAGTTAGGTGAAAGTTAGATATGTTTATGTGGTTTGTATTGAATTAGAATTAGTATAAATACCCCCTCCTCTTTACATTGTATCATCAAGTAGCAAAGAAAAAAATAAGAGAGAAATAAGAAGCAAAGCTTCTTGAGAGTTGTGAGTTTGTTGTAGAAAAAAGAGTGCTGTGTTTTATTGTAATAAATTATTCTTCAAAGTGAGTTTTTGTGTTAACATGGTGCATTGACACCGCAACATCTAAAAATTGTATGAAAATCTGGCGCACTATTAATTTGTACTTAACTATTTAAGGTGTGAAAACAAGGGTTTTTTTTTTTTTTTTGCCCTTATAGTTTGTATTTGTACAGTTTATCAAGTCGTTAATGCATAATACTTTTCTATGAAAAATAATACAATAATAATATGATTATTAGCAAATGGTGGTTGTGATGGGTTTGTGTGGGTGAATAGAGAGATAAGTGAGATAATATGATTTTGTATTTTGTCATGAAATAATTTGATTTGAAATTTTTCTATTAAAACAAAATAAAACCATGCAAATTATGACATTTTACCAATTGGATTTTGTTTGATTAATTACTAGTAAGAGGATCTTACAACACATTCGGTGAGAATAACTTGTAATTATGGGATTAAAACATTTTTAATATGGTAAGAGTCAAGTTAGCTTAACTCATTTACACTTCAACCACTATATTGTAGGTGCTTAAAATAAAATAAAGGGTAAATATATGTCAATTATATATTAATCTATTTCCAAAAGATGGCAACTATTTCTCCCACAGCCAAAACTCCAACCATTACCAAGCCATACTTCATAAAATTAACTCCACTTTTAATTTCTTCAACTCCTCTTTTCATTTCTTCAACCTCACTCTTTAGCAATAACAATGCTTCAGCAGTTTGTGAGTCTTTGGTGGTTTGTGTATCTTTGCTGGAATTGCTAAAAAGTAAATCACATAAAAAAATCAATGAAAAGAAATGCATATCATCACATTTCAAGTTAATAAAAACATCAATAACCATAAACATACCTAGATGTGGACTTATCATTGGGGCCTACATCATTTGTAGTTTCCTTAAGTTTTATAGATGATTAATGTGAGGGTTGGGCCCCACAAGGGCATTATTGTAATAAGAATGTGATTTGGATGGCATTTCCATCAATAAGAGGTGTTGGCGAGTCGGCAGTGCCATGTTCGGCAGCTTACATAGAATTAGCCGCAGGGCTTGCAGCTGGGCCCGTTCGTGTAGCATTAGCCAATTCTCTATGTTCTACCCATGCATTTGGTCTAATACTTTGTGGGAGGCCTTGAGATTACTAATGATGGTAGCATACCAAATTTGGAGTCGTTCCGAGTTTTGTGGAAGAAGTTATGGGGGACTCTCCTCCTCGCACCTAGGAGTTTCTCCTCCTCGCACAGCCCAATTTGCTCTTATTGCATATATAAGAGGGGACAGTTGGTGTCAGCTCTCCACCATCCCCAGGCCTAGTAGTTGGCTACACGCTGAGGCTAAAGTGAGCTACCCAAGTGAGAAACTAGGAGGCGGACTTCGAAATTAAACTCACAACCACCATCCTTCCATGCAAACTATTAGCAAATCTGAAATACAAACTCTCCATCTCCTTTGTGCTCAGACTGTGAACACTAAGGATCCTAAGAAAGTCAGCCATAGAAGAAAATAAAATCAGTCTTTTGGCATTTGTATTATCTAACTTCATGTGCATCAATAATGAAAAATCTTTCAATTTGGCATCCTTGTCCACAAAGTTAGCAGCCTGTTGCACAAGAATACCATTTTATGAAAATCTCCTTTCCTTGCTGCCACATTCAATATAATAGATCATAATTTGGCCAAATTGCATTCTCATAAAACTTTAAATAGGCGAGAATGAATTAACATGATCAACTAGTGGAAGTGCCTTCCAAAAGATGCACAATGAAGCTCATTGATTTGGTGACTCATTATAAGACATTTAAAAGTAGAAAAATATTTAAATGTAGCTCACATGTAGCAAAGAGTTATTATGCAGCCAACTATGACTAGATTGAAATCAGTTTAAGTTACTTTTAATAGGAAATCAGCATGAGAAAAGATAAAGGAAAACCAATATAAAATGGAGGAATTACCAAGAGATAATATTTTAAGGGCAAGTAGCAAGGTTTTAAAGGGAACAAACATAACATGAAATTTGAAATCAATCAGATCAGCACATTCAAGCAGTTGATAATATTTGGTTTGACTTCATCAACAATTAAAAGATAATCCCCACATCCTTTGATAGTGGTATTTGAATATAGCATTGATTCATCCTAGGTTATGCAAATGAAAAATATGACATGTTTTACATAAATAATTATTATACCTTAAGATGTTCATCACAGATGTGATAATGCCTGAGGTAGGCAATTCCAGAGCTTGCTCCAGCACTAAAAGCTATAGTCGACCAACGAGTGTGTTAAGAATACAAACACACACAACACATAGTAGTATATTGGGTACTATCACAACCTAAATGACTAAAACTAGCCAATTAGATTATAGGCTCTCACTATATATTAACTACTTATATTATTCATTACCAATCAATGTGAGATTACTCTTAATACTCCCCCTCAAGTGACGATTGGGAATGAACATCTAATTGTCACTTGGATTAGAAACTGGGCCAGCTGGGACTGGACATTCAACTATGGAAACCAGGAAAGAAATTCAAATAATCTCTCTGAAATGCAACGACAACACCAGACCTAGTTGTTAGAACTGATAGAAATTGAATTCAAATGGTAAAGGTGACTTGAATGAGTGTACGTTCATTTCACAAATAAATTGAGTTAACCATTGCTAAAAAGTTAGACCTAACTAATTTGGTAGTTAAAACCAAATTATTGGATACTCATGTACAAATTATTATATACCCATGTATTTTTGGTATATTTTTTCAATGTGATATTGATTCTTAATACTCTCCCTCAAGTGGCAACTGAGATTTGACTTTTATACCCAATTGACCACTTGAAATTAAATTCCTCTCCTTAAAATTGAAATTTGAATGCAACGGCAACACCAGGTTTTGGACTGCTAGGATTGGATATTCAAACAGATACCGAATAAATAAAATTGAACCGGCCAAACCTGCTTTGATACTATGATAGAAGTTGAATTGAAAGAGTAGAAGTAACTTGAATGAGTGTACGTTAAACCTACAAATAAATTGGGTTTAATGAATTTGGGTTAACCATTGATAAAATATTAGACCTAAACAATTAAGTAGTTAATGTTCAACGACAAATTACATGTTATGCAGCCAACAACACTGTCAAACAAGTCTAAATGATTTAAAAGTTCAAACTTGAAGTAAAACAAGTCCAAATTTCAAAGTTCATATCATAAAATCCAATCTGAATTTCAAGTAATTACTTCAAAGTTCAGACTTCAAATAAAACACGTCTCGTTACTCGGCAATGACCCAAAGAAATTACTAATTAACTTACAGAAATAAAAAATAAAAAATAATAAATAAAAAAATTAAACGACCCAAAGAAAGAAAGTGACATTGTGTTTCTTGAAGCAACAATCACATACCAGCAAATATCATAAAAATGTAACAGATAAAAATGGTCCGAGTTCAAAATAAAAAGGAACATCCAAAATGGCAGATGAAATAAATAACAGATTGATATAAAAAATGGCAGATTGAAAAGAAAAAAAAAATATTCCTCATATAAAGGAAAATCGGCACATTAACAGAAAAAAGAGAGGAGATAATGCTTGCCTGAGTAGAGGAGGAAGAACAAGAAATGGGTATTCTCTGTGTGTGTTAACTTTGAGCTTTTAACTTTTATTAAAAAAAAAAAGGTTTGAAGGAAATATAATAGTAACTAAAGTGAATTTGACTTGTTAGTTAAAAATTTCTAAAATTTGCCAGGGGTTTCTAATCAAGCACAATGCTTGAAGTCAGCAAATCCACAACTCCAAACCCTGATCATACATAAGTATTAATTCAATATTTATTTTTATAATAACTTTGGCATTGGCATTCGTTTAATAAACTAATAAACGGACTAATTAAGTAGCCCTGCAAAGAATGCAATTTTTTTGGGCCAATGCTCAAATATGGATGTCCAATATTATATATATGTATATTTAAGGAAACAAAATGTCAAAGCAACAGATATCTCTCTCATTGACAATTTGACATGCCATAACTCTCAGAAGGCAGGCACAAAATATAATCAGATCAGTAAACAATTGCATGTATATATCTATATACCACTACAGTAATTTACTTTTAAAAATTAAATAAAAAAGAAGAAAAAGGGGAAGATTAAAACAGGGTTCACTCTTATCTTTTCTTGTTCATTTAGCAATAGACCATTGACTCGAGCATACTAATTTATAAAAATAAATACCAATATATATTAATTTAAAAAAGTTTTACCCAAACATGCTTTTTTTTTTTTTTTTTTTTTTTGTCGAAAGAGAGCTGACCAACATAAATATATAAATATATTAATTTAATTTTTTTTACCAATATATAAATTTTATTTTTATTTTTATATAATTTTTTATATACTCCTTAGCGTACAAATTCGGTATTTTAAATATCAAAGTCACTGTCAAAAATTTATATAAATTTTTATTTATATACTCCTCAAAGTACAAATTCGGTAATTTAAATACTGAAGTTACTGCCAGATTAGACAAATTATTCAGATTATTGGGAAAGATGGGGTAGATATTTATTTCGGTATTCAAAATATCGAATTAGTAATGTGTTGGCACAGTTCAGTATTTTGACATGACTAGTTTGGCATTTAAATGCCAAACTAGTTATGTGTATTATTTCACAAATTAATTCTACATTTAAAATGTCAAACTAGTTTGGTCAGCCATTTTTTTACCAAAAAATGATATATTTGGGTAATTTATTTTTTTTTTGATGGGGGAAAAATTTTTTTAAATTAACGTGTATTGGTATTTGTTTTTATAAACCAATCTCAACGCCTGTTCTATCCTCCATTAGAGAGAAAGAATTAATTAAAACTCTCACGCATTTGATTGATATTAATAAATACATAGTTACAACTTACAATAGTAGAAATTATTTAATACACACTTGACACAATACAAATTTTATTCATAGAATTCACCTTCCATAAAATATTTTTCAGCAGACTCGTGTGTAAGCTCCATTACATTATAGTGCATTTAGGCCTTGAACAAACATCGACTTAAAAGCCTCCATTTCATGCCTAGGCAAAACCAACCCAACCTGAACTCCTCCATTTCCATCTCTGCTCTCCATAAGTAAAATAGTAGTAGCATTTATGGATAAAATCTCTACCTTCTCAGGTCTCCCCCATCCAAAATCCACTGTGTAAAATGCAAGTCGGTTGAATCCACTTAGCCCTAACTTTAGTACTCCTGGTCTTACACCACTTACTCTTTCAAATCTCTCCTTTTCTCCTTTCAAAACTCCTTTCTCTAATCCATTTATACAGTCATAAAGCTTCTCCGCAATAATTGCAACCCCATTTTCCTTCATAAAAATTTCCATTTCTATAACAATGTCATGAAGAGAAACAGCATTTCCAAAATAACTTTGTGGAATTGGAGGGTTTAAATCTAGACGGTTCCTACAATCCACTAGAAAAGGAAAGTGTACCATCTTAGCATTAACTCCTCCTTTAACTTTTGCTTTTACTAAACAAACACACACATAAGCACATGTAATAACAAATGTAGAGAGACGAACATGTTTTGGATCAGGCTGATATTGTTGGTGGTAAAGTAATACGCTTTGCTTGATTTTTCCAATATTTTCACGGCTTAACTGAAATGATGATTGAACCCAGTTATCGGATGGCGCTTCGAAAAGAAATGGCAGCACTTCCAAGCTCTTTGAGTTAGATTTTGAATCCAGTTGGCTAGCTACAGTCATCCAAAAGTTTAACAAAAATGACTCAAGCTCGGCAGGGTCTTTGATAGTCGTCCGATCAAACGACGGGGTTAGTTCTGGTAATAAAGAGAAGGGTTTTGATTCATTGTCAACTTGTTGTTTGCATATAAAAGAGAATGCTTTGAGGAACATGAAAGCGCTTTTTCCATCAAAAACTGCATGGTGTGCAGTGATTCCAATGGAAAATCCTTTATTAGGAAATAGTGTTATTTGTAAAGCCATTGTTGATGCCATTGTTTCTGACGTTGACAATTTGGGTACGTAAGAACGTGACTCAATAGCTTCGAGAATCTCAGAATTTATGTGGTGATCAATTTCAGCATTAGACTCTGCAACTGTGAGTGAAATGGCGTCATTTGGAGAGTAGTGGATTATGGGTTTGGGCGATTCAGGAGGCCAAATGACTTGACCAGCAAGAGGGAGGAAGTAGAGAAGGGTCTGCGAGAGTGAATATTTGATTTTAGGGAGGATTATTGAGTGAAAAAAATCAGAAGATGATTCGGTGAGTTTGTAAAAAAATAAGCTCTGGGTTGGAGGATGTTTGAGCCATACTAAGTCAAAAAAAGTAAGAGGAAGGGACAATTCCATGGCCGAGTCAGGTGAGTTAGCCGGAGCAACTTTGCATAACTCCAAAATCTTGACGGACTTGGGTGATGCCATGATTGATAGATAAGCTCTTACTTACCTTATTTCTGTATCAATGGTTCTTCCACTTCTTGTCTTGACAAGAAATCAAATATATTCATTTGTCTTTATATTATAGGTTATGTTAACAAGTGCCTTAAACATTTAATATATTAATTATTTTATTTAATACATTAATTACACTCTTAATGAAAGTTTTTATTTTTAATGCCAAATTTAATTAGGTAATTCTCTCTCTCTTTTATCTTTTAATAAAGCCTAAAAAATTCTGTCCAATTTTTTTTTTTTTCAGAAAAATTCCCTCCAATTGCAAGATTAGAAATGGTAATGTTTGTCTTTTGATTAAAGAAATTCCTAATTTAAAAAGAAAAATAGTATCTTACATAAAAGAAAATTATTTCATTTCATAATATTTTCACTTAGGTTAATGAAATTTGCCCATAATATTTGTAATATGGTGGTTTGGCTCATGTTATTGGTAGCTATTTAATGTTTTATGTGATTCATGTTAAATTTTTTCTGATAAATTTCAATATTTCTTATAGAATTAATAAGAATAAGAAAACATAAAATCTATAATTAATTTATGGGATAAGAAAGAAAGTACATAAATCTATAATCCAATAAAAAGAAACATAATAATATATTTGAAGTTCAATGTTATTTTTATTTTTATAATTATAGTAAATTTTATTTTTTAACAAAAAAATTTATATATCTAATAAAAAATTATAGAAATATGATATAGTATATCATTTATTTTTTATATTTTTGTGAGAAAGGTTATGAATTTTTCTTTAAAAAAAATTGGAGAATTCTTTTTTAATAGAAAGAGTGCAGTGCAATTTCCTATTTTTTGGTTTCAGTAAGAGATAAAAAATAAAAATAAAAAAAAAAGAGAGAGATGATTGCCTAATTAAATTTAGCATTGAAAATAGAAAATTTTATTAAGAGTGCAATCAATATATTAAATAAAATAATCGATATATTAAATACTTAACAAATACTTAGAGAGCACTTATTAACATAACCCTTATATTATAGCTTATGTTGCACCAATTTTTTTTTTCTTCTGACCTACTGGGTAATGTTAATTAAATTTGCTCTTTTTTCACACTTTATTTAGTTAAACGCAAATCATAAATTAATTTCAAAATTAATTAGTAGCATATTGCGGCTAAATCTTGCCTACACTGGGTGTATACACTAATTCAATAAGATAAAAATATATAGAGCAAAAAAGATTTTAAGTATCTTTTCACTAGACAAAAAATAAATAAAAAAATCATATTGATTAAAATATATCATAACTGTTTAGTTGACAAATTTTCTAGTATCATATTACTGCAATAATTTAAGTAATAGATATTGATATCACAGTAATTTTTATATATCATCTTAAATTTGTTAATTCAATTTAGTTAAATTCAATTTGAATTATTCACTTCAAGATTGGAATTTATAGAAAAGACAAAAATATTTACAAAACTGTTTGTCATATAAACTAATCATTATATTTAATTAATCTTCTACTTAAATTAACTATATAATGTTATATCGTTAAGTTTTCAATTAAAGAGATTGGCATGGTCACTAGGTACGTTGAGTTAACAATCAAGTATGAGGAGATGGCATTAAACGAGAAAACGATAACTTAAAGAAACAAGCTAACCATTACTGTTGTTTCCGGACAATTGATATGAGCATACTGATTTATAAAAATAAGTATCAATATATGTTAATTTAAAAAATTTTTACCCAAACATGTTTAATTTATTTTTTTTATTTTTTATTTTTTATTTTTTGTGAAAAGAGGGCTAACCAACCTAGATTGGCATTTTGGCATTTAAAAGGCCAAACTAGTCATGTATGGCCAGAATTCTATATTCAAAATACCAAACTGTGCCAGCACATTACTAGTTCAATATTTTGAATACTGAAATAAATATCCATCCCATCTTTTCCAATAATCCGAATAATTTGTCTAATTTGGTAGTGACTTCGGTATTTAAATTACCAAATTTGTACTTTAAGAAGTATATAAATAAAAATATATATAAATTTTTGTATAACAATTTATATAAATTTTATTTTTATATTTATATAAATTTTTATTTATATACTCCTCAGTGTACAAATTCAGTAATTTAAATATCGAAATCACTGTCAAGGTATTTAAATCACTGAATTTATACTCTGAGGAGTATATAAATAAAAATTTATATAAATTTGTATATAAAAATTTATATAAATTTTATTTTTATATTTATATAAGTTTTTATTTATATACTCCTCAGCATACAAATTCAGTAATTTAAATATCTAAGTCACTATCAAATTAAATAGATTATTCGGATTTTTGGAAAATATGAGGTGCATATTTATTTCGGTATTCAAAATACCGAACTAATAATGTGTTGGTATAGTTTGATATTTTGACATGACTAGTTTGGCATAGTTTGGCATTTAAATGACTAGTTTGGCATAGTTTGGCATTTAAATGCCAAACTTCCAAACTAATTTGGCATTTAGTTTGGCATCTAGCTATGTGCACTCTTTCACAAGTTAATTCGGTATTTAAAATATTAAACTAGTTTGGTCAACTCTCTTTTAACTAAAAAATGACATGTTTGGATAAAAAAATTTTAAATTAATATATATTGGTATTTGTCTTTATAAATCAGCGTGTTCAAGTCAATTGTTCTGCATTCCCACATATGTGAATTGTGTAATTAATCTAAGTATTTTACCCATTTTCTCATAAAAAAAAAATTCCTATAAAGAAGACCTAATCTTAAATTGATTGTTAAATTGTTAAGTTTCCATTAAAGAGATTGGCATGGTCACTAGTATGTTGAGTTAACAATCAAGTTTGAGGAGTTGGGTATTAAACAGGAAAACGATAAAAAAACACGCTAACCATTACTGTTGTTTCCAAACAATTGACCTGATCATGCTGATTTATAAAGATAAATAATAATATATGTTAATTTAAAATTTTTTTACTCAAATATGCCCCTTTTTTTGTTAAAAGAGGCCTGACCAACCTAGTTTGACATTTTAAATGCCAAATTAATTTGTGAGAAAGTGCACATAACTAGTTTGGCATTGGCATGTAAAATGCCAAACTAGTTATATCCAGAATTCGATATTCCCAAGAATTTAAATAATCTATCTAATTTGGCGGTGACTTCGGTATTTAAATTATCGAATTTGTATTTTGAGGAGTATATAAATACAAATTTATATAAATTTTATTTTTATATTTATATAAAATTTTATTTATATATTCCTTAGCGTACAAATTTGGTAATTTAAATATCGAAGTCACTATCAAATTAGGCAGATTATTCAAATTCTTGCAAAAAATGAGGTGGATATTTATTTTGGTATTAAAAATACTGAACTAGTAATGTGTTGGCACAGTTTGATATTTTGACATGACTAATTTGGCATTTAAATGTCAAACTAGTTATGTGCACTTTTTCACAAACTAGTTTGGTTAGCTCTCTTTTGACCAAAAAATTGATATGTTTGGATAAAAAAATTTTAAATTAACATATATTGGTATTTGTTTTTA
The DNA here is from genome assembly GCA_947687605.1 of Reutealis trisperma. Taxonomy (NCBI): domain Eukaryota; kingdom Viridiplantae; phylum Streptophyta; class Magnoliopsida; order Malpighiales; family Euphorbiaceae; genus Reutealis; species Reutealis trisperma. Next base: position 859,628 of record CANTUT010000043.1, on the reverse strand, counting down.
AAAACCAGCATGTTCAGGTCAATTTTCCTGCATTCCCACATATGTGAATTGTATAATTAGTCTGGGTATTTTACCCAGTTTCTCATAAAAAAATTCCTATAAAGAAGACCTAAGCTTAAATTGATGTGAAAATATATGTGTTGGTGAAACCTTGCATTAATATATACTCATTTCATTCTGAAAAAAGTGGTCATTAAGAAAAAATCACTATTTTTAAAATAGTAATATCTTTATCATAAGTTGTTAAAAAGAACCCTATTAATTGTAATATAAATTAAAAAAATATCTCTTATACTTAAAAAATAGAAGGGTAAATTAGCTATTTTATTATTTTTTTTTGCTGGATTGCTAAATAGCCACTTATTTATAAACAAAACTAACTTTTTTACTGACTATTTTTTTCAGAATGGAGGAAGTAGTTGCAGAGGTACCTATGGTAATAATTAATTCTAACCCGGCAAATAATTAATGCTCCTATATATGCTAACCCATATATATATTTCAGGGGCAGATATTAAAATATTTTTTAAAAATTTTAGAAGCGAATGTCATTTTTTAAAAAATTCAAGTAATTTTTCAATATACATTAAAAGCTCTTCAAATAATTAAGGTAGGTTTTTTGTACAAGCTATAGTGGACACTATATATTTGCATTATCAATTTATATGTAAACTTATATGTGACACTATAAAAGCCGGATATGTAACAATGTAATGGACATTATAAAAGCTGGATATAGCAGCATATTTAAGGATTTGCTATGATATTCTTATTTTTTCTCTGTCTCTCCCTCTGACTTAATATGTGATAAGAATTTTCAACAATGCTCTACAAATTTAATTAGCAATTATTTGAGGTAATTATTTTTTTTGTTCATTTGTATAGAAATTTGATGAAAAAAATAGTATGTTTATGGTATCATGATCGATATAAAATATCAATTAGTCAATTATTAAATTATTCATGATTTTGCTATTTCAATTAATATATTTTTTAAAGTTTATTATATGTTTTATGATAATAAACAATTATATTATTTAATTATTAAAAATTGTAAAAAAATAGAATAGAATACATCATCTATCACTCATCATAAATATTTTATAGCCAATATTATCTAATGCAAATTCATATAAAAATTAATCTAATGGTTTTCTAACAATTTCTATAATTACTTAAAATCAATATATTATCATAGTTTAAATTATTTTGGTTAAGAAAATGCAATATAAAATGAAAATTTACTTATAAGAATGTCAAAATAATTTAAAATAAACTATTATTTTCTTCTAAATTATAAAAAATTGAGAATATAATGACTAAAAATTATATAAAAAATTAAAGTTATTATTAGCTAAATATAAACTACAGTGTTCCTTAATTACTATTTTTTTTATAAATATTCTTTATATTATCACTATTATTTTTTCTATATATTGCAATTAAATAATTAAAAATATAAATTTATTTTGGAAAATTAAAAATAAATAAATTATAAAGTTTTGTGCAATACACCAATATTGACTTAGTATATATATATATATATATATATATATATATATATATAATATATATATATATATATATATATATATATATATATATATACATATATATATATATATATATATATATATATATATATATATATATATATATATATATACATATATATATATATATATATATATATATATACATATATATATATATATATATATATACATATATATATATATATATACATATATGTATATATATATATACATATATTAGATATATATATGTATATATATATATATATATATGTATATATATATATATATATGTATATATATATATATATATATATGTATATATATATATATATATATATGTATATATATATATATATATATATATATATATATATATATATATATATATATATATATATATATATATATATATAAAAGCAACTTTAAAATATCTAAGTTTTGCCATGTGGCATATATTCACCATCTATCATTTTTTTATTAGTCCACATGGCAAGTAAGTCATAAATTTTATATTAATTTATTTTTAATTTTTACCATTTAAACAAATTCATAACCTAAATTAAGAATTAATTATTATCATTAATATTATGTCATTATTATAATTTTAATCATTAGAAACTTATATATTTATGATTTGTAACCTAAGAAAAATTAAAAATATTAAATTTTATAATTATAAGTTAATAAAATTTATAATCTAAATCATTTATTTATAACACACACACACATATATATATATATAAGAAATTTTTGACAAGTAAATAAATATCATTTCTATTTATGGCATTTAAAAGAACTTTTCTCTCAATTACAATAACTGTAATACCCAAGGTCTCCATAGCTCATCAGAGTTATAATAATACTATAAAATATAAATTTTATGAGTATAGTATCAATGACATAGTGATAGAATGACAGAGACTCTTGTTGGTGTTAAGTGCTTGAGTGTGTATTTTTATGAGATAGGAATATTTATTGTATGATTGAATTAATTATAGGCAATATGGCTTAATTTAGGCTTATTATGATATGGAAAGGTAAGATTTAAAATGCCAAGTGAAAAGAAAAGGAAAAAGTTACGAAAAATTTTTAAGTTCGGGAAACGTTTCGGGTGGGCTTGTTGATGGGCTTTCGGACTCAAAGCCCAAGCCCATGGAGTGGCCGGCCCTAAGGCCTCAAATTTTGGTGGAACTTGACTAAAGAATGGTTAGAACAAGTTAATTAGGGGTTAGGATGAGAAAGGAATTTGGTTAGCCATATTTGTTGATTTATGCCAACTTTACACCTAAGCCTCCTACTTTTCCATCACCATAATTATGTTCACTTTGGTGATGATGGTATTCATTATTTTAATGCTTAGTCACCATACACCTAAGGGCCATCTCAACCATCCATCTTGATCAATCTTAGCCCTCCATTTCAAGCAAAAATGTGACCATTGATCTTGTGTGATTAAATCACCACCATTGATTTTATTTGTATATAAAATGAAATTGTGTTAAACCATTTCATTTGTAACCTACACCAAAAATTTCACCCTCATCAAAGACCAAAAACCTCCCAACTCATTCTTCAACTTAGAGCTAAATTTGAAGCATTTCAAGGTGAGATTTATTGCTTAAATAATTCCTTTCTTTCTTTAGCTTAAGTGTGATAAATTGTTAGCAATTATTCCTTTTCTTTTGATCTCTATGATTGGATTTTGGTGGAATGATTTGAAGGAGAGTTAGTTTGGCATGTTAAGTGATGAAATATGAGAATTGGGGTTAAGGATTTGGGGTTTAATAGGTGAATAATAACAAGGGAAGCATGAAAGATCAATAAGGAATAATGTTACATAAGGTTCGGCCAAACTAGGATTTTTAGGGGAAGTGTCCAAAATTTTTTTTAACAATATCTAAGGTTATTTGGGATGTTGAAAAGTGGTTTAAAAATGTAAAATTTGAATTTAGAGATTTTATTCAAAAATTGAAATTCTTGAAGGCATAATACATGATATAAGGAAAGTATGTAATATGAAGTGTAGTTTAATGTTTGATTGTTGTGGTAGGCTTTGCATGGCATTAATTTCATCTTGGCAAGATCAATTTGAGATTTGATTGAGAAATTTTGGGTTTTCCCCAAATCATCCCAATTTGGTAAAGTTAGGATTTATGGGAATTGAAAGAGATTAGTTTGAATTGGTAAATGAATGTTGATTGTTTGAGTATTAGTTTGATAAACATAAAATTTAATTAAGGAATTAGGAAGGAAAAAGGGATCTAATTGTTTTAATGAAAGGATTTGGACAACATGGGATTTTGGAATAAAGTGAGTAAATAATTAATGTGTTTATGTATGTATTGTTTAATGTATTGGAATATGTTTTGGTGATTAGTAGTAGGAAGTTAATGTTAAGTTGAGTTAGAATGAGATTAGCAAGTTAAAGGAGTAGGAATTAATGTATGATTATTTGGGTATATTTGTAGAATCGAAAGGCAAACGCATTGCTCGGGATACCGAGGAGCCTCGTTATAATCTGCACTAGAACTATCGGTATAGGAGCTAAGGAGCAAAAGGTGAGTACTTAATAATATAATATTCCTTGTTTCATATACTTGAACCTTTATTGTTCCAACCTTAATGGTTGAATTGTTTCTATCCCTTGAAAAGTTGAATAGCTCGTTGATATTCCAAAATCTTGATTTCTTGATAAGCTTAATCTGCTTATTGAATATTGAACCGTTGATATAATACTTCCTTGATTATTGAGCCAAAGTGAACCAAACATTTCTTTATGGCACTTGGCCAAATGAGTCTATATTATTTGATCTTATAGTATGATCAATAATGAGAACCCAATTGATATTATATATTATCCATTGTAATATTATATTTCTTGTGCTTTAAATATAAGTCTAAATGTTGGATCACTTTTCTAATTAAAATGCATTGCAATTCTTTGGCATGCATGATATGCTTTACCAATTATTGAATTAAATATCTCTTATGGCACTTGACCAAATGAGCCTTATTGCTTCTTTTCCCAACATGATCAATGATGGAAATTTTGATTATTTATTGATATACTATCCATTGAAGTATTTCATGGATGGAAAGGAAAAAAAAAATGTTTTAATGATATCGTGGCAAGCAGAATACCCCTCTGATGTGGGGCAATACATCAGACATTGTGCACAATGGTAATGAACCTGCGGATAGGGTAAAGAGTATCCGAACCCTAGCTGGGAAGGGTTTATGGCACCCAGTACGTGCGACCCGATCAGTTGTACGTGTGACTGAAATGGGAGTGAGCAAGGCGTAAGCCGCCACTCAAGTGATAATGATAATGTGGGAAACACACCGTTTCCATAAAGGAAATATTCTGCTAAAAATGCAATAATTACTGTATATGGAAAACTATTCCATAAGAATGATTCTTGATTCGTTTCACTTCATTGCTATAAGAAATTATCACTAAACCACCTATCACTTGCTTATTTTATACAGTTTTATTATGTACTCACTGAGCTCTGTCTCATATTTTAGCGGTTTAAACTTTTCAGGTACAGTCAATGAGTTAGCAAAGTAAAAGTCCCAAGCCCATCCTTCGCTTGGAAACTGTTTTGATAAGTTTCGGTGTTGTAAGTAGAGCTCCATGGTTATTGAAAGTTATAAGGTCCATATGTAATATGAATGGTTATTAATGGGTTAGCATTAATATGTTAAAGGATGTTTGTATAATATGATTCGTATCATAACTGTTATTGTGATTATATATGAACTATTGAACGTTGAGTTAATGACATGAAATGAAACTTTAAAGGTTTTACAAGTTATATGTGTAAATGATATTATAAGTGGAAATGATAGCAAGTAATGGGTATTAAGGAAATGTGATTAGGCTACGGTTTTGGGATATGGTTCAATGTAATGAATGTCAATTGGTTATGAGTGGAATGGGTTCTACGGGTTTTGGTGCCCTTATGGCTACCCATGCCCTAGGACCGTCGCGGCTCAAAAGGTGGGTCGTGACAATAACAATATAAGTTTTTTCTTTTTCAATTTTTAAAATATTTTATCATATTTTCTATTTAATTATTTTTATAATGCCTTTTTATTTATTACAATTTTATAAATTTGTACACGTATTCTAATACAATAAGTTGTAAAGTAGATATAAATTAGTAATTAATTTTAATAAAAAATATATTCATATATTTATTATGATACATAATTAATTTTAAAATTATAATTAAATAATATTAATTTAATAATTATGAATGAAAAGTAATATTTAATTAATATTTATTTAAATTAAATATGTTTATTTTAAAAAATAGTTCAATTTGATTATAATAGAATAAAAATTATGATACTAAAAATATAAATAAAAATATGACATTAACATAAACTTGTAATTGTATTATTATTATTTAAAAAAATTGAAATCTAAAGCGTAAAAATAATTTTATGACAATTACATATATTACAAATATAATTATGATGAGTAATCTAAATAAAAAAATAAAATTTAAATTTTAGCATAACTTTTTAAAAAAAAAAAGTATAACCTAAAACACCAACTTAAAACATACATTTATGATTTTCTATATATATTTATTTTAAAATTATATATTCTTTTATTAATCAATTATAATTATATGAGTTGTAACTTTCAAAATTTAAATTTTCAATTTTCAATTATTACTATTATTATTAATTAATAGGATTTGTAACCTAAATTACCTACCTATTTATAACATATATTTATGACTTTTCCTATATAGGTGTGTGTGTGAATATTTGTTTGTATGCAAAAAGAGAATGTGAAGTGAAATGATATAATTTTTATATTTTTCAAAAGAAATATTCAATTTTATAATAAAAAAATTAATTTTTATTTTATTAATTTTTAAATATTTTATCATATATTTTTATCTAATTATTTTTTCTTCTATAGCTTTCTTTAACATATTTTTTTATGACTTTATGTGTTTACGAGCATTTAAATATGAATAGTAAAATGTTATTATAAATGAAATATTTATTATAAATTGAAATATTAAAAAGACAATATTTAGTTGAAAGCATATTGAAATATTATAATAAATGAAGAATTAAAAAGATAATTTTTAATAAATATTTTGATATTTAATTATACTTATTTATATTTTTTTATAAATTTTTTAATACTTTTTAATTTTTTAAATATATTAGTTAAATTATAAAAATATTATATTATATAGCTTAAAATTATTAAAAATTTATATTGTATAAAAAATATAAATAAACCGTACAACGCATAAGCATGAAGTTAGTTAAATATATGTGTGAAGACTTGAACATGCGTGTCTACACTATGCTAACATATGAAATATTTTGAGACGATTCTGGATTTTATTGTCATACCTAAACTGATAACAGAACAATATTGTATTGCATCGAATTACACTAAAATAACTGATATATATAATATATATTAATATAAATATTGAAGAGATAAAATTTTAAAAATATGGATAAAAGATATTGATATATAATATGTATAAAAATATATGCATTTAAAATTTTTCTTTTTTGGGAGATGAAAATTTTTTAAGTACGTTTTAAGAAGTTTGTGAAAATTGATCCACATAAAAAGATGATAAATTTTTTACTTTGTAACAAAATTTATGTCATTGTGTGTACTTTTGTAATTTTTTTTTTTTTAATGAAATCTAATGAACATTTAAGTAGTTAAATTTCTTTTATGAAATATACTTTTATATTTTTATTTTTTATATTATACTCTTTTTGAAAAATTTCCATTGATAAATTTTTGTTTTAGAATTGATTTTTTCAAATTTCTAAATTGTACATACTTGAATTGAATTATATCGAAAATAGCAAATTCCTAAAATGAAATATCTTGAATTTTTAGAACAAGATAATATCGAGAATTTTTATACATTGAATAGTTCTGAATTTTTAATTTTAAAATTTTTAACTTTTAAGATGGTTCCGTATATTTATCAATTCCCAAATTGTATCGAATCGTACTCACCTTATTGCTAACTATTCCAACACTCCAAACTAATATATTATTATTGGCAAACCTTGTCCAGCCGTGTGAGCTTTAGGAGTTACAAAGTGTGTCCCACTTTTAATGGATTGATAAGGAAGATTATGCTCACTCAAATATCTGTTCAAAGGAATTGTTGGTGCCAAGGGATTCTAAAGAGTAACAAATTCCTACATAAATGGTAATTCATTTGGTAAAGGAAACTCCAATTGATATATTTGTATACTTCTGTTGACAGCTATTCTTAAGGAAATAGTTTAGGAATATTTGTTAACTAGCTTATTTGCTGGTTTATATATTCTTCTAGTTATCAACGTATCAGTGTATCTGTCAATTGAAGAATAATAAAAAAAACCTTTCTCCAATTCTATTTTTCCTCAATTATAAATGGCAAAAGTGACAAATTGATCATTCAATTTTATTGTCAGAGATAATTAAGAACAAATTAACTTTATTAAACAAATAAGACTCAAAACTTCTTGTTTAAAGACTTCAAAATCCTGTAGCTTAGTGAAATGCCAGCGTAAAACTCACACCTAACTAAAATCACATCGAAATTATTTTTTATATATTATTTTCTTGTTGTAAATCATTAAAATTTATTTTTACAATTAATTTTACATTTTTGATAATAAAAATTTCAAAAGCAACTGCTTAATATTTTAAAATTAATTTTTCATAATATTAAAATTATATTAGTTGTGGACCCATATATTGTGTAGATATTAATTTAAGTATTTTTTACAATGATTTGTATTGAAAAATAAATTTAAGCATTTTTAATATTTTTATATTTATTAATTTATATAATAAATATAAAATTATTGATAAATAAATTTTCTTATTTAAAAATAAATCTTCTTTAACTTAAAAAATAGGTGAAAATTGATAAAAAAAAATAAAACTAAAAAATTAGTAACATAAAAGAATTTTGATTATAATTTATGAATATTGCATAATGCCAAACTTAAGGGCAGTATTAGATAATTTTGTCAATAATTGGGGGAGGGGATTGTTTCTTATTTTGAGGGGTCAATATATAATAAATATATATATAATATAAGTAATTTATTTAGGGGACAGTAGCCTCCCAACACACAACGTAGTACCGCCTCCGAGTTTAATATTATGCAATATTCATATGTGATAAATCATAATCAAAATTCCTTTCACCTATATATATATATATATTCAATTAGCTCAATATATAATTCGAAGTATATGTATAATGATAGACCTTGTTATTTAATTTATTATTGTTAAATTATAATTTTATCGTTGGTCTTAAACGATTTCTATTATTAAATATTGATTCACGATTTCTATGTATAAAAATGGATTAATCAACATTGATTTTAATATTAGTCATTTATTTATTTACTTTTACATAAAATTCGAAACATGTAAAAAATAAAATATATTAAAAATTATTTATTATATAAATAATGTAAAGAGATAATAGTGAAAGAAAATGCTGTAACATCGATAGAGATAGCATTGATCATAAACGATTTCTATCATTGAATATTGATTCATGACTTATTGTTAAGACTATGTATAAAAATAGATTAATCAATATTGATTTTAACTATGATTTCAAGTAATTCTTATCGTTATTTAACATTGATTGAAATTAAAATTTTTTAAGTATTCTTGTTTTATCATATAAGAAATATAAATTTATTATATTAACATATGTATTTATTAATTAAATCAAAATCAATAAAAATTTATCAATATCTATAAAAGCCTATAAATATTTATAAAAATCTTTTAAAATAAAATCTATAAAAGTTATTAATAAATTCATAAATTATGTAATTTAAAACTTTCACTGAATGTGAAATCATCCAATGAACATCACTATTTGCTAACTCTAGAGTACGTTCACTTTCAGTATCATCACAAATGCGTTAAAAAGTTAGCTTCAGCTAGTCAGCTACCTTATTTGCTAAATCATTAACAGTAACATAATCGAAATAAAAAGTTGCTAAAATTTAAAACTAATAAAATAATATTATCAATGATATATGATATGGTTCATGTGATATGTTTCAATTTATACGAAACTGCATGGTTGAAAACACTCCTCGCTCTCCCTTTTTGAACAAAACCCACTTCTTCGCTTGTTTCTTTAACAATGTCAGTGTCCCTGTCGACTGTAGTCAAATCTTTATCTGGGTTTGTTTCAGGTATTTTGATTTTCTTCTTGAACATGTTTCTTCCTTTTGGGCTATTTTTGCTGTTGCTTTCATCTCTCCCAAACTCTCTGTAATGCCTCTTCCAGTTATTATCCACCTCCCCTGTCCGTCTTTTCTCTAAAATCATCGCTGCCTCTTAAACCAACAAAATTAAAAAAACCAAACCCACAAAATAAATTGAGAAAGTTTTAACAGGTAACTAAATTCAAATGGGTAATTAATTGATATCCGTAAATCATATACTCAAGATTTGGAAGAAAGAAGTAAGCCTGAATTCTTTGCTCTGTCCCAGTAGTTTGTAGCTCCTGCCGAAAAAAGAAAACGTTCTTTTCCACAGCTCTGAAAATGAAAAAGTTGGTTTTTGTGGTTGATCCTCTTCTACACTCAACACAATGACGGAGAAGAAGCATAGAATTATAGGTGGGGATATTAATCTTTTGAGATGTCTCCGGTCAGCATCTAGGTGACTTCTGCAGCACACTCTTTTTTTTTTTTTTTTTTTTTTCTTTTTAAATTAGTAGCTTCACACTGTTATCTGTTTCTAGTTATTAAATAACCTTAACCTAATCCAATCACTCCCAAATGGCTGCAAAAACTCCCAAATGTGTTGGGTTTTGACCCGAAATGAGCCAAACCTGAAACAACCTGTACCTAAATGATTACCAGCTACATAGAATCCAATATATGAACAGGTGTTAGAAATTTGAAAATCACTTCTACTTTCCAAATAAACAAATGGTTGTTGAGCATTAGATTCTGTTGTCTTATCTGATAAAATGTCCCTCGATGACAGCCATTAGGCTTCCCATAATCCACATATAGTCATGCTGATAATCACATATGTCCTCATCTCTTTGCTTCTTCTATCTTGGCATTGAATATTCCTGTTGGGTAAACGGCAAAATTCTCTATTCTCTCTCTGCAACTCTTCTTCTTTCCCATATTATCTCTTTCCTGTATTCTATACCCGTTAATCACTGGAAAACCATCACAGGCATATTAGGTCTATATGGTTGTTCTAAATGAGTAATTTCCCATTCGTTTCAAGTTTCTAAAACTTGCCATTGGAAGCTTTAATGGCAAAAGTGAACTTGACTAGGAGGAGAATGTCACTAATGATAAGCTAAGAATTCATGATTCGCATCCTAGCATAGGACAGAACCAAACTGATATAATTTCCTGGACCCTGAAATGTATTTCTCTTACTTCTTTTATCTTAACCGACTTTTGTTTGAACTTAGGAGATTAGTACAATTATTGGATGAAATATAGTAGTTGCTCGATGCTTGAATTCCTAGAAATGGCTAATAAAGAAAAATTTATGGAAATTCTTTAGTAGTCGATTCACAAGAACTTTAAGTCAGATCAATGACTGTCAAAAAACAATTTCTATGTTACCTTCTCCAAATTCCAAAAAAAAAAAAAAATCACGAACCTAATTGGGTTATTCTTACACATTAAGTCCTCCTAAATGATTGCTTGTCATTCTAGTGAGTGGTTTATTTTCTCAATACCCTAATAAAAATTTGAAATACTTCTCAATTCTTCCTCCTAATCTGCGACTTGGTTCCAAGGCCATTAAATGGAGTTCAAGTGTCTACTCCTTTTTCTCAATCCTTACACATTTATTTACTGTTTGCCATGAAAATCTACTAATGGGTGCAGCTTTTGCCTTTTCTTATTTTGCCTCAATTATTTGATTATTGGTTATGATCATCTATGATATATATATATATATATATATATATATATATTTGGTTTAAAATGTAGTGTGTGGAAAATTACGGTATCAAGGCCCCTTTGAATATGGACTATGTGCAGTCTTTGGCTAACTGTTTAGACCGTTATCCTAGTGGTGAGTTGTTTGATAATCTTGATAATCATAATATTGATGTATCTTATAATCCACGAGTGAAAGCTATGTCCTCTCATTCTTGTAGTGAAGGAGCATGCAAAAGTGCGTAATCGCATTCCAGGCAACATTTGGAAAGGCCTTTTGGATGAGGTTGAGTACTTTCGTTTTTCTTAGAACAGAACTAAACTGCTAGCTGGCATGTTTTTGTGTGTGTGTGTGTGTGTGTTCTTATTTGGATGAAAGTTAATTTATACTTCTAAGCATGTAAACATAAATCTGTTTTATGCACAAATGTAACCGTCATAAAATTGTATTCTTTATTTCGAGAGTAATTTAATCCTGAATTTGTTTCAATCTAAGACCCAATCATTTAATTTAAAAAAAAAAAAAAAAGAAGAAGAAGAAGAAGATTACTATTTGGTTTTAAGCATAGTTGTTAAAGGCGCGCCAGTACACCAAGCCCATCCTCTAGTTTCTTAAAATGCGAAAAGAGGGTATTATCACAAAGGCGCACGCCTTGCGCTATAGGCAAGGCGCACTAAAGGCACACCTTTGTTATAAGAGACTCTTTTTATGTGAATTTAAAAAAAAAAACAAAATTGCTAAATAATCTAAGTCATTCATTTAAATCTTAAAATAACTTATGATAGACTTTTCAACACCCAATGATTTTAATAAAAAAAAAAGATTAAAAGAAAAAGAATTGGGGTAACTTCTTGTCTTAATCGACAAACACAATGACCCCATTTCTTTGAAGGATATAGGTGACAGTAACGAATTGTTGATGGGTAGAATGGAAGGAGAATTGGATGATGAAGATTAATTAGTGTTTGATGGTGATAATTTAACATGGGTTGCGATTGTTGAAGCTCGTGAAGTTGAAGAGGAGCCATATCTAACTAGAGGCAAAAGGAAAAAGTGCTAGGACTAAGTAAAAGGAAAAGGCAAAGGCATCTTCCCATACTAGCCAACCCTCCTCTAGTAGTTAGAGATGAGGAAGAAAATGATTTGGAGGAAGATGATGAAGAATATGAAGAAGAAAAGGAAATTAGAAATTATCAACTTGAATTTGATGATGATGATGAAGAAGAAGATAGTATTGAGCTTGGTGATGATTAATTATGCTTTGATAATTGATATGTGTCTTAAGAATGGATGCTTTTTAGTATTAGTAGGATTAAGAAGTAGGAACCTTATGTGTTTTGCATTAGAAGCCTTCATTGCTAAGTTTTATGTGTGTTTGTTTTGTTTGTCTTGGTCATAAATTATGTGTTTTAAGTATTAATATAGTAATAGTCATATTATCATATAAGCTTGTTACTATTTTTTTTTTTTTTTGACACCTTATGTCTATCAGGCACATGCCTTACACCTAGGCTCTATGACCCTTTTGTGCCTTTAATAACTATGGTTTTAAGTCATAGCATTTACATGAGTGATAATGATTAGCAAGATGTGTAATTCTTTTAGGAGACGGAGTAATTAAACAAACAAGATGCTAATTACTAGTATGAAAATATCAGTAAATAATTAAGGACTTAAATTTTTCTTACAGCCTATATATAAATTTTCCTAATATTTGTAAATTTCAAAATAAACTAATAAATTAAAGCCACTTGACTCCAACATTGTGATGGCATTGAGGTTTTGTAAATTCAATTAATGCATCAAAAGCAAATGCTTCTGACTTGGAGCAAGGATGAAGTCAGATTTTAGACTTAGACTACAATGGGAATCTTTTGATTATTAGGTTTATTTTTATATAATTTTTATGCAGAGAATTCTTTCATTTGAGGTCTAGAATGTTTGAAGGAGTTTCATGAAGTATGTTTAATTTAGAATTGATGACCAAAATTTGATCTATGCTTTTACTCGAGTGTTTGTTAGTGGGTATTCTTAGCTTTTGTTTCTTTCAAATTACATTTTGATATTCATATATTTTGAATTTGTGTTCTATATGCAATCCATGTTGCGCAATTTCTGCAAGTACACAGATCGTTTACAAGTAATAAAATGATGAGTGAGTATCGTTCCCACGAGAAAGGGTTTGTCAAGTACCAATTTTAAGATTACTCTATTATTTAGAAAATTAATTATGAGATTTTATGTTTTAAGTTAAAGTGAAATTCAAGTAAATAAATAATGATAAATATGAAAATAAGATTAAAGGTTTAGAATTTAGAATTCATCAATTGATCACATATGATTTCTTTATAATTTTTAGATGAATTATTTTTACTGGAATTAATGATTAGATTTTCCTAAATTATATGGTGTTCTCTCTCAAGATACAACATGTGTATTCATATCAACTTTACGTCTACTCTCGTGATCATAAGCAATTAATACAAACTCATTAAATTTTATGGAAATCCCTTTTAAAAATCACAAAGAAGTATTCTTATCTCTAAACAACACATTCTCTAGGTCAATTATCCTAATGAACTAATATTGTGCTTCCACTCTCGCTACTTCACACAAAATCTTAAATCATACAATTAATGGCCAGTTAATTACAAACATTAAGTTCTAAGATAAAAGATTAATTCCAACAATCAAATCCAATCAATTAAATATAAATAATCATATGCAAATCAAAAGACTACATCTAAATCTTAGAAAATAAAATTAGCTATTCATAATTAAAAGCGAAGAAACAATTAAATTAACAATAAAAATAATAAACATAATAATAACTTATAATTAAATTTAAGAATAGAGTTTAGAAAGAACTTGTTTTGGGATACAATTTTTGATGAACTCAAGCTTCCAAAAACTCATCCTCTTGATCAAAATAAAATAAAACTAATCTACTCTAAAAAAGCATATGAAAATCTCTCTACATATTTTTTTTAATGGATTTTCTTTGATGCTCTTTCCTTTTGCCAAGCATGGTATTTATAGACATATTTGGTGGAAGAATTCAAGTTCTATTAAAATTCTTACATCAAAAATTCAACATTGATGGTTAGATTGGCCACCAACCATTGAATTCTTTCATCAATATTCAAAAATGGTTAGGTTGGCTACCAACCATTGAATTTTGGCTACTAACCATTGAATTCCTTCATCAATATTAAAAAATTGTTAGGTTGGCTACCAATATTGAATTTTGGCCAACAACCATTGAATTTATTTCTCATAAATTGAAAACTTGAATCATTGCTTGCATCATTATTTTTATGAGACATCACCGTCTGCATCATTTATTTTATTGTATTATTGTGACATCATTTTGATCTGCAAAAATAAAATAAAAATACTTAAAATATATTATAATTTATTTATAAATTATAGAACTATTTATTTCTAAAAATATGTAATAATATTATTGCATTTTCAAAAACTGAACTAAAATTTAAGTTTAAACAAATAAAATAACTCTAAAAATATAGAGTTATCAGTGCACCAAGTCATATGGGAAAGGCAACAGAATATGTCTGTTTCCTAGGCAAAAGCTGCTCGACTGCACTGTCAACTCCGAGAAGGCAAAGGATAATTGAAAAGAGAAAAAATAAAAATTTTACGATCAAAAGCTAGATAAAAGAAAAGAAAAAATTAAATAAATATTAAATAAATTTTTGCAAGCAAAAAATTTATTGTTATGAATAGTAATTTGAAATAGTAACATCAAAATTGCTAAATACAATATTAAAAATTTATTTATTTCTTTTTTTAAAAATAATTGAAAAGTGAAATAAAAATTTTATGATAAAAAGCTAGATAAAAGAAAAGGAAATAATAAATGTAATAATATTATTTATTATATACATTATATAATTATATTGGCTTTATAAAAAAATTTATATTCACTTTATATTTAACAAAGAATGTATATATATGCTATGGACGTCCATTGTTATTCTATTGTATATATTATGCCTAATAAAAAATCAAATTGTAAAAATTTTTAGTTGTATTTAAATTTTTAAAAATATTATTGGTCTACTATAAATTTAACAAATTAATGATTCTAATTATATTTTAAATATTAATATTCAGCTATTTATTTTTATTTTTTGAAATAGGCATAAGTGGCTTACTAAATGTACATTTTATTTATTTAACATATATTATTAAGTTAAAATATTACTAAAAATTATATAATAAAATATACACGTTATTTATTTTATGATTAAAAAAATATTACAATAATTGTAATTCAAAAAAAAAAATAGAAACCTGAACAGGGAGAGAGAAGTGGGATCGGTGATCCACGGGTCCAAAAAGAAAAAGAAAATAGAAATGGTGAGTGTGGGTTAGAAAGAGATGACTAAATTAGAGAGAGGTGAGAGAGATATGGCTATGTGAGAAGGATGAGTTTGGAAAAGATAAAGTTGAGTGAAAGTGAGGGCGTGCAAATAAAGAAAATGAAGTGATTTAAACTGAAAGAGGAATAAAATTTCAAAAAATAAATATATTTATTTTCATTTATTTTCTTCATATTTTTCTTCAATCTAAATAATAAGAGAGAAAATGAAGAAAGTAAAATTTTTATATTTTTTTCTTTTATTTTCTTTCCACTCTCAATTTTGCTCCCAAACATAGGGTAGTTATCCACTGTTAAAATATAAAAAACTTAATGGGAGTTGGCAAAAATTCACTTGATGCACAAAAACTAGCCAAAAGTTCCTAATAGATATATTATAAAAAATAATTACACAAAAAAGGCCAAAATTCAATCCGCGTTGGGTCACAACTGGATTTTGTATTTTGTCATGAAATAATTTGATTTGGAAATTTTGCTATTAAAAACAAAATAAAACCATGCAAATTATGACATTTTACCAATTGGATATTGTTTGACTTAATTACTAGTAAGTTCTGGTTAAAACATTTTTAATGTCATAAGAGTCAAGTTAGCTCAACTCATTTACATTTCAGCCACTATATTATAGGTGCTTAAAATAAAATAAAGGGTGAATATAAGTCAATTATATATGAATCTATTTCCAAAAGATAGCAACTATTTCTCCCACTATGATAAGATCAGAGAGAAGAAGAAAAATGAAACTAATTGAATTAATTGGGAAGAAAAATTACAAGTACCAGCTTATATACAAGGAGAAAGAGAAACAAAACAAAAAAATAAACTATGCTAACTCAGCTAAAATAGAGAAACTAATTGGGAGAATAAATAACTAATTTTATTTGTATATGAAACAAATTAAAACAGCTATTCTCTAGTGTCATCAGTGCCAATATTACTTCTTACATCTGCAACTTGATTGAGTTCTTCCTTGTTGGTTGTATCTAAGACTTCTTGACACTCTCTCTCAAGATGAGCATGTATATTACATATGTTCATCTTGCTCATTAAGTAGTTGAACTATCTTGGATGCAAGACCTTAAGTAAAAATATCTGCTATTTGTTGTGAAGTCCTCACATGATCAGTAACAAGCTCTTCATTATGTAATTTTTCTCTTACATAGTGACAGTCCATCTCAATGTGCTTTGTCCTTTCGTGAAACACTAGATTCTTTGCAATTTGTAAGGCTGAAATATTATCACAGTACATCAAAGAAGGTTGTTTAAATGGAACCTTGAAATCCTTTAACAAGTATCCCAACCAAACCAACTCACTAGTAGTCAAGGTCATTACTCTATACTCTACTTCTGCTAAACTCCTCGCTACAATACTTTGTTGCTTTGATTTCTAACTAACCAAAGAGTTTTCAAGGAAGATATAATAACTTGTTAAAGATTTTCTATTTTCTTTATAAGCACCCCAATCACTATTAGTATAGGCTTTAGGTTGCAACTCTGAATTGGCAGACAAAAAAATTCCTTAACCAGGTGCACTTTTCAAATATCTAACAACCTCGAATACTATTGCTAGATGTGTATTAGATGGTTAACTTAGTTAGGACTAGTACAGCATACACTATATCTAGTCTAGTTACAGTCAGGTACATCAATTTCCCAACCATTTTTTTTCTTGTATTTATAAGGATCCTCAAGTAAGGAATGTTCTTGATGGACTAAGTGATGATTAGCTTCAATTGGAATTGCAGAAGGTTTTGTTGCTAGCATTCCATATTCCTCAAGCAATTTTAAAGTATACTTTCTCTGACAAATAGTTGTACCTTTAGTTGATCTTGCAACTTCCAGCCCAAGGAAATATCTAAGATGTCCTAAATCTTTCAGTTTGAAGTTTGCACTTAACAAATCTTTAACCTATTGCACTAACATCTAACTATCACTTGCTATAGCAATGTCATCAACATAGACTAATGATGCAACAAACCCTTCATCATCACTTTTAGTAAACAAAGAGTAATAAGATTTTGACTGTGTGAATCCATTTATGACTAAACACTCAGTGAACTTCAAATTCCATTGCCTAGAAACTTTCTTCAGGCCATAAAGTGATTTATGTAACCTATATACCATCTTCTTATTACCAAATTCATTTGAAGTCTCCCTTTGAACTTGGTAACATTATGGAATGTCCATATACACTTCTTCTAATAAATCACCGTTCAAAAAAGCATTATTAATGTCAAGTTGTGCCAAATACCAGCCTTGAATGGCAGCTAAAGCTAGGAACATTCTGACAGTGGTATGCTTAACCACATGGTTGAATGTCTTTTCATAATCAAAACCATACCTCTGTGTAAACCCCTTTGCTAGTAATCTAGCCTTGTGTTTGTCTAGGGATCCATCTGAATGGTATTTGGTTTTAAAAACCCACTTACAACCAATTGATGACTTTCCAACAGGTAAGGGAACAACAGACCTAAGTACCATTGGCAACTAATGCTTTTAATTTTGAATTCATAGCTGCAATCCAGTAGTCACTTTGGATTGCTTCCTCATAAGAAACTGGATCAGTAGTTGAGGAAATGACACACATAAAATTGTTATAAGAATGGGATAATTGAGAATAAGAAAGGACATTATAAAGAGGAAAAGAAACTTATGATGCTACTATATGAGATGGAAGTTGATGATGATAATCTTGTAGATATGAAGAAAGTTTAGAAAGTCTTATACTTCTCTTAGGTGCTATAGGAACAAGATATTGAGAATTATGTAAAATAAGTGTCTATGAAACAAATTCAGCTAGATCATGAGAAATTGACTAAGGTGGGGCATGAGGAGGTGACTATGACATTGGTGATGTAGTTGTATTTACAGAATCTATTGTAGAGGATTGAGGAAAATATAGAGGTGAATTATGTGGAATAGTTAATGTAGATACTATAGGTGTCATAGATGATGTTGTAGGATGAGTAAACATAGGATCAAAGTTAGAGAAATCAAACTTAGGTATAACTGGCAGCACTAGGAAATTTTGAGAATCAGTAAAAGGAGACTTGTGAAAGGGAAATATGTGCTTATAGAATTTAACATCTCTGGACACAAAAGTTGCATGACTCTCAAGGTCATATAATTTGTAACCTTTAACTCTAAAAGGATAACCAATGAAAACACACATTCTGGCTCTAGAATCAAATTTGCTTCTATGTATTGATAAATTGACAACAAAGCACAAGTAACCAAATGATCTTAGGGCATCATATGAAGGAGGTTTGTTGTGTAATAACTCAAAAGGTGTTTTGTGATGAAGGTTGATAGATGGTGTTCTGTTAATGATGAAAGTAATAGTAAAGACTGTATCTCCCTAAAATTTGAGAGGTAAGTTGGCATGAAATAAAGGGGCTCTGCCTATATTTAAAACATGTTGGTGCTTTCTTTCTATAGTGCCATTCTGTTGTGTTGTGTAAGCACAAGTGGTTTGATGAACAATCCCTTACAGTGATAAAAAGAATCAAGTTTAAACATTGTGCCTTGATCTATTCTGATGATTTTAATAGGGATATTAAATTGTGTTTGAACAAGATTACAAAAATATTGAACCCAATGTGAAGTCTCAAATTTTTTTTTTCATGAGAAAAGTCCATTTACATTTAGAAAACTCATCCACAATGGTAAGAAAAAAAATGATTTTTATTAATATCATATCATGAGAATGACCCCCACAAGTCTATGTGTACAAGCTGAAATAAGTTAGATACATGATTAACAGACTGAGCAAATGGAAGTCTCTTAAGTTTGGCTTTAGGACAAGCAACACAAGGAGTCTTATTATTGGTGGTATGACATTTGAAACAAGTGATTTAAGAGTAGGAAATTGACTTAAATCTATGTGTCCTAGTCTATAGTGCCATGTATGTAGTGAAATTATATTTACAGATGATGAATGAAGGTCTTTATTAAAAGTGGACTTAGTAGTATCTTGTATTTGAAGAAGTTAAAGGCCTTGTTGTGCTTCAACTAGTCCAATCATCTTCCATGAAGAAAGGACCTGAATGAAACTAAAATGATGAAGAAATATGAGATAAAAGTCTTTACTCAAGGTTATCTTTCTAACAGATATTAGGTTGAAGGTAAATGATGGAATATGGAGAATATTATACAAAGTAATATGAGAGTTAATAATCATACATAGTGCCAATATGCTTGACTGGAGTTGTCATGCCATTAGTAAGATGAACAAAACAATTTTCAACAAAATGATAAGAGGAAAATTAATCTAGGGAGCAAGCAATATGATCTGTTGCTCCTGTGTCTATGATCAAGAACCAACATGAGACTTAGATTGAAACATTTGATTTAGTAAAGAAGCACTTGAAGTAGAAAAAATTGATGAAGACATACTTGTTGCAGTACTGAGATATGGAATACTGGTAGTAGAAGAACTTGCATTATCAACCTTGACTTGATCCCCTAACATGCTAATCAGCTTTTGCACTTACTCTTTAGTCAAATTAAGTTATGGCATAGTCACTGGAGAAGAACTTGGAGTAAAAGGATTAGTAATGACTGAATTGGCATTATAGACCATCTGATTAATGGAAGTATTACCAACATTTTTCCCTTTGTTGAATTTGAATCCAGGTGGAAAGGCTATAAGTTTGTAACATATTTCCTTGAGATGACCTTGTTTTCCACAATGAGTACATATAAGGCCTGATTTTGCTTTCTTCATAGCTATTGCAGGAGAATCATTGTTTTTCACAACCATTACAGCAGAGTCATTGAAGTTATGATATTGTATTAAAAGAGTCTTTTGATTTTCCTCTCGAATAACCATGTTGTATGCTTGATCAAGTGTTGTAAATGGCTTCACAAGGATGATCTGTGACCTTAGGGCTTGAAATTTTTCATTAAGACCATTAAGAAACTTGAACACATAATCCTTTTATTGTAGATCTACAAAAGCCTGGAAGCAACTCTGATTGCACTTTCCATATAAGCAGTAAGGGAGAGGTCTAAAGTTCCTTAATTCTTCCCAAATTCCATTAAGCTCAGTTAAGTATGCATCCACTGTCTTTGTCCCTTGAGTAACTGAATTCAGTAAGTGTTGAAGATGGCAGATCCTTGAGTCATCTAGCTGAGAGAACCTTTGATTAAGTTTCTACCAAATTTGAGCTACCTCTTCCATATAAAACACTGTTGAAGCTATAGGAGCTGACATAGATCTAAGCAACCATGCCACTATAAAATTGTTACAATGTATTCAAGGAAGATACAAAGGACTCTCTGGTGCTAGTTTTGGTATTCTCCCATCCAAGAAACCTTACTTGTTTCGAATAGAAACAGCAAGCAAGAAAGACATCTTCCATGAGGCAAAATTCATAGAGGTCAGCTTTGGAGTTACAATAACAGAGCTATGATTATCTGTATGGTGAATGTAGTAAGGTGAAGAAGCATCTTCAAAAGGATTAACAATAGTAGCATTAGAGTTAAAAGGAGAATTTGAAGGAGTAACTTCCACCATTGAAGAGAAAGAAAGCTTCAAAGAAGAGAATAACATACTTTAGAAACCAAAAATGAGAGAAAAAAAACTCAAATCTCTTTAGATCTTTCTATTGCTATGATACCATATGATAAGATCAGAGAGAAAAAGAAAAATGAAACTGATTGAATTAATTGGGAAGAAAAATTACAAGTACTAGCTTATATACAAGTAGAAAGAGAAACGAAACAAAAAAACAAACTATGCTGACTCAATTAAAATAGAGAAACTAATTGGGAAAATAAATAACTAATTTTATCTGTATCTAAAACAAACTAAAACTGCTATTCTCTGGTGTCCTCAGTCTCAGTATTACTTCTTGCATCTGCAACCTGATTGAGCTCTTCCTTGCTGGTTGTATCTAAGACTTCTTGACACCCACAGCCAAAACTCCAATCGTTACCAACCCATACTTCATAAAATTAACTCCACTTTTATTTTATTCAACCTCACTCTTCATATCTTCAACCACACTCTTTAGCAATAGCAATGCTTCAGCAGTTTATGAGTCCTTGGGGTTTGTGTATCTTTGCTGGAGCTGCCAAAAAGTAAATCACACAAAAAAATCAATCAAAAGAAATGCATATCATCACATTGCAAGTTAATAAAAACATCAATAACCAGGAACATAGCTAGATGTAGACTTATCACTGGGGCCTATATCATTTATAATTTCATCAAGTTTTATAGATGATTTTAGCTCCGTTAAGGTATAGAGCATACCTTGGGAAATTAAACTCGCAACCACCATCCTTCCATGCAAACTATTGGCAAATCTGAAATACAAACTCTCTTTCTTTTTTGTGCTTAGACTGTGAACACTAAGGATCCTAAAAAAGTCAGCCATAGAGAAAATAAAATCAGTCTTTTGGCATTTTTACTATCCATCTTCATGTGCTTCAATGATGAAGAATCTTTCAACTTGCCACATCCTTATCCACAAAATCAGCAACCTACTACACAAGAATACCATTTTGTGAAAATCTTCTTTTCTGCTGCCATATTTAGTGTAATGGATCATAATTTGGCCAAATTGCATTCCCATAAAACTTTAAATAGGCGAAAATGAATTAACATGATCAACTAGTGGATGTGCATTCCGAAAGGTGCATAATTAAGCTCATTGATTTGGTGCCTCAATAAGGCAATTAAAAGCAGAAAAATATTTAAATGTAGCTCACAGGTAGCAAAGAGTTATCATACAGCCAGCTATGACTAGATTAAAATCAATTTAAGTTACTTTTAGTAGAAAATTAGCATGGGAAAAGATAAAATAAAACCAATATAAATTAGAGGAATTAAAAGGAGATAATATTTTAAGGGCAACTATCAAGGTTTTTAAAAGGAACAAACATAACACGACATTTGAAATCAATCAAATCAGCACATTCAAGAAGCTGATAATATTTGGTTTGACTTCATCAATAATTAAAAGATAATCCCCACATCCTTTGATTGTGGTATTTGACTTTAAAACAATGTATTAAATAACAGTTTTATATATCGTATTGGTATCGGAATCGGTGTAATAAAATCGGACTGAATTTGACTGAATCAGCTGTTGCTACTGTAAATTTTCAAAAATGATTAGCAAACTAATATAATTCAATAAGAAAT
Organism: Reutealis trisperma; assembly: GCA_947687605.1. Taxonomy (NCBI): domain Eukaryota; kingdom Viridiplantae; phylum Streptophyta; class Magnoliopsida; order Malpighiales; family Euphorbiaceae; genus Reutealis; species Reutealis trisperma. The sequence continues at coordinate 836,568 of CANTUT010000043.1, read as the reverse complement.
AAAATTTAATATCCAAAATACAATACATTAAATTAATTAACGCGTAAATAAGTACAATTGTGCGCAAAAAAATTTAATTTACATAAATAATAACAATAAATTAAATTTAAATTACATAACTAATAATAATAAATTAGTGTTATTTTATTAAGTCATAAGATAAAAAAACTACCTTATTCAAGATGAATAAGGTGATAAAAAAAACCACTCCAAATTCCAAGTAAATAAAGTGAAATTAAAAAAATAAATATACCATAATATTAATTAATCATCAACAAAAAGAGTGTTGGGAAAGATATGGATTGGTTTGTCTCCTATTAAACTCATTTAGAATTTATACAAAATTATTATTTAAATTTTCGCAAATAAATATATAAAAACAAAACATAGTGATCAATAATTTACACCCATAAATAAAAAATTTATACAAAAAATGAATTTTGTAAAAAGTTATCAATAGTATTCTAAACATATTGAAATATAAATAATGTAAAAAATAATATCCCAATAATTTACATTAATAAAACATAACAAATATAAAATAATGTCTTTTAAACAATATATTTATAATTTACATTAATAAAATAAAAAATAAAAAATATAATAATAATATTTTTTTATTGATACGTCACACTTGCATTACTAAATAACGGTTATATCAGTGTGTATAAGGTGATTTATTATCGATTTAATTCTAATTCTCATTGGCATAAGTATAACGAGTAAATAACGTAATTGATCCCTCAAAAATTCAGACGAAATGGTTACGTATCAACCATTATTTAAAACCCTATTTTAGAATTTTGAGTACCAATTTAGAAACAAAATTAATTAAAAAACAAAAAATATTTACGTTATAATTCAAAATAGCTAACACTACACATTAATTATGTTCTCCGTCTTAAATGTATGCTCTGTGATGTTATTTAGTTTCTCCGATGGATTTCAATTTGAACAACCAACATATGAAAAAGGTATTTATTATATTTCAATTTGACATAGATTGATTTGAAGGCGAAGATAACTTGCAATAAATTTTCAATCTCCATAAATGATGTAGAGAAAAAGGTAATAATGAAAGCAAGTCCTGTCTTCTTTACAATAACCTACCTTCATACGTTAAATATGGTGAGCTCCAACACACAAACATGATCATGCTCCTGTGAAGGCAAGTTAATAACAACACTAGAGGATGTAATCCAGTAAATGAGAGCATTAACACTAGAGGATTTTCAAATAGCAACTAGCCTTGTTTAGAATTTAGTACGAAAATTTAAAATTTAAAATTAAACCAAACAATTGAATTAAAAATATTCAGAAGTGGACCGAACTGTTGACTTTTGACTTTTTTTAAATTGAATTGGAGTGAGTAAATATTTTGGTATGATTCTGAATATTAATGTATATCCAAACTGAGAATTGGATCAAATTGAACCGAATTTAGTTGGACAGAAATAACTGAAATTTTTTAATTTTTTATTTATAATATATAAGTAATGTTAATTGAATAATTTATAGATAATACAAAAATTATAAGATTATATATGTCATTATATGAAGATTATATGAAAATAAAATTTAGATGGATTATAAATCTATAATTAAAAATGTATATACCTTAACTTAATGAAATGTAACTATTAATATTTATACAATTTACTTAAATATCATATTCATTAAAATTAATGAAAAATTAATAATATAATGTAGATTAAGTTTTAATAATATTAAGATATAATCACATGTTATAATTAAAAATTTTAAATTCATTATTTATATGTTTTATAATAAAAATTTTTAATATATGTTATAACTAATCAATGAATGGTAATAAAAAAGTATGATATACTAATAAAATTTATGTGATACTAATAAAGTTTTTGATTAATTAATTTTTTTTAGCATCTAATATTATAATATTAAAAAATATTTTTTTATTAATTAACATTTTTGTGATAGGTTGTTAATAAAAAAGTACTTGTAATAAATAATTAATAATTTATATAAAAAGTTAGAAATTAATTATAAAAAATTATATATTAACTTTAAGTAGTATATACAATTATATGGCAAAACCTATTAATATATAGTTTTGATATATAATTATATATATTAATATAATATATTGATTTATTATAATATAATCATTTAATAATATATTATAATTATTAATATAATATATTAATTTATTAAACCCAAATTTCATAAAAAATAAAACTTAAAACTATACAATTAGTTATAAGAAATTAGTTATTAAATGAATTTTTTTTGAATATTCGTTTTGGATTGGACTGTAACCAAAATATTCGATTTCTGAATTATAATATCTTGAAATTTTTAGAACAATACAAGATAGAGATTTTTTTTATTTCATTTCCGGTTTCGATTCTCCAAAAATTAAAATCTCTGAAATTCAATCCAGTTCTAAATATTTTCAAATTCTCAAATTGGACCGAACTGTGTTCAGCTCTAGCCTTGTTCTATCTTGAAGCATAATAATGATGATTTAAAATTTCTGTTTTAAATTAAGGGTTAGCATGTAAAACTTAAAATTCCAAATTTTGATTTAAAAATAATAAAAAAAAACAATTGATTTTATTTTAAAATTAATAAAAGGATTCATTAAATTGACTTGCAAAAATTGGTTTAGTTTTATTGATAATGGTATCAAGGTCATAAAGTTACAAGTTGAAACTCAATTAATTAAAAATAAAATTATGTTAATCACATTTAGGAATTGAATTTTACAAAACTAAAATCTAAAAATATTTAACAAAAAAATAGAGGAAAATAGGAAAAAGTTAAAAAAAAAAAGATAATAAAGGCTAGAAGTCTGCAATTTGATGTAACAAAACGCTGCGTTTAGACTTTAGACCAACCAACAGAGAGGATTACATGTCTGATCCACTCAACACATCCCCCACATTATCACCATAGCAGCCAAGCTATGGTGAATCTCTGATAAAAGAAGAAGATAGCGGAGGAGGGAAGTTATTAACCATCATCATTTTGTCTCATTTCTGTTGAAATCATGCCGCTCTTATATACTCTTTCCTCTTTCTCTCTCCATCTATCTCCTCTCTCCAAGCCCACCACCACCATTCTTACTTCAAAGCCTCAGTTTCTCATCGTTAAATCCTCCGTAGACAATAGAACACCGAAACCCACTTCAAATACAGCTAAACCCAGTTCTTGGGTTAGCCCAGATTGGCTCACTTCTCTTAGTCGGACCCTCACATTAGGCCAAAACGATGATTCAGGCATTCCCATTGCTAGTGCTAAGCTTGAGGATGTCTCTGATCTTCTAGGTGGTGCTTTATTTCTTCCTTTATTTAAATGGATGAATGAGTATGGTCCCATTTACAGACTCGCTGCTGGTCCCAGAAATTTCGTTGTGGTTAGCGACCCTGCTATTGCTAAGCATGTATTGAGGAATTATGGCAAGTATGCTAAAGGTCTTGTCTCTGAGGTCTCGGAGTTTCTATTCGGTTCGGGTTTTGCTATTGCTGAAGGATCTCTTTGGACGGTAATGTAGTTTCTCTCTTGGTTTGTACTGTTAATTCAGTAGCTAGTAAACCAATTAACTTGAATTCTTTCAATTTGTGGGAATAAGAGCTTGAAATCGATAATGGGTTATAGCCTATTTGGATGGTAATGTAGTTTCCATCTTGGTTTGTATTTTATTTCATAAGCTAGCAAACCAATTAACTTGAATTCTTTCAATTTCTGGGTATGAGAGCTTGAAATTGGTAATGGGTTATTGCGTCTTTGGATGGTAATATAGTTTCTATCTTGGTTTGTACTTTTAATTCAGAAGCTAGTAAACCAATTAACATGAATTCTTTCAATTTTTTGGGTATAAGAGCTTGAACTTGGTTACGGGTTATTGCCTCTTTGTAATGTAGTTTCTCTATTGGTTTGTTCTATTAAATTCAGTAGCTATTGAAATTTTTGGTTATATGGATAGTACTTGATAGTTCTCTTGCTAAGCATTTGGTAGTGCATGATATAATGGGTTATTCATTATTGCCTCTAATTTGTGATAGGCAAGGCGCAGAGCTGTTGTTCCATCTCTTCACAAGAAGTATCTGTCTATCATAGTTGATAGAGTATTCTGCAAGTGTGCTCAGAGATTGGTGGAGAAGCTTCAACCTGATGCACTTAACGGCACTGCTGTAAATATGGAAGAAAAGTTTTCTCAGTTAACACTTGATGTTATTGGTCTCTCAGTTTTCAATTATAATTTTGATTCACTTACTGCTGATAGTCCTGTTATTGATGCTGTTTATACTGCACTGAAAGAGGCTGAGGCTCGCTCCACGGATCTTTTGCCATATTGGAAGGCATGTCATTTCTTGTGTGTTTCTATTTTGTTTTTCTTTGTTATGGTAGCTAAGCTTGGGAATTTATGTTATTCTTGTTGCAGGTTAAAGCTTTATGCAAGATAGTCCCTAGACAAATAAAAGCTGAAAAAGCAGTTACAGTAATTAGGCAAGCAGTTGAAGAACTTATTGTAAAATGTAAAGAGATTGTGGAGGCTGAGGGTGAAAGAATAAATGATGAGGAATATGTAAATGACACTGATCCAAGCATCCTTCGCTTCTTGCTTGCAAGCAGAGAAGAGGTTTGCCTCTTTTATGATTTGTGATATTATGATTGTGATTATCACATTGTTGTTCAATGGTTACATTATTAGCATCGTTAATGCATGACTTTAGATTGTAGTATTATTTTGACATTTGCAATTACTTGAGCAATCAATTACTTTAAGCAATAATAAAGTGTAAATCTGCAAGTTTCATATTTAGAACAGTTTATATTTGTGCTTGATCATGTATAGTGAGTGCTAGCTTCAAGTTGTTTTACCTTTTAGGAGCATTTTAGCATTCCCTCTCAAAATTTTCTTGTACTTTGCTGACCTGGAATAATATATTAGGATGAAAATTTTGCTAGAATCCTGCCATCTTTCCTGCAAGGTATTATGTTTATCAAATATAATCACTGGAGTACATCTTTCCCTATTTCTGTTGATATAAAATCTTTCTCTCAAGGTAATAATAATCAACTGGGAAAAATCTCATATCTATTTCTGTTGGTACAACAAACAGACGCCTGTTTATCATACAACCTTGGTGATAACATTGGGTGAAGTTTGTTGTTAAATATTAGCATGACCTCGTTCTATCTCCTGTCCCCTCCTTTGTATTCAAAAAGTGCTTTGAACTACTTCTGTCTCCCTCTCATTTTAGTTTTGGGTTAAGCATGCAAATAATTATTAAGTGTAACCAGTTTGCTCTATATGATAATTGCATATATCTAGTTATATTTAATAGTTCTCGGTTTGCATCTCCAAGCAGCTATTATACTAAGACATGCATTTATATTTATGACCACACAAAATTATATAACTAAACAATGATGAATGAAAATCTATGTTTAATGCTACAGTAGGATTATATTTGAAGTTCTCCGTCTCTTTCTCTCTCTGTGATATTGGGTTTTTTAATGTATTTTTCACTTTGCTTATTTCTTGGTTCTAATATGATGGCCATATGTGCACTAGGTTTCGAGCATCCAATTACGAGATGACCTATTATCAATGTTAGTTGCTGGTCATGAGACAACTGGCTCGGTGTTGACTTGGACATTATATCTTCTAAGTAAGGTAGTTGATTTATGTACATCAGTAGATGTTGGTTGATGCTTTAAAGGAAACTTTCAACAAGCTAAACGTTGGATTTCAGAATTGGACTCTTAGTTATAGATAGCACAAGTATTTTACGCAACTTGAAAGTACTATTAATCTATTGTATACATCCATGCCAAATTTGCTATTATTGAAATTTATTTACCCATCTATGTATAGCCTCTGAAATATTATCTCGAACTGCCAATTGACCTGGAATGAAGGTTGAAAGAGTATTACGCTTCAGTCATCAGTTAAATTAGGCAGATTGCTGTGATAACTAATAATGTAATAATATATGAGTATTGTTTTTCGTAATTGAAGCAGCAATTGAATTTTATTATGCCTTGTGTCATATCGGGCATATACCATACTTCATGTAACTGGGGTTTAATTTATCCCATGTAGGCACAAGTCTTCAGCAAAATGGTTCTTATCAGAGAATGGCAATAAAGAGGGCTGTCATTTTCCGTTTTCTTTTTAATCTTTGGGAGCACAAGTGATAGTACACAGACAGGGTTCATTAATATTAGTCTGATATTGAGTCTTGGGTACCTGTTTCTGGCTTTTAAGCAATGCTCATGTGATTGATAAATCAATCACATTTGGACTTTTCTATGAACCTGTAGTGACAACTTTTATTTGATAGTTATTTTTAACTTAAATAATGACCAACCTTTGTGTTCCTTTTATCTTTTATTTCAAGTTTTTAGAGCCGTTTACATGCCATGTTTCTTGATATGTTAGTTTTAGTTATTTATAATCCCTGTTCTTAATTTTTCAGGATTCTTCTTCACTAATGAAGGCGCAAGAAGAGGTTGACCGAGTGTTACAAGGAAAGCCTCCTGGCTTTGAAGATATAAAGGATCTGAAGTTTTTGACACGTTGCATAAATGAGTCACTACGACTATACCCACATCCTCCTGTAGGTTGCAATTCATTTCCTTATTCTTTGGTGAATTATAATTGTATTGCCGAAAACAGGAGAGGCAAGATGTATGACATAATTTTTCCATTGATTATTTCCCTTTTCAAACAACCTATAGGTTTTATTAAGAAGAGCTCAGGCTGCTGATGTACTTCCAGGAAATTACAAGGTTAATCCTGGTCAAGATATAATGATTTCAGTGTACAACATCCATCATTCCTCAAAGGTATGACTCTATGTTATGCACTTTTTATGTAGATTCTGAAACATAATTAATTTAAGGTGCAACTGTTTTATAACTGGAAATGAAATTTGACAACTTTTATAAGTGTTTGCAAACTTGCCAAGACCAAGTAATAATCTTGCTTCATTAAATTACTTTTAATCGCTAAGATTCTAGTTTAGGATTGACACCCTTTCCATCCTGTTATGGAAATAATGAGCGTGCATTTCACTGTAATGGAATTGAAGGGTGCGCTTGAATGAATTTCCTTCTTATGGTATGTCTTGCGGTGTGATTTTACAAGGTCTGGGAGAGAGCAGAAGAGTTTGTGCCAGAAAGATTTGACTTGGAAGGCCCAATACCTAATGAAACAAATACAGATTTCAGGTTTTTTTTTTTTTTTTTAAATTTTTGTTTTGTATTTTTGCTTCTCTCTCTTACTTTAGAAACATGCACTCTTTTTTGGAGTTGTAGCTCAATTATGTTGTTCTTTTTTTATTTTTTTATTTTTTATTATTATTTTTTTTAAGGTTCTTTAGCTTAACCAATTGAGTTTCATTTAGATTCTAAAGTTGCACATTATTTATCACAGGTTCATTCCTTTTAGCGGAGGACCCCGTAAATGCATTGGTGACCAGTTTGCTTTACTGGAGGCTATCGTTGCCCTTGCAATCTTTCTGCAGAATATGAACTTTGAGTTGGTTCCTGATCAACAAATCCGCATGACTACTGGAGCAACAATACATACAACAAATGTAATTATTGCATGCCTAGTTTAGAAATTAACAGACAGATAATCATTCACCAAGCATATTAGGAAAGATTTGAAATCAAATAATAATTTGTTAAGCATTCTACATTAACTTGTTGACACACAGCCTACAAGGTAGCTGTATTCTTCAAGCATCTTATTTGAATAATTATGCTTGAGAAAGTGAATTTCAAGGGTTTGAATGTAACTTATATATAATACTGTAAAGAACCATTATTGGGTGGTTTAAGATAGATTGTCATGAATTTTATTATGATGCTGCTTTAATTTCTGAGATTCAGAGGAAATCGTCTTCTAATAGGGTGTTGCTGTTGCAGGGCTTGTACATGAAACTTAGCCAAAGGAAAAAAGCTCAAGAATTTGCTTTGTATTCTGTGAGGTAAGCTTTAGAACTGTTGATATACATCTGTGTACATGAATACAGTATTAATGTACAATTTGTATAACAAGAGACATGATTCTTTTTTTGTTGATGGCAAGGGAAATTTTTTATCAGTTTTTTACTAAATCAAGTGACTTGCTGACATTTTATATTAATCAAAATGCCAATGGAAGTATTGCTTCGGAAACCATCATAGTGTTGCACTCCTGGTTCTCTTGGGTGCTCCTGAGACTACATTGCTTTGATTTTTTGCCTAGTTTTCCAGTAAAATAAGTTTCATGGGGTTAGAATTTGATGAAGTTGATACAACATCTTATCCAAGCTTATTGTTTTGATAAATTTAATCTGAATCAAGCTTGATAAATATCTGGCTTTCTAAATCTACAATTCTACTTTCCTTTTGCATATATTTGCAAGTGTTTTATCTTCAATTGTTATTTTCAATTATTTGGCAAATATTCTCCATGGTGTATTGTAGACTCTGTCCATGATGTATCATGGACAAGAATCCATAATATAACTATTCCCAGATACTTATTTTGAAGAAGATACTTTAATTATTTGAATTTGAGACAGGAGAATGAGATTTTTCAATTTCACAGGTTTTGTTGACATTGAGGTTAAAAAAGTTATGGCTCAAACTGTCAATATTGATTTTTTGAACTCAACTTTTAATATTGATGATTAAAAAAAAAAAAAAAAAAAAAGCAAGCTAAATGCTCTTGTTAATTTTGAAAATTTTGTAACAAATATTTAAAGTTTACTTAAAATATACTTTTTGATGTCCTCTAATTAATTTTTTTTTTCTTAACATCAATTGAATCAACAATATAAAAAATATATACCCCAATATTGATTTTGTTGGAAAGATTGAAGGGAGGGTTAGAGAAAGAGATGAGCTACCTTCCATTTCCATATATCCTTTTTAAGAGTTCGTAAGTTTCATGTTTTGTTGGATTCTGATTTTCTGGATGAAGCCAAGCTAGAAAGAGTTTGGGTAGGAACTAGGAACTAAAGAAAAAAAAAAAGGGAAATTGCAACATACACGGTAATTTCCTTAGAAATATCTTCTCCACTGTATGTTTTTATTTTATATATTTTTAAGTTTTGTTTATCTCTTCTGTACTGTATGTTTTTTCTTTATTTACTTTATATGATTTTCTTCTTTATTTGCCCCTAGTACCCTATTTTCTTTCTCCTTTTCCTTATTTGTCTGTCTATCTCTCTCGTTTTCACATTTCTCTAGTTTTCTTGTTTCTATTTTTCTTGATTCTCGTTTTGCTCTCACTATTACCGATCATTTTACTCCAATCATACTGTCGCCTGCAATTGAATCCATCTGCTTTTTGCGCCCACCATGACAAGTGATAGTTTTATTTAAATTGGTACATATGAATCTCTCACCTCTTCTACTATAATTCCAAGCCACAAGTTTTCAGTAGTTAAGGTTGCAGTAGCCAATAGATGATGAGCAAGAAAATTCACAAGTATTTGATGATCTTGATTGCTCTAAACCCTCTAATAATGAGGGGGAAATTTTCAAAGACTCAAAACATTTTCATTGAGAATTTAAATTTCTTTTTGCTTTTTGCCTCAATACTTCATTGAGTTAGTTCTCTAGTTTTATTAATTGTATAAAATAAGTCAAATCTGAAAATTACAACACTGCATATATAAATTAAGGATTAAATATCAAATCAATTACCCAATAGAGGAAAATAGCAGATTTTATTATCCATGAGCTTTGCTTCTTTAGCCATTCTTGAAAAAGAAGATGGGTGGGTTCGGTTTGATTTAGGTGACAAATCGAAGTGGGTGAGAGTAGTGGACATGAGAATTTTTGAAATAGTGTAGCCTCCTAGCATTGCAACTTGCAACTTTGCAAGTGGTTGATTCTACAACTAAGGCAATTTGGTTGGACTTTAAGGCCTGATTTTGTTTTCTTATTTTCACTTTACCTTACTTTATATTTATTTTTATAATAATAAAATAATAGTTTATGAAATATCATGTTAGGTAGTGACTCGGTTATGATGATTGTTTTTAATAAATTTGGTTTTTAATTGGTCTTGAACTCGAGAATTCATTATCAATTGTATATTTGACCAGTCTGCAAATTTTATTCAAAGAAAAGAAAAAAAAAGAAAAAATTATATGAACAATTGAAAGAAAATGGGGCATTGAAGGATTTTTTTTTTTCTATCTCAAACTGTAAATAGTGAAACAGATATTTGTTATATCCATCACATATACTTAATGTATGTCATTTAATGTTAGTTTATTTTTTTTTATTTTTAAAATTTCAATATGTATATATGCAGAATTCTTGGGCAACAAATATTTATAAGGATGACTTAGAAAACACTATTCTCAATAGTTTTATGTATTTGCAGTCTAAAAAGATGAAACAAGAGCCAGCTTGGATATATTTTCTGCAATTTTTGTGGAATTTTATTTGACTGAAAACTAAATTTATTGTTACTTTACCATGTTGAATTTACAAACTCAATTTTTGTGATTGTATAATCTTAAATAACAGTTGGCTTCGATACACTTTCTTTTTATATTGTGAGTTTCTATTTTTTTTCTTTAATTTTCTTTTGTATACGTGGTTGATGATTTTGTTTGAAAACCATATTTTCTTTGTCGAGCAATAAGCATGGTGGATTATATATTTGTATTCTTTTATGGCTTTGAATTTGTTACTAATATTTTATCTTTTTAAATTTTTTCAAATTTACAATTTGTATATATTAAAGTATTTGCAAATACCAAACACATGCATAACATATACCAAATTTTGATATACATATACCATTTAATATTAGTTTATCTTTTTTTTTTTTTTTTTTTTTCTAATTTGCAATATGTATATATATAAAATAGTTGCAGATACCAAACATATACTTAACATATACTAAATTTTAGTTTACGTATACCATTTATCATATAATAACTTTTGGTATACATATACCATTTACTATTAGTTTATCTTTTTAATTTTTTCAAATTTGCAATATGTATACATTAAAGTAAACCTATTGTATACCAAATTTTGGTATACATACACTATTTACTATTAGTTTATCTTTTTAATTCTTTAAATTTGCAATATGTATATATCAAAGTAGTTACAGATAACAAACATATACTTAACATATACCAAATTTTGGTATACATATATTATTTACTATTAGTTTATCTTTTTACTTTTTTCAAATTTGCAATTTTTTTATATAAAAAGTAGGTGCAAATACCAAACATATACTAAATATATACCAATTTATGGTATACGTATACCATTTACTATTTATCTTTTTAATTTTTCATATTTCTAATATATATAAATATAAATTAGTTGTAGATACCGAATATACACTTAAAGTATACTAAATTTTGGTATATGTATACTTGATATAAATATAGCATTTATTGTTAATTAATCTTTTTATTTCAAATTTGCAATATGTATGTATTGAAGTAGTTGCAGATACTGAATATATACTTAATGTATACCAAATTTTGGTATATGTATACTATTTACTGAGTTTATCTTTTTAATTTGTTTCAAATTTGCAATATATATATATATATATATATATATATATATAGAGAGAGAGAGAGAGAGAGAGAGAGAGAGAGAGAGAGTAATTGCGCATATCAAATATATACTTAATGTATACTGAATTTTAGTATAGGTATACCATTTACTATTATTATATCTTTTTATCTTTTACAAATTTGCAATATATATATATATATATATATATATATATATATATATATATATATATATATATATATATATATATATATATAAAGTAGTTGATATACAGTAATGTAATATAAATTAATATCATTTTCTGAGTTTTTTTTTAGTGAACAAATTCAAAAAATATGCCAAATATATATTAAAGTAAAAATGTTATTTTTTGAAGTTTAGAGAAATTTTTAAAAATTTTTCACCAGTAAAGTAAAAATGATATTTTTTGTCTTTTTTTTTTTTGTTATTTTTAAAATTTTCCCAAGAAAAAATGTACTGTCCCTTGATGATATAGGCAAAATTAATTAATCAAGTGCACGTGCTTCAAAGTTCAAAGCAGCACTAGGCCAGGGCCGTGGCCCGTAGACTAACAAAAAAAAAATAATAAAATTAAAAAATAAAATAAAGGTTTTATTATTTTTATTTTCTATATATCCTAAAATTATACAAAATACATGATTGGATCCTTAGCGAACTCATCTGTTCATGCACGCATCTTCTTAACATCAAAATTACCAAAACACTGTTACATTCGTATTAATTTTCCTCCAAATTCCAAATCTCTCTTACTTGATCCGTACAGCTCACTCCTCTTTCAGAAAAATCAAAACCATATCCAAAAATACAAAACGACCATGGAAGACGAGATCTCAGAAAGCAGAAACAGAGCGAGACTAGCAATATTAGAGCTGGCCAACATGATAAGTGTCCCTATGTCGCTAAACGCCATTGTGCGGCTGAATGTCGCCGATACCATCTGGCAAGATGGAGCCAATGCACCGCTTTCCGCCTCCGATATTCTCACACGGGTCCTCCCTCCTGGTACAGTCGGTGATCCAGAGAATCTTCAGCGTATCCTACGTATGCTCACTAGCTATGGAGTCTTTACAGAGCACCTTGATGGCTCCGACAGAAGATACACGCTGACGGAGATCGGAAAAACACTTGTCACCGATCGCGATGGCCTTTCCTATGCATGTTACATTCTCCAGCACCACCAGGTATTACTAAATCAATATCTTATTTTTCATTTTTTTTTCGGATTTTCTGTTTTTTTTTTTTTTCATTTTTGGAAATTCCTAAAATGTTTTAATGAGAAATCGTAATTTTTAAACTTTCTTGGTTTCGATTAAACAATTGTCAAATATATGCTACAAAATTATCAAATGGAATAATTTAATTATGAATATTTATATAATCTTGACGTCCCCATTTCCTTTTTTAAAACGTTTCATTATTTTATATATAAAAAGAAAAAAAAAATAGGAGTTGGAACAGAGAGATACATTCTTTTATTATGAATTTCTTACTTTTAATGTATATAATTTTTTCTGTGATTAAATATGAAACCATAAAAATTTAATTTGCAAAAACTAATCTTCAATTCTTCAGCAATAGTTTATGATTATATTATTTTATATTTCCCAATTTATTTCCTATCTATATGAGATCATATTATTTGAATAATTATAAAATATAAGTTTGATATTTGATGTATTTACACTTAATCGTGAATGAGATGCAGGCTATAATTAGTGAAGAAGATTAAGAATTGAATTATTAAACTTTTGAAAATTTTAATATTTTTTAGCTGTGGATTTGGTGTAAATTTAATCGTGAATGGAATGCGGGCTATAATTAGTGAAGAAAATTGAGAATTGAATTATCAGACTTATGAAAAATTTAATATTTTCTAGCTGTGGATTCCATGATAAGTTATTGTACTTAATAACAAATTTAACTCTATCTCAGGCTTAAGTTTTAAGATTTAATAATTCTTAAGTTGAATCCAAAATATTGCAAATTAATCTTTCTAAATTCGGATGCCAAATCTTTGATCATGTGTTTCGTAGGATGCACTAATGAGGGCTTGGCCATTAGTACATGAGGCAGTGATGGATCCCACAACAGAGCCATTCGTAAAGGCTAATAATGAACCTGCCTACACTTACTATGGTAAACAGCCAGAAATGAACGGCTTGATGCAAAAGGCAATGTCAGGTGTATCTGTGCCGTTCATGAAGGCTATACTGAACGGCTATAATGGATTTCAAGGTTTGAAGAAGTTGGTTGATGTAGGTGGGAGTGCAGGGGATTGCCTTAGAATGATATTGCAAAATTATCCTAACATAAGCCAAGGGATTAACTTTGATTTGCCTGAAGTTGTTGCAAAGGCACCGACTATTCCTGGTGAGTTTTAACAATCATTTTTTCAATTTTTGTCCATATTTTGATTATTTCTTAACAGTCTCAAATTGCAAATAAAAAACTTTCGGATGAACTCTTTGGATGAGTGGCTCAAGGATAAAATTTTATATTTGAATTCTCAATAGCTCACTCAAAATTTTAATAAATATAATGATTATAATATTGATATTTAGACTATATATATAAAGGGAAGTTTAATATAATTTCTCTTTTAATAAAACTATGTTGCACCGAAATGCCATTAGAGTTGTGTTTTCGTGCTTCGGATATGCGAAAATGCAGAAAATCCAATAAAACAACCTGAAATTTTTCTGGCCGTTTTTGCAATTATAAAAAGAAAAGCATGTCTCTTTGGTTAATTAGGAAACAAAATCTCGGGGCGATCAGACCTAACCCAAATCCAAACCTTCTATTTTCTGCTCCTTCCTCCCTTTCTATCGACTTACCACCTAGCTCACCACCCATGAATATCTTGTAATGTGTGTGTTTCTTTCTTTTTTAAATGTAATTCCATCAAGTACTACTGTCTATTATTAATTTGTATTATAGAACTTATAAACAATTTTTTTTTTCATGAAAACTTGATTTATTAGTATCTATTACCATGCTTGATAATTTTGATCTTGATGATATTGAATGTTGATTGGATAATTGATCATCTTTAGTTTTTTTTCTTTTTTTTTTTATTTATAATTTGATAATTATATATAGTATTAGTTTGCTTCAATAATTAATAAAAAAATGTGTACTAAAATAGTATTTGCAAATATACCATTACATTTTTTTATATATGTGCATTTCTCCCATGTTTAGTTTCCTATATTTTTTAAAAATATCATTTTTGTGTATCTCTTTTTATGTTCTCCTTTTCTCATTTTCATCTCCATGCAACTTAGGAGTGTAAACTATAACGAGTAAATCTTATGATATTAAATTATTTCTTATTTACGAATTAGGTGAATAATAAAACAATTATGAGAGTTATTTATACTTTTTAAAAAAAAAGTTTGAAATGGTTAAATAATAGGGTTAGACTTTCCAGACCTGGATATTAGAGATACAAGTTTTGTTTGTTTGATAATATATAATAAAATATAAGATGGTAGATTTGATATTGTGAGCTATAGGGTAATTTTTTTTAATGATAATATTAATAAAAAATACAAATATGAATATTCGTTTGATCATGCAGGTGTTACTCACATTAGTGGTGACATGTTCAAATCAATTCCTTCAGCTGATGGCATCTTTATGAAGGTGAGTTATTCTCCTTCCCCAGAATGCAAAATAATAAATACCAAAAACTCTCATTTTCTGTTGCTTACATCAAGCTTATAATCCTATAAATATACCTTGCCTATTTGATATCAACATATATTTTCTATATTCTATTATCTTCTGCTAGTAGTGTCAATTTTACACTATATATATATATTTTTTTGATAAAGGTGAAATATCACATGCGCATAGCCTCGGTATTCAACTTGAGAATGTGAATGGGCAGCTCATATGTTGGCTAAACAAGTTCTTATTTATTAGTAAGTAGTTTGGGGGTAAGGAGTAAAAGTCCCTGGGGAGAGATACTGAGTCTTTTTTTTTTTTTTTTTTTTTTTTTTTTTCATTAGGTGTGGGACTCAACAAAAATAAATATGGTTGTCGCACAAAAATTTCCCTTTATGCTCTAATATCAACCATGGCCTCCCATTAAAAAAGAAAACAAACCCTTATTTTGTCTTTTGAGGATAATTTTCCGGTCCAGGTTCACTGGCTGAAAGAGCCCTTGGGTTTGTAATTATTTTTCGTGTTAACGTATCTCAGATTCTCCGAATATCTTTGATTTGAAAAAAAAAATTGAGAAAAATAATTGGTAGCTGTCATTATCATTTTGGTATTACAAAACTAGATTGCATTGCATGAAGCCAAAAATCTGTGGAATTATTGAAACATATCACATTTTCTCAATTTGACTGCAATTATTTTTTTCCCAATAAGCAAGAGTTATGGTTTTCATGGAAATAGGATATATATTATGGTATTACTTCGCACTTCCCCTCATGGAGTGTTTTATTTTGACTCAATTTTTTTTTTGGCTATCAATACAGTTGATAAGGAGAATTTTAATTAGCTATCATTAAATTTGTATTACAACCAAATGAGTCTGGTTCAATTGGCAATATAAGTTGAGTTTGTAGAAAGAGCACCAGGATTGATCCCTATTAAACACACCATTTTAAGAGAGGTAAAGAGTTTTAATTGTAATTAAATCTTGAGAGAAGTGAGGATACTGAATTGCTTTCACAATATATATATATATATATATATATATATATATATATATATATATATATATATATATATATATATATATATATATATATATATATTTTACATTTTGTTAGTAATATTATTTTACTTTAACAGTCCATATAATTAATATTAGAGTAAATTATTATTTAATCCTTGAGATTTGATCTAATTAATTATTTAGTCTCTGTATTTTGTTAAACTAACTATTTAATCCTTAAAATTTCATTTTGTCAATGAAATTGTCCTTCCATCTAAAATTGATCCAATTTACAATTAAAATAAAAGAGAAATGGTAAAAATAGTTTTACTCAAACTACTATTTAATTTTAAAGCTTGATTTAATTAACTATTTAGTCCTTTTTTTTCCACTATTTCACCTTAATTCAATAGTAAATTGAATATATTTTGAATAGAATGATTAATTTTATTGACGGAATAAAATATCAAGAATTAAATAGTCAGTTTCATAAAATAGAAGAACTAAATAGTTAAGTAGGTCAAATATGAGGGATTAAATAATAGTTTATCCTTAATATTATTGTTTTACTTTTCAAAAAGAAATATTAATCAATCTGTTTCTAATATATATACATAAATGAATTATTTGAGCAGTGGATATTAACAACATGGACAGATGAAGAATGCAAGTTAATAATGGAAAATTGTTATAAGGCGCTTCCCGCAGGAGGAAAGCTAATAGCTTGTGAACCAGTATTACCTAAGAATTCGGATGAAAGCCATCGAACTCGAGCTCTTTTAGAAAACGACATTTTTGTTATGACTATTTATAGGGCTAAGGGTAAGCAAAGGACCGAAGAAGAATTCAAGTACTTGGGTGAATCTGTTGGTTTCTCTCATTTCCAGGCTTTCTATATTGATTATTTCTACACTATATTAGAATTTAAAAAATAATTATTATATAATATTTGCATAATTACATGCATAATTAATTAGGACAAAAAATAAATGTAATTTTCTGTATTACAATGATTTTATTCTTAATTTCCTAATAATTGATTAAACATTACATAACTAGATTCTATATCTCTTTTTGCTGATCCTAGTTGGCATGGCACATTATGTTTGAATCAATTTCTAATAAAATTGGCAAAATATACAAATAAACTATAAACTTAATTTTAAAATTCATAAATTTTAAATACAAACTAGTGAAACTATATGAGAAATTATTGGCATAGTTATTAAATCCGGACCGAAATCAACTCGATGATTTAGTGATCTAGGCACTAAACCGATTCAGATTTGTTATTAGATCGGATTTATAATTGATCTTTAAAAAATTATGCGATCCGAACGGTTGAACCGATGATTCGTATGACCCAGCCAATGACTTAATAGCCTCAAAATTTCAATTTTGTTCTTTTTTAACTAAAACTTGCTTTTATTTAGATAAATTATTATGATATATACTTTTATTTTTATCTTTGAAGATTTCTTTAATTATTTTGCATTTTTATTCTATATAGTAAAAGTTAGAAAATTTTCATTTTATTTTAATTCTTAATGTTAAATTAATTTTAATCCCTGAAATTTAATAATTTAATTATATTTAATTATTAAATTGATATATAATAAAATATTTGAACTTATTTACACATTTTGATGAAAATATAAAAATTAAAATTATTAAATTTCAATTTCTCTTTTTTTAGTTTATAATGTGATTTATAGATATAAAAGTTTAAAAATATATGAAATATTTAATGGATTTATTTATGTTTTTCTTTTTATATTTATAAATTAAAATATCTAATTTATTAATTTTTATTTTTAAATGAAAGTTTATGTACTCATAATTTTTTTAATATTTTAAATTTATTTTATTATATAAAATTATAAATTATATATTTAATTAATTATATTGATCTACCGATTTTACTATTGACCTAATAATTAAATAATTGATTTATTGATATAATTTATATATTAAATTGATATTTGGTTCGGATTTAATAATTATGATTATTGGTTAGGACGACTTGCCATATTATTATGAACTGCCACTACCAACCAATAAGAAATTGACAATTAGCTCTGAAGATTATTAATTTTTAAAATAAAAGATTAATTAACTTCAAAATCTCATCCGAGTCTCCTTTTTGTTTATCACCTCAAATTAATTTTTTGAGTGGAATCATATTCGGATATAAATATAATATTCTGAACTGATTTAAATCCGAGCCACATACTGAATAGAACTTAAAGTCAGTCTAAATAGAAAAAGTATTAAAATTACTTAGAATTTTTTTTTTTTTTTTTTCAATGGGTGAGTTTCAATCTCAAGTTGATTTTAATTAGAGGGGGACCATTAAGAAAAAGGCAAGGCCAAGTAAACCTGTGTGGCCGTGAACACATGAACACATCTATCCACAAAAATATGATTGAAAAGGGCCTATCACAAATGGTGGGTTGGAGTTGAAATGACTTTATTGCACAAATTATTATAGAAAAAATAAAATAAAATCAACATCTTATTCACCAAGAACTCGCGATTATTTCAAATTAGGTAATTACAACTCCACATGAATCACTGATTTCTTTGGTTGGAAGTTTCGATTTTTCTTTACCAATAAAAATAACCAAAAAAGAAAAGTCTCTTAGGAAAAATATAATAGTAAATTTTATTTCTTGATTATAAGTTGTGATTGGTATGCGAGATTCTGGATAAGAGATTTTAAATAATTCACAAATTTAATATGGATCTTTTGTTCAACAAAATAAAAAAGGAGGTAAGGATTAAAAATGGCCTTTAATATATGCTAATAGCATGAAAACTCTAGGGCTCTATATTTTCTCTATATTAAGGTAAAAATAAGGTAAATGAAATGGATCTAGATCTCATTCTTAATTCTCCCTCTCTTTGCATTTTCTCTATTTTTCTCTTTTAGCCTACTAACTTTTGGCATCAGAGACTTCCTACTAAGTTTGCTTCGGAGAGTTTCTGATACATTTTTCTATGTTTACATGCTCTATGTCATCACCCTTATAAATGAGGTAATTTTGCCTCATCAAAATAGTGTTATTTGCGAGAAATGATACAAAAAGTTGTCTCTTCCTCTTTTTTTTTTTTTTTTTCCAAAAATTACTAGATCCGGCCACAAAATTCACTCATCAGTCTTTATGTAATCCATATATTATTTTAAGTTAAGCACAGCTCAAAAATCTTAACATTCACCAAAAATTTAAGCTCTTTTTATACCAAAAATCGACATCAGACTATAAAAATGACACTCTATGATCATCACCGGTGAGAGGGTGGCCAACCACCATCAAGTACTCCTTCATCAGCGATGGCATGCTCCTCATGTATAAGATCTCTGCTCCTTCAATCAAAGTGTGAAACATGTCCAATGTATCCATACTCAACCACACCTTAACACAACAACCTTATCATTATCCAAAAGTAATCCTCTCCACCAACTACAAGACATGTGTTAACCTTATCATGATTTACCCCTAACCATGACCACATCATTTCCACATGGCGTAATGGAAGAGTGACAAGTCATCGGTAAGGTGAGTTCCCTTTCATGATGAGCTCTTTAGCTTACCTTTCGAGCTCTTTAGCTCCCCATTCGAGCTCTTCAGCTCGCTTTACCTTTAAGCTCTTCAACTCACCTCTTTATTTAGCATAGATGACCAGTCACCAACTAATATAAAGGTTGATCGAGTCTATGAAACTTAACTGATTTAGTACTTTTTGGTCTGGGTCAAGCTCTTTTCCTCTAGTTATCAAGTAGGTCAAACTGGTTCCCAAGGTTTTTAGGCATTCTCTTTCAATTTTGATGTCAAAAATTGCAAATTCAACTTACAACATGAAGTTTTATTATATTATCCTTTTGATTCAAGGGGAAAATAGTCAATTAGGCTATAAAAGGCTATTCTTTAGTTTGCAACTCAATTTTTGGATTTAAAGATATTTCAAGTGATCATTGAGGTTGTCCATGCCACTCTAAATATGTTTTCTATACTTTTCATGCCTTAAACTTAATTATGCACTATTACTTGCTAAAATACAATGCAAATATATTAATATCTCTCTATGCATAAATTATTTGCAATAATTATGCATCATACATGCTAGACTATATCTATGACTAATGTGTAATTAATAATGCATCTCAAATGCCACTTCATATATAAATTGTTACTTAAATTGATAATTACTTTGAAAGCAAATTATTTTTCAAAAATGGATTTTAGGCGAATTCATTATTTTTACAAGAGAATAGGAGTCTCTCAAATTTCAAAAAAAATTTATATGCTGATCATTTGCATAATTTGATTAAAATTCATCACTTGAATGAGTCACTTGATTTGAGTTCATAGCATAATCTATTTGTAAAGACACTACTAAATTACTCTTTATTGCAGTATTAAACTGTGAGGTCTTGCCCGAGCACCGATCTGATCCGTTAAAGAGAATCGAAATACTCATTTAGGAAAGAACTTATGAGGAAGCTCTCGGACTTATCTTTGATAGGTTTGAAAATTATTTCTTGGAGTCGCTACCTTAATTTATTTTTATTTGAGAAAATATATGAAAAAAACCTATTTGACTCCAATTATTACCTAAAAGAAAAATGATCACTAGTCTCGAAACCAAAGAGGATTCGGAAACTAAGTTTTCTTTTTCATTTAACAAAATAAGTTTGGCCAAGTAATATAAAAGTGACTTAAAATATATTTCATGAATTAATTAAATGCATGAACAATTTATAATATGCATGATCATTCAATCCACAAAGTTTATACACAATTGGAATTCGAAATAAAAGAGAATTAATATTACAATGAAATCCAAACTTAGGAGATACCTCATCTAGCCCTTATGGATTCTAGGAAAGTCATACATTCCCCAAACTAAGCCTAATAACAAAGTAACAGAAAACAAAATAATAGTAAGTGAAGAAGGTAATAAGAGAGAAAGTTGGTTAGTTTTAATTGGATTCGATGCTTGAACCAAGCATGCCTATGTATCATTTTTAATGGGAATTAGAATCCACGTAGTTCTCCCTTCTTGGGAAAGGGGTTAGTTTAGCCTAGCTACTTTATCATGTTTTGATTGATTGATTAAAAGAGAGTTGAGTTAATTAATTAATTTAATTGATTACCGAGTTAATTAGCTAGCAACCTAAATGAATCAATTTAATTAACTAACTAAAAAAGGTAAGGAAATTTAGACAATAGAAAATTAAAGGAAAAGAAGCTTACCTCAGACGGCGAGTAAGGCTGGCTTTGGACGGCAGGCGGCAGCTAGCCTTGGATGGCGAGCAGCGGCTGACCTCGGACAGCGGGCAACGACTAGCGTTGGATGGTGAGCAGTAGCTAGCCTTAAGTGGCGGGAGGCGACTAGCCTTGGACGGCAGGCAGTGGCTGGCGTTGGATGATGGGCGGTGGAAAGTCTTAAACTGGTTAAGTAGGAATCAAGGAGAAATCCCCCAACTTGCTTTGCAAAGTAAAGAGCAAATGCAAAGTGGTTTGCTTGAAGTTATTGCTTTTCAAGCTCTAAAAGTTGATCCTTTGAAGTGTGGGGAGGCCCTATATATATAGGAGGAGGTTTGAAATATAGAAAACACAAATTTCTAATATAGGATTGCAAAAAATCAAATTTTTGCTGGAGTTGCCGAAGAGAGCTTTGCGGCGCCACAAAGCTCTTTGCGGCAATGCCACAGCCTTTGCCGCAACGGGCTTGTTTTGGCCTGTTTTGGTGTTTTCACCCGTTCTTACTCGTTGCTCATCTGTTTTACACAATTCTAATTGCGTTGTACTCGTTACTTAATTTTGGATGATTTTAAATGATTCAAATGTCAAAAATAAATATTTTGATTTTTCTATTTTAGAATTTTTGACTTCTAAAGATTTATTCACTGAGTCTAAGTGCTTCTAAGGTTCAAATGCATATTGAAATGTGCAAAATTAAGAGTTCACATAAACAAAAGATTATCAAAATCTACTCGAACTTCACATGAACTTATGATGCATATGGATAATTCTAAAAAATTTACCACATATCAAGAATGAGCATGTCGCATGAATTTATAATTCGTAAATCATGCATCTCTTATTTAATTTCTAAACATGATTGTGTAATCCATGTTTATGTCAGGAATATTACATAATTCATCATTTGATGAGAATAATAGTGCTTAACTTGGCATAAAGTTATTTAAATTAGGGGTGGCAATATTAAATATGACTCGATAATACGACATAAACTCAATACAAATTAGCATATTTGGATTAGGGGTTGTCATGTTTGTGTCAATTTTGTATTAACCCGATTGTAACACAAAAATAATCATATGGTGTCATGGGTTAACCCGTTAACTTGAAAATGACATGTTTAACCCATTAACATATTCAACCTAATATATTTTTATGACTTTTAAAATATGTATATATAAATATTATTTTTCATCTTCTTTATAAGTTTATATATAATTATATTTTATGTAATAATATAAATTAATAGGGGTTAATTTAGTAAATTAATATTTTTTTAAATATTAAAACAAAAAATTAATTAATTTAAAATTTTAAATATGTTATTCGTGTTATGTTACCCATTAATTAAGTGAATTATGTTTGTATTTAGATTTTTGACACTACACACTAATCATGTCATATTCATATTGACCTTTATCGTATTATGGGTGTAGGTTAACACGACTCAAACATGACCTACTAACATAAATTGCCACCCCTAATTTAAATCAATTTGCAAGCTGCATGCAACCAAAGACATAGTAAACTTTAGGCAAAAGACCATAAGGCACAAAGTTCTTGTGATAGTGAGCACCTAAAACAAGGCACCTAAAGACCTAGTAAGACTAGAAAAAAACAGCAAGGCAACTCCTTATATAAAGGGAGAAAGACCTAGTAAAGCTAGGTGAAAGTCTGCAAAGACGAGGGAGAAAGACTTAGTAAGGCTAGGCAAAAGACCACAAGGCAACTCCCTATCCAGCAGGAGAAAGGCCTAGTTTAGCTATGCGAAAGTCCATGAGGCACCAAAAGACTGTAAGGCACCAAAGACCTAGTTTGGTTAGATGAAAGACCGCGAGAGACTTAAAATCTCCAGGTGAGGTGGATTTCTAAAGTTCGTCTATCAACGAGGCATATTATTTAAGACCTCTCTCAGCAAGGCACATTATTTAAAGACTTTCAGGTGATGTGAATTTCTAAAATCCTCCACCGATGATACATATTATTTAAGACCTTTCCCAGTGAGACACATTATTTGAAGACCTCCTGGCGAGGTAGATTTATAAAGTCCTCTATAAGACCTTTCTAGATGAGGCATATTATTTAAAGACCTTCAGGTAAGGTGGATTTTTTAGATCTCTCTCAGCGAAACATATTATTTGAAGACCTCTAAGTAAAATAGGTTTTTAGTCCTCTATTGACTAGGCATATTATTATTTAAGACATCTCTCAATGAGATAAATTATTTAAAGACCTCAAGTGAGATGAATTTTTAGGTCCTCTATCAGTGAGGCATATTATTATTTAAAGACCTCTATCACCAAGGCACCTCATTATATAAGACCTCTATGTGAGGCAAGATTTCTAAAGAGCTCTATTATCGATGCACCTCATCATAGAAGACCTCTAAACAAGGAGAGATTTCTTAAATCCTTTTATCAGCAAGACATATTATTATCTAAGTCCTCTATTAAAGAGGCATATTAGTATGTCATTTTTCAACGAGACATATTACTTAAAGATTTCTATATGAGGTGGATTTCTAAGACCTCTCGAGAAGGCATATTATTATCTAAAACCTTTATTAGCAAGGGATATTATTCGAAGACATTTAAGGAAGCAAAATCTTGAAGCTATTTGGAATATTTGAAGATTTGAAGCTATTTGAAAGGCTTGAAACTATTAGGAAGCTATAAGTCACATGTTGTGGCATCAAAGACTTAAAGCTATTTGGAATCTATAAGTCCTCATACTGTGGTGACAAAGACCTGAAGCCATTGAAAATCATAAGACCATACCACGATGTGGCAATCATATATTAATCATCTACATGCTTCATATATAAGCCTTTCATTATGGCTCATCCTCTAATATCAAGCTCTTCAGCTCAATTTTCTATTTAGGTAGTAAGTCAACTCCACATCAAGTTCTTTAGCTCGCATCTCCATTCAGGCATCCAGTTTCTTTTATACCGGGCTCTTCAGCTTGCTTTTCTTTTCAAGCATAAAGTTGCCTCCATATCGAGCTCTTCAGCTTGCATTTATATCCAGGCATCTAATTGCCTCTGTATTAAGCTCCTCAACTCACTTTTCTATTCAAGCAATGAGTCTCCTCCACATAGAGCTCCTTCACTCGCATCTCCATTCAAGCATCTAATTGCCTCCTTATAGAGCTCATCAACTTGCTTTTCTGTTTAAGCACTAAGTCACCTCCATATCAAGCTCCCAGCTCGCCTTTCCATTCAAGCATCCTATTGCTTCAATATCGAGCTCCTCAATTTGTCTCTCCTCAAGCACCTAGTTGCCTTTCTATTCGAGCTCTTCGACTTGCCTTTCTAACCAAGATGCTCAATTCTCCTCTTTCTTCAAGTATCTAGTACCTCCATATCACGCCCACTTGGTCATCTCTTTTCCCAGGCATCCAACTGCCTTTATATCGAGCTTACCAACTACTTAAAGTTTGGCTCCTTTATATATATATATATATATATATATATATATATATATATATATATATATATATATATATATATATATATATATATATATATATATATATATCATAGATAAATATTGCTACATCAAGATCATATATCTACTCCCTTAACCCACTCATTGGTAAATCATATTAAGGAGTGGGGAGCCTTTGATAAAGGATAAAAATGGCCTCCAAGATCCTCTAATAGCATGAAGACACGTGCCCTCTATTAGTCCCACATTTCCTCTATATTAAGGTAAGGACAAGGTAAATGAAGGGGATCTAGATCTCATCCTCAACTCTCCATTTCTTTGCATTTTCTCTATTTTTCTCCATCAATCAACTACTTTAGGCTTCGAAAGTTGGCCACCAAGTCTATCTCAGGGAGCTCCTAATATATTTTTTTCTATGTCTATAGACTTTATTTCGTCAATCTCATACCAAGAATTCTCTAAAATGGAATGAGGTAATTTTGCTTTATTAGAAGATAAAATTTATAAATTATTCAATATTTATCATTTTTCACACAAAGCGAAATTTTGGAAATCATTTTAATGAAGGAAATATTTTATAAATTACCCCTTTTTAAAAAAAAAAAATACCATTCAAATCCCAAATTTTTAATTCTATGTATTTTGACAAATTTCATGGATTTTAAAATCCCATTTTAAAATCCCAATTTCAAACGTGCATGACCTTAATTTTATTGTCAATCTTTAGCTAAAATGACTTCTCTATCCCCCCCTCCCTCTCTAACATGCCCCTTTCTCTAGGGGGAAAAAAACCCTTAGCTGACACACTGAATTTCGCTTTTTTTATTCTACTTCATTCGGCAGATCCAGTCTTCTTTCTTTATTCTCTTCCTTTTTGTCGTGGTTCTGTTGTTATTGGCCTTGGGACTTTGGCTTGTTATTATCATCCTAACATCTCTATTTTCTAAAATAACTTCGTAATAAATTGGGTCTGTAATTGCCACGAAATGATTTCTCTCTTTTCGTCTCTCACTAACTCCGCCACCCACCCATCTTGTTATTCCAAGAAAGTTGAATGTGTAACTAAGATGGTATTAAGATAGTTGATTTATAATTGACGTATACTTGTGATTTACACCTTCTACATGTAATTAACATTATGTCTAGGCTCTATGTCCTAAGTTCTGATCCACCATCCATTATATTTAGTTGTGTTCTGTTTAATCTTTTATAATGTATAAACCTAAAACCAGTCATGCTGTGAGGATTTATAGGTATTTTTAGATATCTCATCTCCTGAAGCATGGCAAATACTTGTTTTGAAGGAACAATATTTATGCCTACTTTTTAGCATTTATGCGTATTATACCTAACTTTGTAGATTTTATTTCAAATTTCTAGAATTTAAATGGTAACTTATGGGTAGTGGTGGAGTCAAAAAAATTTGTTCAATGAAACCACTATACACTAATTTTTTTTAGTATAAATGATTATAAATTGCAAATTTATATTTATTTTTGAATGAACTAAAATTTATTTAGGAGTCCATATTATTAGTTGTACAAATTTAGTTATATTTTTTGTATTTTTTAAAATGATGTTTAAAGTAATTTTATAAATTTATTGTGTTATTTGAAATAAATCTTATTGGATCCATATTTATAGTAGACCACAAAATATTAGGTCAAATGACAATTAGCAAATTTGGGCCCATAAGTTGGGGATATAAGGCTCATGAAGAGTAGCATCCTATAAACCCTTGGAAGTTTGGGCTGATAACTCTATATTTTTTAAGTTATTTTAATTGTTTAAACTTAAATTTTAGCTCAATTCTTGAGAATGCAATAATATTATTACTTAGTTTTAGAAATAAATAGTTCTACAATTTATAAATAAATTATAACATATTTTAAGTATTTTTATTTTATTTTTGCAGATCAAAATGATGCAGTAAAAATAAAGATGCAAGCAATGATTCAAGTTTTCAATCCATGAGAAATAAATTCAATGGTTGGTGGCCAAAATTCAATGGTTGGTAGCCAACCTAACTATTTTTAAATATTGATGAAGAAATTCAATGGTTGATGGCCAACCTAACCATCAATATTGAATTTTTGATGTAAGAATTTTAATGGAACTTGAATTCTTCCACCAAACATGTCTATAAATACCATGCTTGGCAAAGGGAAATGGCATCAAAGAAAATCCATAAAAAAAAAATATGTAGAAAGATTTTTATATATTTTCTTAGAGTAGATTAGTTTTATTTTTTATTTTGATCAAGAGGAGGAGTTTTTAGAATCTTGAGTTCATCAAAGATTGTATTCCAAAACAAGTTCTCTCTAAACTCTATTTTTGAATTCAATTATAAGTTATTATTATGTTTATTATTTTTATTGTTAATTTAATTGTTTATTCTCTTTTAATTATGAATAGCTAAATTTATTTTTCTAGGATTTAGATGTAATCTTTTGATTTGCATATGATTATTTATATTTAATTGATTGGGTTGATTGTTTGAATTAATCTTTTATCTTAAAACTTAATACTTATAATTAACTGGCCATTAATTGCATGATTTAAGATATTGTGTGAAGTCGCGAGAGTGGAAATACAATATTAGTTCATTAAGATATTAGACCTAGGGTATGTGTTGCTTAGAGATAATAACACTCTTTTGTGATTTTCAAAAGGATTTCCATAAAACTTAATGGGTTTGTGTTAATTACTTATGATCACGAGAGTAGACGTAAGGTTAATATAAACACACATGTTGTATCTTGAGAGAGAACATCATATAATTTAGGGAAATTTAATCATTAATTCCAGTAAAAATAAACCAATCTAAAAAATATATAAAGTAATCATAGGTAATCAATTGATGAATTCTAAATCCTAAACCTTTAATCTTATTTCATATTATCATCATTTATTTACTTGAACTTTACTTTAGCTTAAAATACGACTTTTCATAATTGATTTTCTAAATAATAGAATATTCAATAGTTTTGGTACTTGTCAACCCTTCCTTGTGGGATCGACACTTATTTCACTACTATATTACTTGTTCACGACCTGTGCACTTGCAGAAATTGCGCAACAAGTTTTTGGCGCCGTTGCCGAGAAAGGCAATTTTTGACAATATCAATAGATTGGTATACTCTATTACTTTAGATTTTGATTTTCTTTTCTATTTTTTTTATTTTTATTTTACAGGAATTTTATAAAAAAAAAGGAAAGATGGCTTTCCACAACTTGTAATGGTGGAACAGAGAAGTGATGCTAAATAGAGCAGCAAACATGTATGGTGAGGATAGTTTTAGTAAGTTAAATACTAAAATTGATGCATTGGTTAACTTAATTGATAAAGTTAATGCTAATACTTTATTTAATTCATGTTTGAGTTGTAATCTGTGTGGAGGTAATCACTTGAATTATGAGTGCCAATATGCAGAACAGGTACAATTTTTCCCAAATTATAACATATATGAGAATTATCTATATTCCAATATAGACAACTCAGGATGGAGTGACTATTCAAACTTTTCTTGGAAAAACCAATACAATTCATGGTATCCTTATCAAGATGATTTTCAAGATCATGCACCATTTGAGGAGCACAAACCATCTTATGAAGCAGCATTGGAAAGATTCATAAATGCTACTCATGAACGATGTGAAAGATTGGAAGATAGGATGGATCAATGGGCTAGTCACAATACAGATGATGATGTACAAATGGAACAGTTTGTTAGTCCATTAGATGCTCAAGGCCATGGTAACCTAACAAGTCAAATTGAAGAATATTCTGGAGATCAATGTTTGGCAATTTCTTTGAGTGATGATGAGGAAGAGATGATTGATCAAGCAGATACTTCAAGCAAGCAAGAAAAAAAGGAAGAAGTTGAGATCAATTTGCCCAAGAAATATTTTTCTCTTATGGATAATATCTGCGAAGTAGTTAAAATTAATGGGGAAATTAAAGAGGTATTTGAAAAAGAGAACTCAAAGGAAACTCTTTCAGTTTGTTTGGTAAAAACAACACCAAATATGCCAGACCATAAAGAATATCAATTTGATGACTTGAAAGAAAAGAAGAAACATTCACCACCATCAACTGAGCACTCACCAACTCTTGATTCAACTCCACTATCTTCCTATCTCAATTTCTTAAGAAAATTTAGAGCAAGAAAAAGAGCTCGTTGAAAAGTTTTTAAAAATTATGAGCCTAATTATAAAATATTAAATAATTTCTGTTTTAATTTTTTTCCATGCAGGCTCAAATCAAGATGGCTTGACTCATTAAAATTGGCAAAAGTCTATCTTTCCACAATTATCGAGATGATATACTTTGTGTATTATCCTCCATGATGAAGATTTAGCTATAGTCAAGCTAAAGACTATAAATAAAGCGCTTTTGGGAGGCAACCCAAATTTCTAACTTTTTTACTTCTTTTTAATTCTTTTGTTCTTTTGTTTGTTTTGTTCTATTTTAATTTTGCTTTAGTGTTGTTTGTAAGTTATTAAATAGCTTATTAGCAAGAAACCCAAGTTTTCTCTTTATTAGGTTTCTTTTATTTCTGTTTAGTTGTTTCATTGTAAATTTTCTCTTTCATTTTCTTAACAAAGTTAATTAGACATGGAAGCATCTCTTGCAGCACTAAAAAACAGATTTCTAACTCCTCCCAAAGATGCACTCAGGAAAATTGATGAATGCATACTGGAAAGAATGAAGGCATTTAGGCGTCTGAATCTTTCTGAGGATATTCGTTGGATCATAGAAGCCAAAGTACGATTGGCAGGTGAGCTTGATCACTCATTTATTAAATATTTGCCAGGTACGGGGAGAAGTTCTTACTCAAAGAAGAGGAGAGCTAAGAGAATGGGAGTTTGCTACAAGTGTGCAAGATGGAATTGCAACACGCACTGTAGAAATATTAGATTTGCATCCATAAATCGAGAAGACAAAATTAAATTCATAAAGGATGGACTGAGTAAGGAGTCTATGGATAATATCTTACAGACTCTTGAGATGCATCCTTGTGGACAAGTTCAATGCACTCTTTTAGATTTATGGAAACTATTCAAAGAAGAGAAGCAGCGTTATAGTCTAGGGAATCTGACGATAAAAGACCCTGTTTGCCAGTTAATAAGAAAACTGGATGGGAAGCCTATCCTCGACTCATAGAAGGCGTGTAAGCCGTTACTGGACGTAAAACCAGAGGAAGATGTGAGCCAAAATCACAACTACTGTTTATAATCAGGTGTATCACTAACTTTTTTATTTTTCAATGCATTATTTTTTCTACATCTTGCAGTAGTTTTTTTGACTTTTTAGCATCTAGGTTTTATTTTCCTGCAGATTTTTCTATTATCGATAACTTTTTAGTCTTTCAACGTCTACTTTTAGCTTTTCAATATTTTCTTTTTGACTTTTGTACACATGCTGCAGATTTTTCTACTTTCGTTAGCTTTTTAGTCTTTCAATGTTTGTTTCTTTTTAGTTTTTCAAATATTTCTTTTGACATTTGTACACACAGCATTGATTATTTTTGTTTTTATTGTCATTTTTGTTTTTATACTTTTTCTGTCAATAATTATTTTATCCCATTGAACTGTTCTTTTACTCTTCTAATTTCTTTATATGCATATTCATTATTGTCAATATGCACACAACCCTTTCGAGAGATTTGTGAGAGAAAATGGCAGAATCCTCAACACGCAAATTCAAAACTATTTGTGTCTTTTGTAGTCCAAACTCTGGCAAGAAAAGAGAGTACTTGATAGCAGCTAATGAACTTGGTAAGATTTTAGCTGAACGAAAAATTGATTTGGTGTTTGAGGGAGGTAGTTTAGGGTTAAGGGGTTGTATCGCAAGTTCTGCATATATTAGAGGTAGAAAAGTCTTAGGAGTAGTTCTAAAGGCTTTGGCTAGAAATAAATAAATTATTGGTGGAACTATAGGTAATGAGTTACAAGTCAATAGCATGTACGAACGAATGGCATACATGAATCTCAATGCTGATGCTTTTATCGCATTACCTGGTGGTTTAGAAACATTTGAAGATATTTTCACTATTACATCTTGGACACAATTAACTGTTCTTCAGAAGCCATTGGGATTACTTAATGTTGATGGTTTTTATAATGGTTTGTTATCTTTTCTTGATCATGCTGTGGAACAGGGTTTCATGACACCAGTGAGTCGACGCATCTTAGTCTCTACTTCAACTATTGATCAATTGATTGATCAACTGCAAAACTTTAAATCTGAACCTGATCCATTGATGGCACAGGTAGTTTGGCACCCTAGGGCCAGTAGCAGTAAAAAGCGAGGACTAGATCTGAATCTCCGGTTATAACTTTCCTAACTCTTGTAGTTTTTTTTATCGCATTTTTTTTGTTTTATATGTGTGTTTTTTGTTGCACCTGATCAAGCGAAGTTTTAGGTTCGATTCACTAAATGTAAGATGGCTGAGTAAAGAGTTACTTTTGTACTCTTGATACGCATCTTAAATTTATGTGATTTTCCTTTTCAAAAAAAAAAAAAACTAGCTAGCTAGCTAACTAACTAACTCAAGAGTTATTCATACAAGATGGCTGAGTAAAAAGTACTTTTTGTGCTCTTGATACGCATCTGTATTTTTTTTTCTTCTTTCTGTTTTTTTAGTTTCCAAAATAAAAAATTAAAAAAAATAAAAATAAAAAAAATAAAAAAATTGATATTTTCTTTTTGTGTGATTAATTTCTCATGTTTGCTTTTAGTATTGTTTCAAGATGTTTTACAGGAAGCAAGGAAGTGAAATACATATCCTGCTTATAATTTGGAATCCACTTTTCTACAAGAGAGAGTATTTTCTTTCTTTTGATTTGTTTCTTTGACATTGAGGACAATGTCCATTGCAAGTTTGGGGGAGGTTTAGTTTATTTTTTGTTTTCAGTCATTTCTTTTGTGTTTTGATGAATAAATTTAAAATTTTTTACTCTTTTATTGATAAAATATGTTTGTGTTAAATAATTTGATAAAAGGCCAATGATAGATTATAATTGATATTTATGGACAATTTATTAAAGTATTTCAGGTTGAGCAACTATTTTGGGTAAGAAATTAACTTTTATTAAGATTATGTTTTGTTTTGCTTTACATTATATTGATTGCATTGAATTTGTGTATGCTTATTTAGAGAGGGCTTCTACACATTTTTATCTTCATTTGCCTCACCTATCTTAGAACATGTTTTTGCAAACTTTTAAGACGAAATTTTGATTTCATTTTGAAAGAGAGATATGATTTAGGCATTGTTTGTTTAGCCTATTACTTATATCCACCCTTATTTTAATTTTTTTCCTAGTTTACCCATTTGTGCCTTGTTAATTTTAGCCTTCTTTTCTTTGTTAATTAACCTTAATTGTTATCCTTCACCCTGTTTGTGAGATAATTTTGTCAAGTTTATATTTTAATGAAGAAAAGAGAATTATTAAAGTTTTAAAAGAAAATAAGGATCTCTAATAACTAAAAGCATTATTCATTGTAAAAGACCACCTTCTGCTTAAAATAAGTTTGGGGGAAAGCAAGAAAATTGAATAAATAAAAGTTAATAATTCTTGTTTGTCTTTAGAATAATGTTGTTGAAAAAAAAAAAAAAAAGAAGAAGAAGAAGAAGAAGAAGAGGTGGGCTTAAAAGAAGAAAACATTGAAAAAGAATAGTACTTAAGATGAAAAAAAGATCCTTCATTAATATAATTCCTTTATTTGAGCTATTGATTTTGTAAACTTGGCATAATTATTTTACTTTTGTTCATTTAGCCTGTTCTTTGTTTAGCCAAAATACCTTGTGTTAGCCCCATTACAAGCCTAGTCAAGACCTATTGATCTCTCTTGATTTGTGAATTCCATTAGTGGAAATTGTTTGCTTTAATACGCTTATGAGATTTGTACATCTATTTTATATCTTTTGATAGAGGCATTTAAAGATATTAGTGTGTATATGCCTATCTGAAGTGCAACAATTTTTTTGCGATTGATTTAATGCATGGTTATTCAGGGCATGATTAAGATGAGGATTATTTTGAACCTGAGATAGAAGCTCGACTTGTAATACTATTGATATGTTGTTTGTGAATATTAATTTCTTGAGACCTTTTAAAAATTATTCAAACTAAGCATAAGAAGATTAAATTTCCTTTTTGAAATAAATATTTGAAGGTTTAGAGTTTTATAGGTGTTTGTGGGTATCACCACTGGAAACCCTCACGAGACTATAACTCGTCCTCTATGGGACACCTAGGGGTTTAAAGGCTTGTTACATACACTAAATGTAATCGTAATTTCCTACGAAAGTGGACTAGTTTAGGTTTTGAATTTTCCTTTGCTTGAGGACAAGCAAAAACTTAAGTTTGGGGGTGTGATAACTCTATATTTTTAGAGTTATTTTAATTGTTTAAACTTAAATTTTAGCTCAATTCTCGAGAATGCAATAATATTATTACTTATTTTTAGAAATAAATAGTTCTACAATTTATAAATAAATTATAACATATTTTAAGTATTTTTATTTTATTTTTGCAGATCAAAATGATGCAGTAAAAATAAAGATGCAAGCAATGATTCAAGTTTTCAATCCATGAGAAATAAATTCAATGGTTGGTGGCCAAAATTCAATGGTTGGTAGCCAACCTAACCATTTTTGAATATTGATAAAGGAATTCAATGGTTGGTGGCCAAAATTCAATGGTTGGCAGTCAACCAAACTATTTTTGAATATTGATGAAGGAATTCAATGGTTGGTAGCCAACCCAACCATCAATATTGAATTTTTGATGTAAGAATTTTAATGGAACTTGAATTCTTCCACCAAACATGTCTATAAATACCATGCTTGGCAAAGGAAAATGGCATCAAAGAAAATCCATAAAAAAAAATATGTACAAAGATTTTTATATATTTTCTTAGAGTAGATTAGTTTTATTTTTTATTTTGATCAAGAGGAGGAGTTTTTAGAAGCTTGAGTTCATCAAAGATTGTATCCCAAAACAAGTTCTCTCTAAACTCTATTCTTGAATTTAATTATAAGTTATTATTATGTTTATTATTTTTATTGTTAATTTAATTGTTTATTCTCTTTTAATTATGAATAGCTAAATTTTTTTTTTAGGATTTAGATGTAATATTTTAATTTGCATATGATTATTTATATTTAATTGATTGGGTTGATTATTGGAATTAATCTTTTATCTTAGAACTTAATGCTTGTAATTAACTGGCCATTAATTGCATGATTTAAGATATTGTGTGAAGTAGCAAGAGTGAAAATACAATATTAGTTCATTAAGATATTAGACTTAGGGTATGTGTTGCTTAGAGATACGAACACTCTTTTGTGATTTTCAAAAGGATTTCCATAAAACTTAATGGGTTTGTGTTAATTACTTATGATCACGAGAGTAGACGTAAGGTTAATATAAACATACATGTTGTATCTTGAGAGAGAACATCATATAATTTAGGAAAATTTAATCATTAATTCCAGCAAAAATAATCAAATCTAAAAAATATATAAAGTAGTCATAGGTAATCAATTGATGAATTCTAAATCCTAGGCCTTTAATCTTATTTCATATTATCATCATTTATTTACTTGAACTTTACTTTAGTTTAAAATACGACTTTTCATAATTGATTTTCTAAATAATAGAATATTCAATAGTTTTGGTACTTGTCAACCTTTCCTCGTGGGATCGACACTTATTTCACTACTATATTACTTGTTCACGACCTGTGCACTTGCAGAAATCGCGCAACATGGGCCAAATTATCAATAGAGTTTAAAAATATGTAGAAATAAATTTTCAAATTCTCAATAGATTTTAAAAGTAAGTAGAAATAAATTTTGTAACAAGAAATTGTATAAGGCTATAATACCTAAGTATTTCGTAGCTTTCTCTGATTGCAAACGATACTAAAAGACTAGATCTTTAAATGATAGTGTGGTATAGGAATGATAAGAAATTGGACAGTAATCTTATGACATAATATGTGGTGTTTGCCTAGTATACAATTTTATTATGGCTAATTATGCTCTAATGATTTAAATAGAGTCCATATGATAGTTTGATATAGGCAAAGAAGTTAGAAAATATAAATTGGAAAGTTATAGTGAAAGGTAAGGAAAATAATTTAAAAGGAAAACTTCCAAGCTTGTTAATGGGCTTATGGGCTTATTATTGGATCTTGATTTATAAGGGCCCAAGCCTAGCATGGGAAGGTCGGCCCATTAGGCCTAAGAATGATATAACATCCAAAACTTATGAGCAAAAGTGGTTGGCCCAAGACAATAGATAAAGGATGTTGTAGAGAATGAGTCATAGATATTTATACTTAGTCACCCAAAATTAACTAAAGTCAAAATCCTAAACCAAGTGAAACTCTTGCTTTTTCTACACATGAGTCTAGATTCAATTGAGATACCCCAACACCTCATGATAACCCTCACTATTGTAGAGAGAATCCTAACCATCCATCTTGACACAATCTTAACCATTCATTAAGATTAAGTCATAACTATTAGATATAGCTTAACAAATCCTCACCATCCAATTCATTACATATATAAGCAAGATTATGTTGAGAAATTTCATTTAGCTTCTCTCTACACCAAAATTTTACACTAAAGAAAAAAAATTCTCTCCTCCCCACTTGCAACAAAAGTCTTAGCAAAGGAGAGCTAACCAAGGTGAGGACTTATGCCTATCCTTTCTTTTTATACTTTAAGGTTGATTTTAGTAACTAGGTTGCTTGAAAAATTTCTTTTGCACCATATATGGAGTTTGGCCAACCTAGGATAGTCATGCATAGGACATGTTTTTGAATGATCTTAGACGGAGAAAAATGATTTGAAAGGAACAAAATAAGCTTTTGGAACATAATTCAAGCATTGGGAAGTTTTGAAGTATAAACATGGTTAGAAGAAGAACTTGGTGTTCTAATACTATATTGTGATGATTGAGTAATTATATATGTTATATGTTATATCAATTTCATATTCTCACAACCAATTTGGAGATTTGATGAGGAATTGAGAGTTTTCCCCAAATTTGACATAAATGGAACAAGTTAGGGTTTATGGAGCAATTTGGAGATTTTGAGACTTAGAATTGAAATCTTGAAATTGAATGACAAATCTAGCTTAGAATTGATTAAGAATAAGAATGAGTATGTATATGATACCATTGATATATTTCTATCATAAATTAAAGCAATGAACAAGCAAAATATATAATTAGTAACACTATTAGTTACTAATTGTTATGTAATTGAAATGTGATGAGTGTAGAACTTCAAGGCAAAGGCAAAGAGATTGCTCAAGATCGTGCAAGACTTTGAACTAGCCAAGAACGAATAGTCATTACGAGTAAAAGCGTTAAGGTGAGTACTTAATAATATAATGTAATCATGCCTCATTGTATGCAATCGTTATTTGAATTATCATTCCTTGATATATACGTGACGCGACATGTGATTATGGTTGCCTATTGATTGTTGAACTCTTGGAAATCTATATCTTCCTTATATAATATTGGCCATGATAAGCCTATTGCTTTGGTCCTATGTATTACTCAATGATGAGGATAATCAAAATGCCAAACTATCTTCCATTGAATCCCTATTGTGGACTTTGAATATACCCTTTTCATGACTATCTATAATTAAGCGAAAACCCTCTTTGGTGTAGGGAAAGACACTAAACCTTGTGCACTTGGTATAAGCCTATAAGTAGGGCGAGAGTACCCAACCTCTGTTAGGGGTGAACGCCTAACTGTAAAACCTGATCAATCTTGCGTAATGTAATGCATGGAAGTGAGCAAGACTTAGGCCGCCACTCTTTAATATTTATGTATAAGAAGCTTTCCGGTTCTAAAACATTGTTATTTCTGCAAAAGGGTCATGAAAACTTAAAATGACCAATTCTAAGTAATATTACTTCATTACTACCTTAAATCAATCCCAATGATGACTTTTACATTATCTTTATGTTAAGTTATATTATTATGTATTCACTGAGTTAGTCTCATCTTGTAGTTGTTAGTCTCATCCTGTAGTTGTTTATAATTTTCCAAGTTAAGGTGAATCATTAGTAAGGTAAACCCCGAGCCATGCTTCTCTACTTGGAACTTGCTAAAAATATTGTGAAGATGTTACTTGTGTCATTTTGAGGACATACGACTTAGAGCTCCATGGTTACTAAAGGCAGAACAGTGTTGTATGTTATGTCTAAGAACAGTGTGAGTAACTGATGACATGTATTAAATGTGTGTATACTTATGATAATAGTCCAGAATGTATGAATAGTATTTATATATAATTAAGAATGATATTCTATTCATAATCATAGAATGACACTAAAGTTCATTGAGTATTATGAAATAGTTAAAGTAATTATTGGGAATTGGCAATGAACAATGTGGTTTCGATCTTGCGAGAAATGGTCAAATAAAATAGGCAAGACGATAATAAGATCAATGGTATTCTGTAGGTTTAGATGACCTTACATCTCTCTGAACTCTAGAACAGCCATAACTTAGAAGTTGGGTCATGACAAAGGTTGAAACGTGGGTCTAACAGTTAAGAGTGAAAATAGCTCACTAGTATAGAAGGTGAGGGCTAAATGTGGTTTAAGGTAAAAGAAAGGAAGTTAGGGCTTAGTAAGAAATGTGTAGTTGAAATATAGAAACTAACTACTAAAAATATAAAAGCAAGAAGATTTCACAGGACCAAGAGCTAACAAAACAACTAAGAATTCACAAATTCAAGCTATTCAAGCAAATATTCCCACTCTTCTAAAAGCTTTTATTTACTTTTCTTGTCAAAATTTTTAATTCCAAATCTCTTGGCTTTTATCATTTATTTTTCAGATTCTCTATGAATCACATTATAATTATATTTAATGCACTCAAATTTACATTAATACAAGTCACAAAATTTCAATTTACATTTCCTTTGGTTATTGTGATAATTGGATAAGTTGAATTAGTGGATCCAGAATTTGAGAGACTATTGTCCATTTTTTTTTCTTTGCAATCATTT
This sequence comes from Reutealis trisperma, assembly GCA_947687605.1. Classification (NCBI taxonomy): domain Eukaryota; kingdom Viridiplantae; phylum Streptophyta; class Magnoliopsida; order Malpighiales; family Euphorbiaceae; genus Reutealis; species Reutealis trisperma. The sequence goes on along the minus strand of CANTUT010000043.1, from coordinate 798,540 downwards.
GAATAAGTCAAGAACAAGTGAGATCCTAATAGTCTTTCGCACCCTCAGTATTTCTTGAACCAAAAAAGGATACCAACAAATATACTATTATTTGAAAATTAAAAACAAGCAAAATTAATGGATATATTAACAATATAGATGGGGCCATAATATAATTTGAGAAAAGAGAAAACTTAAAATACACAACATTTAGAAATATTAAATGTTTAGGTTTGAAAAATAAAAATCAAGTAAATTTGGATAATATACCAATAATTTAAGTGGGTTGTAATATATATTTTAATGATAGCAAAACGCAAAAATTATAAAAATTTTAGGAGTTTGAAAAGTTTTTAGTGGAAGCATGTAATATTTAATAATTCTAATAAAGTTAAAAATTTTTTAGTGGAGTCATTGCATAAAATTCATATAAACGAATAGAGTTGTTGAGAATTTCAGTGGAATCATGTGACTCCAATGCATAACTTGCTATCGTCCTTGTTAATGCAATTATAAGTCATGACAGATATTTATTTTGAATGAGATGCTTAAATTATTTGCATTTGACAAAGGAGAATGAGATTTCAAATTTGAGATTTTCGATTCACAGGTTTTGTTGGCATTGAGGTTAAAATTTGTTGCTCAAACTTTCAACATTGATTTTTTGAACTGAAATTTTAATTTTGATGAAAAAAGCAAGTTGAATGCGCTAGTTAAATTTGAAAATTTTGTAACAAACATTTCAAGTTTACTTAAAATATACTTTTTGATGTCCTATAAGTAATATTTTTAAAATAATATTTTTCTTAGCATCAATTAAATCAATAATATAAAAAATATAGCCACATATTGATTTTGGTGGAAAATTGAACGAAGAAGTTGGGAAAAGTGTGAAAGTTCATTGACCCGAACACAAATGAATTTATAAGTGGATAGATGTTGGAACTCACTTTGCACAAAACCAATTGGCTTGTGCTAAACTCAACACTCACTTACTTATAAACCTTTTATATATTTTTATATTTTTTCAATGTGAGATTTTTTCCCCACATTAATTCTTTATTTCATTTCTCTCTTTTGATTTAACAAAAAGAGATGAATTACATTTCTGTTTAGTTCAAACTCCATAATCAAAATCAGAATTAGAAACAGGGAACAAAATGAAAAAAGAAATGGTTGTTTTTCTTAAGTAATTGGTTCATAAGAAAAATGAAGAAATTAAAAATCAACTCCTTATAAAACTATTTACTTTCTTGCGCACGAGAATCGGAATGAACATATATTTTTTAATAAATTTCTATAATTTTATTATTAAGACACATGTATTATAATTAATAATATTTTTATTACTTTTATGATGATCATATGTATATTTTTAATTATTTTAAATAGTTAAAAACTTTGTAAATAAGTATTTAACTTTATTTTTTAATTTTAAAATATATTTTAATTTTTAATCATATATTTTGTTAAATGTTTATTTCATATAATAAGCTTGTTGTTCTAGTCAAAAAGATTAATTTTTAGTTTTTATTAATATTTTAGAATTATTTTAATTTTTATTAATTGTAAATAACTTATTTATTAATTCATGTTAATTTTAAATAATTTATTAATTCTATTTTATATTTGTTAAAATGACAATTCAAAAAAATTTAATTAATTTGAAATAAAGTTAATGATTTTTTATTAATATTTTATTTATTTTAATTAATTAAAGTTATTCAGTTAATTAATATTTCAATTTTACATATTTTATTATTTATATATTTATAAGCATAAAGCAAATAATTATACATTTGATTAAATTAAAAATATTTTACTTGATTCACATAAGAATGAAAATATAATAAAAAAGTTAGGAGAATGGGTGATTTTTCAAAATGAGAGAATTGAAAATTTTCAGTTTAGTTCAACTGGCGGATTTGAGTTGGTTTTTTTTTTGCTATTTCTCTTTTTTAATTAATTTGAGATAAAGTGCAATTAAATTGTATATATATATATCTAAAGTTCAGTCTACTCGGTATTAATCCAAATTTTTGGACAAAAATCGAATCAAATTAAAATTTAGTTCAAGTTTTAAAATTTTTCAAACAGAAATTTTTAAAAAATCAGATCAAATTGAACTAATTGATTCAGTTCATTTTTTCATTTCAATTTGATTTTGCATCTCTAATTATTTCAGTAATTAATTTAGCATTTTGAATTTTTTATGAATTAAACAGTATTATTAAAATCATATTAGACTGATTGGTTGGACCAATCAAATAAAAAATTAGCCATTAATTTGGTCAAAAAATTTAAAAATTAAATCTATAAAATAACATCATTTTAATTAAAAATAAAAGAAAAAATTAAAAAATAAAAAAGTCAATCAGACTGTTGAAATAAATCAATCAGATTGGTTGGACCGTGAATAAGTGAATAAGTGAGAGATTGGTTAACTGTTCGGCTCGATTTAAAAAAAGATTCAAATAGTACTGTCGGTTGGTGATATGGACAAAATTAATCAAGGGCACGTGCTTAAAGCTCAAAGCGATCTTCCTGGCACACTTCTCAACGAGCTTTTAGTTTAGTGGTGGAAATAAAAAGTGCGTACCAATCGTAATTTTTTTTTTTTTTTTTGAGAATTAATAAATTTATTTTTTATTTAATTATAATTAATACACATGTTTGTAATAAATATCTGTACTATATAATATAACATCTCTTTCAAAAAATTAAAAAAAAAAAAAATCTTCATACCTCAGTTAAAAGAAAATTTAAAACATATACCGTGATTTAAGTATATATTTTTCTATTTAATAAATTTAAAATCAATTTTCACTCTCTAACATTAAAAAAGAAAATTTAATTCTTATTTTTAAAATTATAATTTTTTGTAGTTTCATTTTCCAATTTAACTGCTCAGGACCGTCAGGCTGGCAGCACTCCACGCCGGGCAGCACTGGGCCAAGGCCGCGGCGGTTGCTAACAAACAAAATTTAAAAATTAAAATAAAGGCATATTTTATTTTATAATTTTTATTTTTTATATATCTTAAAATTACTCCAATAAGTAGTGTTCACAGAAAATACATGATTTCTTTTTTTTTTTTTTTTTTTGCCAAATATAGGAAATACATGATTGGATGCTTAGAGAACTCATCCGTCCATTCACTCTCTTCCTAACATTCTATAAATTTTCCTCCATACTCCAAATCACTCTTGCTTTAAGTAGTAAAGCTCACTCTTTCAAAACCATATTCAAAACAAAATGGCCATGCAACTCGAGACCTCAGAAAGCAGAAACAAAGCGAGACTAGCAATATTAGAGCTAGCCAACATGATAAGTGTCCCTATGTCACTACATGCCATTGTGCAGCTGAACGTTGCTGATGCCATCTGGCAAGATGGAGTTAATGCACCGCTTTCCGCCTCTGATATTCTTACACGTGTCCTCCCTTCTGGTACCAGTGGTGATCCAGAGAACCTTCAGCGTATTCTTCGTATGCTCACTAGCCATGGTGTCTTTACAGAGCACCTTAATGATGTCGAAAGAAAATACTCTCTGACTGAAATCGGAAAAACACTTGTCACCGACAGTGATGGCTATTCTTACGGATCTTATGTTCTCCAGCACCAACAAGTATTATTAAATCAATATCATATTATTATGTTTATTTTCTTTTTTTTTTTGGATTTTCATTTTTTTTTTTTTTGAAAATGCCTTAAATGTTTTAATTAGAAATGGTAATTTTAACCTTTCATGGTTTCGATTAAACAATGGTGAACTATACGCTATAAATTATAATAACTAGCCAAGCAAAATTATCAGATGGAGTATTTTATTTATTAATATTTCTATAATCTTGACATCCACATTCCCTTTTTAAAATTTTCATTATATATAAAAAGAAAATAAAATAGGAGTTAGAATTACATATAGAGAGATATTTTCTTTTATTATGGATTTCTTATTCTTGATGTATATAACTTTTCTGTGATTAACTATATAATAATAAAAAACTTAATTTGCAAAAGCTAATTTTCAATTCTTCAGCAATAGTTTAAAAAAAATTTAATGCCAAAAAAATGATAATTAAATTATTTTGTGTTACCCAATTTATTTTCTATGTGAGATCATGTTATTTAAACTATAATTTTGAGATATGATATATTTATACTTAAATTTAATCGTGATCATCAGAATGCATATCATAATTAATAAAAAAAATTGAGGATTAGATTACTGAATTTTTTAAAAATTTATCATTTTTTAAATTTAGACTTGATTATATTATACTTAACTTGATTACATTGTACTTAATAAAGAATTTCACAAAAATAATTTTTTTAACACAAATTTAACTCTAATTCAAGCTTAAATTTAAGATTGTATAATTCTTTACACGAATCCAAATTACTGCGAATTAATATTTCTAAGTTAGGAGGCCAAATCTTTGATCATGTGTTTAACAGGATGCCCATTTGAGGGCTTGGCCATTAATGCGCGAGGCAGTGGTGGATCCCACAACAGCGCCATTCGAAAAGGTTCATAATGAAACTGCCTACACTTACTATGGTAAGCATCCAGAATTGAACGTCTTGATGCAAAAGGCAATGTCAGGTGTATCCGTGCCGTTCATGAAGACTATGCTGAATGGCTATGATGGGTTTGAAGGTGTGGAAAAATTGGTCGATGTAGGTGGGAGTGCAGGGGATTGCACTAAAATGATAATGCAGAAGTATCCGAATATACGCCAAGGGATTAACTTCGACTTGCCTGAAGTTGTTGCAAAGGCACCAAATATTCCTGGTGAGCTTTTTCACAATCATTTTTCAATTTTTATCCATATTTTGTTTACTTTTTAACTGTCTCAAATTAAAAAAACAACATAATAAACTTTCAGATGAACTCTTTGGATGGGTGGCTTAGGAGATAAAATTTTATGTTCAACAACTTACTCAAAATATTTAATAAATATAATGATTGTAATATTATTTTATAGTCAAATAATTAAAATGTTGAAAATTAATTAGTACTTTTAATAATTAATGGTTGACTGCAATCCGAATAAACCTTCAGTTATATCATATAAATAATGAAATGGTATTAGAGCTGAACACGTATATTTAAAATTATGAATTAAATCAAATTATTGGATCAAAAATCTATGGAATCAAATGGAATTATTGATTTTTTTTTTTTTACTTTTCTTGAATTGAACTATACTAAGTTAAATGTTTTGGTACGGTTCTAGATCTTTTATTTGAATTTAGAACAATACCGAATTAAATTGGATCGAAATAACTGAAATTTTTTAGTTTTTATTTATAATATATAAGTAATGCTAATTGAATAATATATACATAACACAAAAATTATAAGATTATTGATGACATTATATTAATTTTAAAATTATATCAATATTATATTAAAAGAAAATTTAAATAAATTATAAATTTATAATTATAAATGCATATGCCTAAATTGAATACAACTATTGATATTTATACAACTTATTTAAATATTAAGTTCATTAAATTTATATTTATAAAAAATTAGTAATATAATATAAATTAAGTTTTAATAATACTAAAACATAACTACATATTATAATTAAACATTTTAAATTAACTACATATATGTTTTAGAAAAAAATTTTAATATATGTTATGATTAATGAATGAGTGATAATAAAAAAAACTACGATCCATTAATATGTAAGTGCAGTAATATTGTTATTTTAATTATGTGTTATACTAATAAAGTTTTAAATTAAAATTTTGTTAGTGTTATATAATCTAATATTTTAATCTTTAAAAATATTTTTTTATTAATTAACTTCCTTATGATACATTACCAACAAGAAAATATTTGCAACAGAATAATAGTCTGTCTAAAAAGTTAAAAATTGGCTGTAAGATATTATGAAAGCTTAAAAGTAGTTATAAGAAATTATGTATTAAATTTAAATAGTATATAAATCAAGATTAAAATTATTTCAATTAAGTAAAATATTAATATAATTTTAAATATATCACACTTATAGAGTTTTTACAATAATTCATCCAAAAAATTTGTGAATAATCATTAATTTACTAATATATCGTAAAATTGTGTGGTTTGATGGTATTCAATTTTTTTTTAAACGGTGGTGGACCACTTTTATTGTTTATTTTTTTTCATGTTTTTATATTAGATTTATTTTGGCATTAGATTGTATTATACTAAAATTACTTATGTAGTTACTTAAATATATTTTTTAATTAATTAATCACTTCTTATGCTTAATTTTAGTATTGGATCAATGAATTGAAATATAGTGAAAATCTTCGAATCTATATTGTATTGGATTGAATTGTATTGAAATATCCAATTCATTAATTGTATTGTTCCAAAATTTTTAAGACAATACTATACATAATTTTTTTACTTCAATTTCAGTTCCGATTCTACTCAAATCCAAATTTTCAAAGTTCGGTTTAATTTTTGATATTTTCAAAACTTTGAATTGGATCGACTTGTATTTAGCCCTAACTTATATATATATATATATATATATATATATATATATATATATATATATATATGTTTGACCCCCATATATATATCGGAGGTTTAATATAATTTCCTTTTTAAAGGTATGAAAAGTAGAAAATTTTAGGTTCGAGTTTTTCAAATTACAAATAATTATTATTAATTGGATGAGAAATATTAAAAAGAAAAGCTACTCATATTGTACACCTTAGTGTGTTTATATTGGGGTTTCTTTGCTTGATATTAAAAAAAAAATTATAACAATTGAATTATATGATATTAAATTATTCCTTATTTACAGTGTAATTAAGTAGTTAATAAAACAATTATGAGAGTTATCTATACTTAAAAAAAATGGGTTGAAATGATTAAATAATAGGTTTAAACTTTCCATATTTGGATATTGGAGATACAAGTTTATTATTATTATTATTATTATTATTATTATTATTATTATTATTATTATTATTATTTTGCCAAAGTGGAGATATAAGTTTTGTTTGTTTGATAATGTATGAAATGTAAGATATTAGATTTGATCTTGTGATGTATAGCCTATAGGGTATCTTTTTTAATAATAATAGTAATAAAAAAAATATAAATATAAATATTCATTCGATCATGTAGGTGTTATCCATGTTGGGGGTGACATGCTCAAATCAATTCCTTCAGCTGATGCCCTCTTTATGAAGGTGAGTCACTCTCCTCCAAAATGTATAATAATAAATATCAAGGACTCGTTTTCTGTTGCTTACATCAAGCTATTTACAATCCTATAAATATACATTGCCTTTTTAAATATTATTTGATTTGGTAATTGGTATCAAACATGGAATAGCATTTATGTTGGCATTTTCATTGACATCATGGGCTCACTTCATTGCTTGGGCTTCTTGCATTATTAGAATGTTAGGCTTTCCATCATTGGATCTTGAGCTTGCTTAGTTTTTCAGAGAAATTACACTAATTGTCATTTTTTTTTTCAAAAATATCCCTTTGTTTTTAACATTATACAAAAATATCCGTCTTTTCTTTAGGTTTCAAAAATACTCATTATATATATATATATGACACACAAATAATATATATATATGACATACAAATAATATATATTTGGTATACATTTGATATTATATTTTTGTATAAAAACAATATATTTTATTTTTAGTATACATATAATATACCAACAATATATAAATATCTGACACCATATTTTTCTATAAAAACAATATGTTTTTAGTATACATCTGATATACCAATAATATACAAATATCTGATGCCATTTTTTCTATCGAAACAATATATTTTTAGTATACATATGATATACCAAAAATATAGATCTGATATACCAAAAACATACATCTGATATATCAAAAACATACATCTAATGTACTAAATTTCTAGAAAACCTTTTTTGTTGTCGTTGACCAACATAAACGGTATCCGATGGGTTAGATTTTTATACAAAAGGGTGCTCTCAGTTTTAGGAATTTGAAAATGTCCTCAAAACGCTCTAGTTTCCTCTAATTTGGCCAAATGAACTCTAAAAAAGTTTATAATATCGATTTTTTAGCAAGCTTTATTCTCCTTCTGCTGGCGCTGAAACTAGGTATTCTTAGTCTTGAAATGAACTTGGATGGACTTCAAGGAGTTGATTGCTATTGATATCACTCTCACTTGTCGCCAGAGTTGGTCAAAAAAAGGAAGAGAAGTATTGGCCTAAACTTTCATTCTCCAAACATCAACATACAACCACCAAATGCCAAAAATAATATCACCAATAGATTCCTTGGATCCAAAAATCTTGGAAAGAAGTATTTATTTCCTTTAATGATCATCAAAAGAGGTTACCGGAGTTTCACCGGAATTCTCTCTCTTCTGTTAATATTAATGAAAAATGAGTATTTGTGAGAATAGAAATTTTAAAAAATGCATTTGTGAGATGGGAGCGCATATGTGAGAATATATTTTTTTTAGGGTAGTTGTGTAGAAAGCCCTAGTTCTTCTTCTTTTGTCGTTGGGCTTATCTTCACTAAAATTTTTAAGCCTTTTTAGTTTGATGAGCATCTAACTTATATATTGCTTTTTCTTTTTGTAATAGATGTGGGATTTTTGTTTCCCATCCTTCATTCTCCAACACTCTATCTTAAATGCAGCTGGGCTTACTCCACAGCCAAGTTTTCATTTGCCTCATATATGTGGTCCACTCATTCTTTCTTCTTTTTGGCCCCTATGATTCATGGGTGGATCCTTCCCTGATCATCCAGTTCAATCTTTTCAAATGCAACCTCTTTACTACCCTTTTTCCTTAGTGGATTATTCACTTGAGCTTTCACCTCCACATAAGCCTGTTAGGGCACTACTATAAGCTTTGATACCATTGTTGGCATTTTCATTGACACCATGCACTCACTGCATTGCTTGGGCTTCTTGCATTGAAGTGTTGGGCTTTCCACCATTGTTACTTGACCTTAGTTCTTCTTCTTTTGTTATTGGGCTTACCTTCACTAAAATGGCCTAAGCCTTTTTAGTTTGATGAACCTGTAACTTGCATATTGCTTTTTCTTTTTGTATCAACCGATTTGGGATTTTTGCTTCCCATCCTTCATTCTTCAACAATTTATTTTCTATATTCCATTATCTTCTCCTAGAAAGGTCAATTTTATTATTATTGTTACTATATATATTTTTTGATGATGGTGAAATACCACATGTGCATGACCTCGGTATTCAATTTGAGAATGTAACTGGGTAGCCATAAGTTGGCTAAATAAGCCCTTATTTATTCAAGAGTCAAACTTAGTGATAAGAAGCAAAGCTTTTTGGGCAAAGCAAAGATTTGAGTTCTCTCCTTCTCATTAAATGTGTGACTCAATAAAAACAAGTGCAATGTCTTATAAAAATTTTTCTCTTTCCTCTAATACTAATCATTAATAATCATGATTCTTATGATAGCAATCTAACCACACGATACCTAATGAAAAAAGTGCTTATATTTATTACATTTTAATATAGATTTAGGAAAACCAATCTTAAAAGCTAACTATTAAAATTAGATAGACCATTTCTATATTAATAATTTAATATGTTTGTAATTAACCAATGTGGGATTATATTTTTAATAGTCCCTTCAAGTGACAACTAGACAAAGATGATTTTTTATTAAGTTTAGTTGACACTTATAATTTATATTGTGAACTGGATTGTTTCAAAAGAATCCTCCATGGCAAGATAAGAAACCTTTCATGGGTAAGACAATTGAAAAAAACTTTCTACGGATAAGAAATTTGAAAGAAATCTTCCACAAGCAAGAAATTGAAAGAAATCCTTCGCGAGTAAAAAATTTGAAATGCCAATCCAAATTATAATAGAATATGAGGTGATACAAGAATCGATTAAGTTTTGACATTATATTAAATTTTAATATAGATTTGAAAGAACCAATCTTAAAATCTAGCTATTAAAGTTGAAAAGTTCATTTCTATATTAATCAGTTAAATATATTTGTAATTAATCAATATAGAATTATATTCTTAATAATATTATCTTTTGAGTAGAATTTTTCATCCAAGTTTGTTAGTTAAAAGAGCACTTAGGTTTGTAATTATTTTTTATGCTAACATATCTCAGAATTAGGGCTGAGTATGGGGCTCATATATACCAAACTATATTGAAAATCCGAACTAAAAAATAATCATTGACCGTTTGACTTTCTTCATACTGAACCGTCCCAAATTTTTTTTTTTTTTTGGTAGGGTTCTAGAGATTAATAGTTATCTGTACTGAGAACCGTACCGAACTATACCAAACTGAAGAACCGAAACTAGAATATATATATATATATATATATATATATATATATATATATATATATATATATATATATATATATATATATATATATATATTGAAAAAAAATAATTTTTATAATATGAATATTATGGTTAAAATTCAAAAGGAAAATAATTTAATTATTTTATCTTATGAGAAATTTTTAACTTTAGACAATTATAAGACTATCCATTTGATTACAACTTTGAAGGGATTGATAATTTCACCAACATCTTTTATTGATAAATATAATTAAGTCAATCATTAAGTAATGCAGTGATTTTATGTACACATTTGATAAAAAATTTTTAATAGATTTAAATTTGTACTCTCAGAATTTATAAACTTAAGACCATTATTTATTAATTTATCATTGAACTATATAATTTCATTGATGATAATGTTAAATTTAAAATATCATATATTATAATCTATCGTCAATCAATTAATTTCTATACTTTCATGAATAAGGTAAAATAATAATTTGAACTTGTATTATGTCATTAGAGCTTTGAAATGATAGATTGTTTGTAGAAACTGGACTTATTACTTTACTAAGTGGTTTATTATTTCAAATGATTAACCGCATAAAGTTTTTGTTGCACTTAACATTCCTACCTATCAAATTCATATTAAAATTTATTAACTAACTATTAAAATTTATTTTTTATTAATTTAATGGGGTTTCAATTTCATATTTTTTCTTATTTATTTTAGAAATTACTCAACATCCTAAAATTAAAGAAAATATCTTGCCAAGAGCCACTATAAATTGTTGATTTCAAATCTATAGTCTTATTTTTTTCATGTGTATTCCATTTTTATTTTAATTTATGGATTGTAGTTAAATTTTTTTAATTATGCACTATGTAGTTTAATTTTTATTTTAGCTTGGTAGATTGTTAATAAATTTTTTTAATTATGCACTATATAATTTGTTATATATACTGATTTAGTTTCAATGGAAGTGATCTAAGTTGAAAAAAATATATATTTTTAATTGTTTAAAAATAGTAAATCTCTGAATTTCTGTCATGCCCCATTTTATACCAAACTATCCTATTAGATCCAAATCTCTCTCCCAAACTATCTTGAAATTGAAACGGTTCGGTATGAAAATTTTTATCTCACAGTTTGGTTTTAAAGATTTATTTTTAAAAATTTTTAAAATTTGATTTGGTTTCAAAATTTTAAAAATTTCTAAATTCTCCTGAATCATGCTTAGTGTTACTCTTAATATCTTTATTTAGAAAAAAAAAAAAAAAAAAAAAAAAAAGAGATATAATTGGTAGCTGTTATTGATTGATCGTTTTGGTCGTACATAAATTAGATGCATTGCATGAAGCCAAAATCTGTGGAATTGTTGAAACACATGACATTTTTTCAAATTGACTCTCAGTTTGGTTTTTCTTGGAAATAGGGTATATATTATGTGAGTACTTCGCGATTCCAGTCGTAGGGTGTTTGACTCATTAAAATTTTTTTGGCCATCAATACAATTGTAATTGATAAAGAAAATTTTAGCTATCATTAAATTTGTATTACATTTTTAGTGGTATTATTTTTCTTTAACAGTCCATATAATTAAAATTATTGTTTTACTTTTCAAAAAATAATAATTAATCTGTTTCTAATATATATACATAAATGAATTATTTGTGCAGTGGATATTTTTAACATTTACAGATGAAGAATGCAAGCTAATATTGGAAAATTGTTATAAGGCACTTCCTGAAGATGGGAAACTAATAGCTTGTGAAGCAGTGCTGCCTGAGAATTCAGATGAAAGCCAGAGAACTCGAGCTCTTTTAGAAGATGACATTCTTATTATGACTATTTACAGGACTAAGGGTAAGGTTAGGACTGAAAAAGAGTTCAAGCAATTGGGTCAATCTGTTGGTTTCTCTCATTTCCAAGCTTTCTATAATGATTATTTCTTCACTATCTTAGAGTTTAAAAAATAATTATTCTATAATATTTTCCTAATTACTGCCATAATTAATTAGGACAAAAATAAATGTAATCTTCTGTATTACTATAATTTTATTCCTAATGTCCTAATAATTGATTAAAAATTACAAAACTGGATTATAGATCTCTTTTCCACATCATAGTTGATAGGTTCATTAATGCATGACACAATATGTTTGAATCAAATTCTTATAAAACTGATAAAATTTACAAATAAACTCTAAACTTGATTAAACAAGAGTAGTAAAAATATTAAAATCAATAAATTTTAAATACAAACTAGTACTGCATATTTAAAAGGAATTATATAGTTAATCGAAACATGAAAATTTATTAAAACAATTATTTTGGAAATAAAATAAATTTCATAAAGAGTTGTACTAAATACTACGTAAGGTTTAATTATTTCTTTTTTTTTTTTAAATTGAGCAAAATCCAACTAAGTCTAGAATTCTAAAAATGTTTTTGTTCAAACATGACGTAACTTATCAAAATTTGACCTAATTACAATTTGGGTATCTATCCGATTCATCCAATGCTTTTATTAGGTTTGAGAACAAGATTTTCCTTGTTTGAAGTATGTATAAATCTATATTCTAAATGAATCAAAATGATATAATTCCATTCAACTTGTTCAGTTAATTAAATAATAATAATTTAATATTGATGAGGAACAAAAAATTACTATATAGGAGTCCCTATTTTCTCCTATATTAAAAGGAAAAGTGTTTAAAGTTAATGATCATAAATGATTTAGATTACTAGCTCAGCCCACAAGTTTGCTATCCAATTTCAAAATAAATATATACATAAATAAACCGAATTCAACTCACTATAAGAATCCTTGTCTAATTCATGTATGAAAATATTATCTATAAATACTTCGCATGTAAGCTTACAAGAGACATATCATTTTTATATCATCTTTACATTGATATTATATATAAATCACAATTCAAATTCATTCTCTTTTATTTGGTCGAGTTTAATCAAATTAGCGTCATTTGTGGGAAATGATTAATTGAATTGTATATCTAAAAATCATTCACAGTTTTTCAAGAATATCCATCATGGCAAGAAGCAGTCAAGATGGTCTGAAAAATCCCCCAAGGATGCCAGGAACAATCGAACTCATTTTGAGATTTACAAATAGGATGAGACTCACACTCCCACCACAGGTCACACAGGACCTGCTGACATCAATACAACATTGCAACAACTTCACTCTACCGTTCCAGAAACAAGTAGTAATTAATTTGCGGTCCTGACACTAGAAGCTACTTTTGCATTGCATACCCCACAAAACACTCTAATACTCAACACTCAAGCTGGCACTGAAGAAGTGCTAGGTTGATATTTGAACCAAAGATACGTGGAAGCTCCATGAAAAGATACTATTATTCATTCCGATGTCTAGTCATAAGGGTGAGTATATTGGTAAGGCTGCTGAGACTTGTTTGTTAGATTGGGACTTTAACAATATTTTCACAATTACTATTGATAATGCATCATTAAATGATATTGCCATTGCATTTCTTAAAAAGAGATTGTGAATTAGGGTGGAAGCATTTCAAATTGTAAATACTTGCATATGAGATGCACTGCTCATGTACTTAATTTAGTTGTCCAATATGGGTTAAAAGATGTTGACCCTTCTGTTGAGAAAGTAAGAGATGCAGTTAGGCATATTAGGAATTCACCTGCTAGGCTTAGGAAGTTTAGGGAAATCTATGATTTCCTTGCTATTGAATGCAAAAGCTTTTTGCTCTTAGATGTTCCTACCAGGTAGAACTCAACTTATTTGATGCTTAAAATGGCCACTGAATATGACAGAGTGTTTGATAGGTTTCAGATACATGAGTCTAGTTTTATTGCTGATTTGGGTCAAAATGGTGTTTTTGATTTTTTAGATTTTGCCTGCTGTAAAAAGCTCACTGACTATTTGAAGATTTTTTATGATCTTACTTTGAAAGTTTCTGATTCATTATATGTCACCTCAAACTCTTTTTTCTCACATTTCTGAATTTTTTTCATGTTGAAATCAATGTGTGAATCACCTGATATTGAACTTGCCATTTTAGGAAAAAACATGAAATCAAAATATGACAAGTATTGGTGGGATCCTAATAAGATGAATAAAGTTATTTTCTTTGCTAGTGTCTTAGATCCTAGGGAGAAATTAGAATTTTTTGAGTATTCTATGGGTCAAATGTATGGGATTGACCAAGGTTGAAGCTTGTTCAACAATATCAAAGCTGAATCGATAATATTGTATTACTGAATATGAAAAAATTTATGTTTCAAATTCCTATCCATCTTAATCATATTCACAAAGCACAATCACTTCCCAATCCTCTTCTTTTGATTCCTCTGCCCAAATCTCTATGTCCATTCTTAAATCCAAATTTAAGCAACATAAACTTAAAAAAGGTTTGGGTGGAAGCAAAAAAATTGAGTTAGATATTTATTTGAGTGAATCAACTATGGAATGTGAGAAATTAGACGTCCTTAAATGGTGGAAGTTAAATTCTAAGAGGCTTCTCATACTATCCAAATTAACCAGGGATATCTTGGTTGTCACTATATCCACTATAGCTTCTGAAAGTGCATTTAACATTGGGGGTAGGGTACTTGATACATTTAGGAGTTTATTAACTCCAAGGATTGTGGAGGGTTTGATTTATGCACAGGATTGGATAAGGCCATCCAACTAGCCTTTGATTATTGAGGAAACAATTAATGAACTTGAGACCATTGAAAAAGGTAGCAGCCTCTATTTTTATTTGTTGTTTTTTAATCTCTGCACTTCTGTTGGATGTTTTATTAATTAATGTGGAATGTTTTATGTAGAATTACCAAATGTAGGTTTGGGTCATTTTGTAGCTGGAAGCAACTAATTTTTTCTTGTTAATTCTAGTCTCTTGTATTTATTTCATCCTATGGAAGCTTTCTTGTTATAATTTACTAATATTCTTCTATCTTTGATAATGCATATACAAACTGTTATTGGTTTGGCATATATACCCATTTTTTTTTGTAGATTGGTGTTTATTCTCTGGGCAGTTGCTTGCTACTGGTTTTTTGGGTAATTTTTTTAAATTTCTTTAACCCTTTATGTGTTGATTGTTGTTTATTTATTTGGATTATACTCTTTTATCTGTGTTGATTGCTTGCTTGATACTGCTAAGTGAAATTGGAGGCATTAGCTGTTGCTTTTGCAACCTTTCACTTCTGGATTGATAAGTTTTTATTGTAATTGGCTAATGCTCTTGACTACTTTAACTTTTGGTAAGTCATACCTTAATTGTGGTTCTATTTTATGTTTGTGGGCAATGATGTGGGTATAAACTACTTTGAATTGTGGATTTGATCTATGTGATATACTAATGGAGACAATTCTTATTTTTGTGATATGCAGCATAATTAGCATTACTTATTTCATCCCATATGATATGTTAATATTCCTAAGCCTTTTCCTGTGAATTTTGATTTAATTTGGATAATGATGAAGCTTTCACCTCTACTGAAATTGAATGAATACATGTGTTGACTTAAATATTGACATGGCAAAATATGTTAAATGGTTCACAGTTTAACGATGCAGACAGATTAACTTGATCGTATTCTATATGAATTTGAAAAGCATGATCTAAGCCCACAACAAATTTCCCTATATGTATTAATGTATGCTATAAATTTTTTAAAGTATAAACTGATTAATTTTTTTTGTTTTGCAAGACCTAATTTTTGACAAAGTTTATACGTAGATTTCAATTTTTGTAAAAAGGGTGGGCCTTTAAGTTTATTCAACCATTAATTATGTATTTAAAGCTCCATTATTATTGTTTACATTTTCTTATTTATTTACAAATTAAACAAATGTATTCACTATATTTAGTTTATCATCTTAGTAAGTTTTAATTTTAGTTTAATTTTTATTAAATGTATTCAAAAAAATATATATAATTGCTAAAAAGTCTATTAAAATGTATGGCCCAAAAACTAAACTCAAATTGAAATCACCAAATTAAAATCGAACCGAATCGATGATTTTCAAACCGGCTGACGCCCACCTTAGAGGGGGACCATTAAAAAAACAAAGAAAAAAAAAAGGCAAAGTCACGTGAATCTGTGTGGCCGTGAATTTGTCGATCCACGAAAATATGATCGAAAAGGACTTATCATTAATGGTTGTTGGGAGTTGAAATGATTTTATTACACAAATTAGTATAGTAAAAAAAAAATCTCAATATTAAATTGTACATTAGATAGAAGTAATTACAACTCCACATGAATCATGGATTTCTTTGATTGGAGGTTTTGATCTTTACCACAACATAATGCATCCATAGGGAATGTAACTAAAACTACAAACACCTGTAGTTAAATGGCTTTTTATTGGCACCTCATCGTACCAAAAAATGAGATAGCAAAATATTAGCCACACAACTTTCATCTTTCAAAGCTACTTTAGCTATACAATTAATTATAATATAATTAAAACAATAAGTTTTTTTTTGTCATTAAGTGATTAATGGCAAAAAATACCCATTATTTATCACATTTTTTTATATTTGAAGCAACATATTTTTGTTTTAGCTATAAATCTAATATACTCTTTGTTAAAGAATATAAATGTTAATTTGCTACAAATTTAATGGTGTGGCAATTCATTTTTTTTTTTTGGCTATAAATTTAATAAATTCATAATTAAAGATTTTGAATTAGCCTCAAAAGAAACATTCTTGCAAGTTGCAACTAACATATTTATGATTCGGCTACGAACTTATCATATATATATAAATATATATATATATATATAAGCTAAATATTGAAATATGTTAGCTATTAATTCATAATATTTATAACTAAATATTAATTTATCGCAAATAATTTGTGACAAATTATTCCATTTTAGTTATGGAACAAATGATAGTAACTAGACAGCTAAAAATAAAATTGAAATTATAGCGATAACTTTCAGTGTGTAGCTTTAAATATAATAAATTTATGTAATTTATAATTTGATATTTTAATTTTTAATCGCATACTATAGTACCTTGTAAAAAATATATAAATTAAGCTTTGGCATAAATATTAATCAATCACTAGAAAAAATTCTAAAACACTCGACAAATTATAAATAAAATCAAAAGATAAAAAAATATGAACCATTGATATTTGTTTCAATTAATATAAAAAAAAAAAAATAGCAGCTCAAAGCTTACATTAGTATAAAATAAAGTTTCTACAATAAACTAGTATATTCAACAATATAGAAAATATAAGTCTAAACCTTCAAAATAATTGATATTAAAAATTTTTTATCTTCAACAAGCCTTTTTCAACACATTAAGAACTCTCCATGGGCTGCAAAAAGAAAAAAACTAACATAAGGAAAACTAATAAAATTGAAGAGTTTATCGTTGCATATCACAAATGACAGTAGGGGTTATATCACAGGGGAGATTGCAAATCAAATGGTGAAAGTCTGTCAAGCTTTTACATTTGCCTGGCAACAATAATTTACCACAGAGTATGTCCACAATACAAGATGGTAGTAAGAGATCAGATTGAATCCTAAGATCTATTAATTAGATATAATGTACGTCCTTATAAGGATATCTATATTTAATAACATAGTCTAAATTTTTTTTAACTTCATCAATGCGT
This sequence comes from Reutealis trisperma, assembly GCA_947687605.1. Taxonomy (NCBI): domain Eukaryota; kingdom Viridiplantae; phylum Streptophyta; class Magnoliopsida; order Malpighiales; family Euphorbiaceae; genus Reutealis; species Reutealis trisperma. The sequence goes on along the minus strand of CANTUT010000043.1, from coordinate 780,564 downwards.
TCGGAGAGGTACATGACACTGAAAATATGTAAGTTATATTAAGTATTTTTTATGGTTATTTTAACAAAATAATTTATTTTGTGTGAGAAAAAAATAATATTTTTACAAAAAATCACAATTTTATTTATATATTTTCATAAATTAAATTATTATTTTGTAATTTTTTTTTAATTGTGAAAAAATTTTTAATTTTATGAAAATATTAACTTATTTTTTGTAAAATAATAACTATAAAAAAATAATTTTATAATTATGAAAAAATGGTTTCATTACAAAAAATATAATTTTTTTATATTTTTTCGTAAATTAAATATTTTTTATAAAGTTTATACGTATATAAATTTAAAATACTATCTCAATCATTTTAACATATCTCATTTTTAATTAGTAAAATATAATAACAGATTAATTTAATTACAATACTTTAAATATTTTAATTATATTTATTATTTATTACTATTCTGTTGGTCATGAAAAATAAAATTTTATACTTTATTCTAAAATAAAATAATTTCAATATTTACCTATACGATGCTATTTATAAGAAAATTGACATATTTTTAAAAGAATATCTTTTTTCGTAATTATAAAATTATTTTTCCAGTAAAATTGTTAATTTATATAAAATAAATTATATTTTTGTAAAATTAATACTTTTTTTGCAATTAAGTAGAATTGCCAAAAAATAATTTATTTTACGAAAAAATATAAATAAAATTATAATTTTTCTTAAAAAATTATTTTTTTAAACAAAATAAGTTATTTTGTTTTAAAATAAAGTAACTATAAAAAACACTATTATATTAATATTAATATGTAAGTTATATGACAATGAGTGTACAAACTATCAACAATAAAGCATCACATTACACTAACGATTACAATTCATATGAACAAAAATATTCAACCAAAAAATACAGAAAATATGTAAGTTATATTAATATGAAAAATAAAAATTTAAACAATACATATGAACAAAAATATTCAACTAAAAAATCGAATTATTATGTGTAGAATGTTCTTGTGGCCCATGAAAATTCAATAAAAAAGGTTTTTTAAGTAATGCTATATAAGGATTTAAACGAGCCAAGCCAAGATGAACCAAGTTTTAACTTGTTCAGACTTTGCTTAATATTTTTTTTTTTTTGAACTTGAGCTCGAGCTCCAGTTTTTTATCGAACTAAAATATTATATTTAAACTTGATTCACTTAAATTTGAGCCGAGCTTTAGCTCAATTAGAGTTAACCCATTAATAAATTATAATCGAGTTAAACTTGAGCTCGACTAATTATGAAACTTGTTTATAACTTATCAAAATATTTAATTTTCTAAATATTTATTTCTAATAAAATAACTATTGTAAAAATACTTAAAACTAATATAAAAGTAAAAAAATCCAATTAGTGAAAAAATGCAATTATAAAATTAAGTATTAAATGTATTACAAAGATATTAATTAATAAAAAATATATTTTATATAATGTGAACATATTAGATTATATTAATCAAGAGTATATATATTTTAGTCAATTTGAATTAGCAAAAAGTTTATAGGAGTATTAGAATATACTTTTTAGAGTGCCAACATTATCAAGTCAATAATAATAAAGTTATTTACGAGCCTATTAATTGAACTGTTCGAGAGCTTGTTCACAGTTTATAATCGAGTTGTTCACCAGTGTAATCAAATAGAGCTTAACTTTTCTCAAATTTGGCTCATTTATTCAATGAGCTTTAAAATAAAATATAAGTTCGATTCATTTATAAAGTGATCGAACGTGAATGAGTTTTTATAAAGCAGAACACTGAGCCGCTTGTAAACGATTTGACTCATTTTGTCACACCTCACTTTTGAAAATGTAATGGTCCTAGTAATCATAAAGGCACCGACAACCTGTAAAATTCATATACATGATGAAACTCAATATGATATCAGTAATAAATACATTAGCCCAAGATCACAGCCTGCAACCCAATCATGCTTTCCATACTAAATTCATCATTGATTCTCATATTCATAGTCAATCTCAGTTTACCATTTAATTTACACATTAATATAACACTTGTCAAATACTTTTGATCATATCAAATTTATACTATTTTACACACATAGAGCATCTAAAGACATTTAAATCTATTTATAAATACAAACAATTATAAAAATCAAATTATTATTTTGATTTGGAAATCCTCAAGGAAGAAATGATGGCTTGAGGAATTAACTTGCCACTATATACTAAACTCTTGATAACACTTAGTCTTCACCAGTAAGAACTGGTGAGTGGAGGGGGTGAGCTTCGAGGAAAGGTCAGTGATCAAGAATACAATTAATATTTGGAAAATTTAAAATATAGTTCACTGATCATATTTTACAATTCATGAATTCTAAATCTTTTAATTAATTTATTTACTTTAAACTATTCCCATTATTTAAGGAAATTACACAAGTAAATCTTCATTTCCAACTAACTATACATTTTCGAATCTTTTGAATCATGGCTGTAATATCCTAAATTTTCAATTATTTTTCTAAAATCCCATTTTTTGTACAGAAATGTATTATTTTAATATTTTCTTTATTAAAGCAAGATTTGAAGTTATATTTTATTAAATTATATATATTCATACTATTTGAATATGTATTATGAATGGTAATTTTATTTCAATATTATATATGTATATTATTATGAAATATTATAATGGTTCTTGGGAAAATTATATTTTGATATTTGAATTTTAATATTGTATTCGATTAATCTAAATTATATTCTAATTATATAAATTACTGGAAGTTTGAAATTTTATTATAATTACTATTATTATGAATAAGTTTTATTAATTGAATTATTATTATGTAATTATGGGTTGTTATTATTATTATTATTATTATTATTATTATTATTATTATTATTATTATTATTATTATTATTATTATTATTATTATTATTATTATTATTATTATTATTATTATTATTGTTTTATATATATATACATATATGTGTTTATGTTGCAAATTAATTAAAGAAGAAGAGTAAGGAGTGGGGTGTTTCCAGCCAATCAGATTGCTGGAACTGAAAGGCAGCAGAAATGGGAAAGAGAAGGAGAAGGAAGAGAGAGAGAGAGAGAGAGAGAGCTGCGGGCCGGTGGACAACCGTCCGGCCGGCGGTGGGTTGCACCGCCACCACCAATGGCTAGCCCACCGTCCAGCAACTTCAAGGGAGGCGGCAGCACCTTGATCAGGTAGCAGACGGCGGCATACGCGAGGAGAGAAGGACCGCCGGCACCGAATCTTCAACACCAGTTTTCAGCCAATTCCAGCGACCAAATCAAGTAAGGCCGATCTCGTTCGACTCCTGGTGTTAAGGGCTTCCTTTTGGTACTTGCCATGCCTTTGATTAGCCACCGGATGCGGAGATCGGAGCTATGGAGGCTAAAGTTTCTAAGGCATTTTTTGGCAAGACGGCGGCGACTGACGACAAGTGGAGGTGATTTTCGTGATTCTGGCGTTGAGGTGAACCTGCTGGTGTGAAGATCGCTCAAATCCTCCACCGACAGTGATGGCGCGTGGTCAGCAAGCGATGCTCCAATGGCAACTAGTGACGATGGCGCATAGGGCAGTCCAACAGCTCTATTTCGTCGTTCTGGCAAGACTCTCAATGTTCATTCGATCATAATTTGTGAGGGTAAACCCGAAATTCCTTTATCTCAGTTGTTAATTGATCTATATTATGTTTAGCATATTCTAATTTGTAGTTGTTATGAGTTTGTTGAGTCTGTTGTTGAATTTGAGTTGGGAGGACCCAGGAGAGGTTGCTGAGATTGTGTTGTCTGTTAAGATTATTTTAGAAGTGTTATGTTTTCTGTTGTTTTGGGTGGTATTTGAGTTTATTATGGTTCTGTTGAGATCTCAATAAGAGTCTCAATGTTCTTTAAGTTATCTGGATATGTGAGTCGTTCTTTTCTGATAATATCCTTTGTTGTCCAGTGTCGGTGTTCTAACGTCTTCCCAGTTCCATGAGTTACACTTCCGAGGGAAGTCAGTGAGACGTGTTGTCAATTAGGTGAGTGATACTCTCTAATATCTTATTCTATCTTCATCTGCATTTGCATTTACTGTATGTATATATATATGTATATTATGCATTATTATTGCATAAATGCATGTTAACATTTTATTATGGTTGATGAATTGATATTCTATGCTACATAATGATTGTGGTTGACGGATGGAGATCGGGAGGATACAGTACCACCTAGGATTACGAGTATGATTAGGATTATAGTTATGATTGTGATTATTATGAGACTGAGAAGATGAGCTATGACTAGTGGATGCTGGCCGGACTTGCTCATCGCCAGGGCCGCTATCAGTTGGGTCAGGGCTGCTTGGTACAGACCAATGACGGCCGAGCCCATTGGATATAAGAGACAAATTACTAGATTTAAAGAGTCAGGATAAGGGGGATCGACTCCCCACATTGGTTATTAGTGTGGTACTGTGGACCGTGTCCCATCCTTACTTAATTGAATGATTTGTCTATCTCTGTAATATGATGCATAGCATGAACATTAGAAATCTGTCTATAGGATACCAGTTTAATATATTAGCTGGTATCATTCATTGAGTCGAACGCTCATTCCTGTTCAACTTGTTATTTTTCAAATCGAGGAATGAGCTTGTGAAAGGATTGCAGTTGAGTAGAATTGCCAATTGCCTTTCAGCAGTATGTTGTATACAAGTACTGAATTATGTATATAATATGTATAATTGTATTATAATTATAGAACTCTGCAATGTTACCTTTGTTACCTATATTTTATGTGATTATCAGTTACTATGTATATTCTGAGTTGGAACTTGGTTGTTAAGCAGGATCCACTATTATGTTGTAATTGTTATTTATGAGATATTAGAGTTACGAGCCTAGTGTGGGTTTTGAGTTAAATTGATGCTATTTAATTGGATTTGCTTAACAGTAAATCCTAACCCCATTATGTGTTAGTTTGTCCTGTTGTGTGAGGTCAGGCTTACTATGGGCACTAGTAGCCATGTGCATTTCCCGTGTCCTAGTACCGGTCATGTGCCATCGGGTTTGGGGCGTGACAATAGCACTTTATTTTTTTAATAAATCATATGAGATGTACTTTTGGAATAATCAGAGATACTTTACTTTTTACATTAAATATATTATAGTATATAAGATTCACATATGAATTTAATTAGTAACCCATAATTCTTATCTTCATTAAAATATAATAATTTTTGGTAAAGGTAGAACATGTTTAAGGAGTTTTCAACACTGATAGTATATGAATAAGTGTTTAAATTCATAAGATTTTGGAAATTTCAAACTTTACTATATATGTTCACATATTGAAATTTCATATTCTTTAAAAATTAGACAACTTTATATAACATATGTTTAGTTTAAATATATAAATACCAACATTGAAATCTATTTATTATATACATATAATTCTTTAAAAATTTCGTAATTCATTATAAGAAATTTAAAATAATAATTCATTATATAAATCTTCAAAATTCAAAATTCATATATGGTAAGAACATTAAATTTTTAGACGGCTACATATATCAGTATACATATTTTTAAAAATATTTTATATTTAATAAGCTATAAAATCAATAACGTAACATTTTTAATATCTCAAGGGAAATATATATAATTATATTTAAATCTTGTAATTCTTGTAATATTCAAAATACAACTCTATAAAAAACTATATAACTATATGATTTTCAAATATTCAAGTAAAATTCATATACATACATGTAAAAGAAATTTCTAAAGATTAAGAAATCTATAAACAGTTAGCTTTAATATCAACGATATATATATATATATATATATATATATATATATATATATATATATATATATATATATATATATATATATATATATATATATATGATAAAATGTAATCAAATAATTTATATTATATAATAACACATATTATTGAGATATTTAACATAAGATTACATAAAATCAACTATTAATACTCATACAAGAAATATATATATTAATCGTATGGAACTCTACATATTTATAATTTGAAATTTTCATCAGATAACAGATCATTAAATAAATTATATATATATATATATATATATATATATATATATATATATATATATATATATATTTATATATATATATATATATATATATATATATATATATATATATATATATTAAATGATAAAATGTAATCAAATAATTTATATTATATAATAACACATATTATTGAGATATTTAACATAAGATTACATAAAATCAACTATTAATACTCATACAAGAAATATATATATTAATCGTATGGAACTCTACATATTTATAATTTGAAATTTTCATCAGATAACAGATCATTAAATAAATTATATATATAATTGGTGCTTTATATATTTTCAAGGACATTAACAAATTAGAAGGAAACATTTTATACACATATATATACTTTTTAATTCAAAGGAGATAATATTCAAACTTTTAATTATTTCTATTAGAATGAATCTTTTATTGCTATAGAGTCAATTTGTCATTTTACTTTTAGAACATATGGCAAATAGGGTAAAAACATTCTTAGATCTTATAATCAGCTTGGTTGGGTATCAATGAACAAGAAATTCGACATGTTTCGAATACAATACAGTTGAGGTCAATAGAAATCATTCACTTAAACTGGGGTAAGGGCTCTTTTGAGCATACCCGAAATAGAGGCTCTTAATATGAGCATGCTCCCGTATAGTTGGGATAGAAGCTATTTGTAATATACCCGAAGCGTGCAGCTCCTTTAAATTTGGGGTAGAGGCGCTTTGGCATATCCGAGACAGAGGTTCCTTTTAGAACATACCCCCATATCACTTGTACATAATTTGATTCCTGTGTGCACATAGTCTAATGTCTTACCCATATCATACAGGAATCTTTGTGTTCAGGCTAACCCTTGATATAAAGGAAATTTGGAATTTCAATAATTTCCAAGGTTCAAATGGGTTACTTGGATTCAAGATTTGCATACACTTTTTCAAAGACTTTTTAGGTGCTGGTAGAAAAGAGGTACTCTAGGTAACACTTAAAACATATATGAGATCATTTCGGTATTTAGGATTAAACAACTTAATAATAATGATATTACTAATAATTATACATGTAATTCCCCTTTAGAAAGGATATTAACTATTATTTTAATCTTACATATAGTTTTCCATACTTTTAACTCACTTATTTAACCATAAGAACTTTTATTTAACTACAATTTAGATATAAAGCCATATACATAAGCAGGAAACCTATATATAATATTAACCATTTTCGGTAAATTTTCAATTATTTTTGTGAAGTATTGGAATTTTTCCTAATTAATACTTTAGAAATATTTAACATTTTATGACAAGACTTTTAGCATCATATTTATTGGAATATTAATTAAGTTTATAATTCTTGGAAATCATTAAAAGATCAATTATGATATACATTAACATTTAACACTTTATTACTTATCAATAAACAATGGAATTTGATATTATCATAAACATGCCTATTAGTTCAACAATAACAATATTTTATTAACTTTGAATATTTTGAATTTAAGCACAATATTTTGTACCCTTTACTCACCTGGACTATCGATCACTATCCAGCTAAATATCCACTTTTCGTTGTTATCCTCCAAATTCTCCTTTTGAAATTCTCCTAAGAATGCAATATCATAGATTAAATACTATTATACTATTTCTTTATTATCTATCTTTAAACTTTAAATTATCTACCAAAAATTCGGCAGCATCTTCTCTAAGCTACGATTAACTTCCAATTACAATAAATCCAATTTATCTACAATATCTATAATATCACAAGCAAATGGTCTAACCCGGACCTTCGATGTACTAATCACATCCGCTAATTTCATTTCTCATTATCAAACTATTATTCAACCAATTCAATTCAATCAATTTCGATATCAACATCTCACTTTAATCTTTCATTTATTCTCCAATAATATTCAATAATCATAAGAATAATAATTATCTCAATTCAATTATTCAATTTAACTTAATTGCTATAAACTATTTACCTAAATTCTTACTAATGAAACCCTAATTCACTATCTATACACAATTAGGAGTTGAGATTTATACCGTATGATTTGGTTTAAAGAGTCGGAGCTACTGTCCGGAAACGTCAATGTTAGAGGTTGTCGGAAAATTCAACGATGACCAAATCGCTATCCGATGGTACTAATGATTAGCGTATGACATAAGGAGTCCGAATATATCCTTCACTTTTTATGATTCACCTGAAAATAATCAGAAATAGCACGACAGTCGTTGAGATCGTTGGATTCCGGTCAAAATAAAAGTTATTTAAAATTAACAAATCATGTACTAAATCGAAGCTGGAATCATGGGGAGTTCAACCATACCAATTTCATTGGAAATGGAGATCAGAAAACGATCGAAAATCAACCTAGAAGATTCTGCCGGTGGCTCTTTAGATTGAGCATGCGCCACCGTCTGACAGCGATTGACGACAGGCTAGGTGGCATTCGAAAGCTCAAAGGGCGGGCTTCCTCCCTGGCCGGCAAGTGGTGGTTGGCGACAATCAAACGACTATGAACTGAAGGTGCCATCTCTCTCTCTCTCTCTACGTCTGTGTTCTCTGCCTATCTATTCTACATTTCTGTTCTTATTCTGCTGGAGTGGGTTGTCTAGGTTTTTAAATATCTTTCTTTTCTTTTTCTTTTTTTACATATATATACTAACAATTACACTAATAATAATAATAATAATAATAATAATATTTAGTTACAAAATTTTCTTTTAAATAATAATTTTAACTAAAATATTTATTTCACAAAAATTCACAATGTTATCCAATAACTATGATATAAATCATAATATAAAATTTCAAATATTAAGTACATAAATTTCTATATTTTACAATAAAATTTTAATTTCTCTAATTTAAACTTTCTCATTTAGATGAATAATAAATTTAAAATCCAATACTTCATTTGATAAAATATTCTCTTAAAAATATTAATGTAATAATAATATATACAAAATTAATATCATTTAAAGTATCAATAGAATATAATAAATAAATTATTCCAAATATCAATATTAAATTAAAAATAATTCACTATTATTTCAAATACTCATGTAATAATATTAATAAATTATACATATGATATCAAATATCAATATAAAGTTAGTTTATCAACATCAATATAATAATATAAATAAATATCAATATCAATATTGATATTTAAATATAAATTCGTAAATATTTATAACTTTTAATGTCGATATAAAATATCTCCATACAAAATTAATATTTTTAAAATATTTAAATTCAAATTATTTGAATATTTAAAAATATTTATTTAATAATATATGAAGTCATACTTTTATATAATAAATTTAATTTTCATAAATTCATTTAATAATTTTTATAAATTAAAATTTATTTATCAATTACTTAATAATTTATCTTATAAAAATATAAAAAATTTACACATAAATATAAAATATTTAAACTTAATTCATATATTCATTATTAATTTGAGTATATATTATAATACTAATAGGATATTTTGAAATATATTTTTATACCTATGACCTATATTAAGTTGAGACATTACACATTTATATCCCTAATGGTATATGTAAAAGTTCTTGTGCCCTATGAAACTTTAAAAATAAAATAAAAAATAAAAAAGCGTTTTTCATGTAATGATATGGATAGAAATTGTTTCGGTTTCCCATAAAAATTCAAGAAAAAAGGCTTTTTAAGTCATCTTCTTGGGAAGGTAACAAAGTGAGTGATTGGTTGCACATGCTGTACATATTGCCAGCTGGCAAGGTTGGCCTCTTTGTGATGATAATGGGACTCTATTCTCCGTTCTTCTATTGAATGAATTATTTCCTAATCGGCAAAAAAACAAAAAAAAAAAAAAAAAAATCATCTTCATAGGGTTTGAACAACAAAACGTGACAATAGAGTTACTAGGGTAAAGAACAACCATTAGTTACAAATAATTAAATGCAGATTTCATACTTGAATTTCAGAAAATTGATTTACCAGTAGGAGTTAAAAAAATCAAAACACATTAAGATTTTAAAAAAAAATTAAGAAAAAAGGAATAATACGATCAAAATAATAAAAATTGCTATTGAACCAAAGCTTACAAGAAAAAACTACTTACTGCAATATTAAAAAGCAATATTTGTAGTTCTGTAGAGTTTTTACAATTGAGGAAAAGAATTCAACTTTTTTTTTTTTAAACAGTAAAAGGCAAAACTTGCTTACTAATAGCATACCCAATATTACTTTTTATTTTAAAAAATATATTTTATTTAATAAAAAGTATATAATTGATAAAAAAAAATATATAATTTTATTTAAATTCAATAGTATTTTACTTTATCCCATAAATATTAATTATTTTAATTGTTTATTTTTTAAATTTATTCAATAAAAAAATAGTACTAAAATTATCTTAAATAAAGTGCATAGAAAGTTTTATTGTATTAATTAAAATTAGTATAGAAAGTGATATTTAACTCTCTAAATATGAAAAGTCAAACCAACTCTTTTTTTTAATTTTTAAAGATAAAGAGCCTATTAGAGTTTTAATTTTTAAAATAACTTTTTATAATAAAAAGTTTGACATATATTAAGAGTGCACTGAGATGCTCTAATAAGGAAAAAAATTTCATGAAAAATTAAGGCGGTTAAGTAAAAATTTTGCAAAATTATGGGGTGAACAAATATATTTGGGAATTAATTTCCCTCCAAAGAAAAAGGAAATTGCTCAACCATATTAGAGAGAATATTGAGATAGAAATGGTATGTAGAAGATATGTATAATATCTATGTTTATTTTGATAATTGAATATAATAGATATTAGGGTTTTTTTTTTGTTTTGGCCACGTACCAGATACGGTTTGTTTCTTTCCTTGTCTCCGTCGCCCAATATTTATCATTCCAAAAACTTTGGTCCCACCTCATAGATCTATAATTGACATTTAATTCTGATCATTTAATGACAAAATTTGTTAATTTCTTTCCTTTTTGACTTAGTAGTATATTATTAATTTCTTACAAATTAATCAATTTTAATACATAATTTTTTAAAAATATTAAATATATAATTAAATTTGACATTGGATTAATCCTAACTTTCCTTGCCCATTTTGTAGTGCACTTTAATTGCCTTATGATAATATTATCATTATAATCATAGTAATTTATATTTGTAAATTATAATGTAATATAACATATAAATAGTATTAACTTATATTTATTATATAATATAAGTAAATATTTATTATTTAATGATAATTAAGCGTATATATGATTTGAAAGTATTGAAATTGCAGAAATATTATTTGGTGTTGCGAAAAATATATTAGAAGATTTTAAACAAGATGCTCTAAGTAATTGTGCCAGCTTTTCAATTGCGTATGAGAAGGATGAGAACTTTGTAAATTGGGAAAGAAATAACCTTGCTGCTTTTACTATTGATATTACTATTATTGACAATATTGAAGAAGATTTTGACTCTATGAAATTGAAACTGATGATAAGAACTTGTTATTGTAGAGGATTAAAATGGTAAAAATTTAATTATCATGTTGCCGTACATATTTTTAGAAATATCTTTTTTTTTTTAAATTTATTTTATTGAATACATTATCGGTGTTTCCAATGTATTTTTCACTAGAAGAATGCATGTCAAGAGTGTAATTCTAATATTGTGTTTTATAGCTATTAATTTTTTAGTTAGTTATACATTTCCTGCCATATTATTTCTTAAGCAAATATTTGTATTAATACCAATAATTTGAGGACTATTTGAATTATTAATTTGAAATACTTTCCTACAGTTGTTTTAATTTTTATTTTATAGAATGTGGCTGGTTTGAGTTGTCTTAGGCCATGAGTTTTCTTATAATCATAATTGTTAGTTTTATTTAGATTTTACGCAAGTTAAATAATTTTTAAAAGTTATTCGGTGGTAAAATAAGATAAGAAATTATTTTATTAACAAATATTTTAAAAATATTTTTCATGGGACTATTTTTTTGATTTATAAAATATAATGATAAATGATTGTTAATCATTTAACAATTAGAGTCAATTAGCTAATAAATTATAATCGAGCTAAATTTGAGCTCGATATATTATGAAACTTGTTTATAACTTTTTAAAATAGTTAACTTCTTAAATATTTATTTATAATAAAATAACTATAGTAAAAATACTTAAAATTAATATAAAAATAAAAAAAAATATCCAATTAGTGAAAAAATATAATCATAAAATTAAGTATTACATATATTATAAATATGTTAATTAATAAAAAATATATTTTATATAATATGGAAATATTAGATTATATTAATTAAAAGTATATATATTTTAGTAAATTTGAATTAACAAAAAGTTTATAGGAGTATTAAAATATAATTTTTAGAGTGTTAAAATTATCAAGTTAATAATAATAATAATAAAGTTATTTACGAGTCTATTAATCGAACTGTTTGAAAGATTGTTCACGGTTTATAATTGAGTTGTTCACGAGTCTAATCAAGTAAAGTTTAACTTTGCTCAAATTTAACTCATTTATTTAACGAGTTTTAAAATAAGGTATAAATTTGGCTCATTTATAAAGTGATATGAACGTGAATGAGTTTTTATCGAGTCGAACACCGAGCTATTTGTAAACAACTTGACTTATTTACACCTCTAATTGTATACTCTCTTTATTCTGAAAAAATTGGTCAATAAGTAAAAATCACTATTTTTAAGATAATAATAATTTTATCATAAGTTATCAAAAAGACTTATATTAATTACAGTATAAATATGAAAAATGTCTCACATATTTGAAAAATAAAATAATAAATTAGTCATTTTATTTTTTTTATTAGGTTGTTAAATGGACACATATTTATGAATAAAATTTATTTTTTTAATGATTTTTTTTTTTATAATAGAGGGGATATATAAAAGTTTTTGTGGCTTATGAAAAAAAAAAAAAAAAAAGGTTTTTTATGCAATGATATGGATAGAAATTGTTTCGGTTTCCCATAAAAATTCAAGAAAAAAAGCTTTTTAAGTCATCTTCTCTGTGAGTGATTGGTTGCACATGATGTAATAATTCAAATTTGCATTTGGGTGGACTTCGTGCCAGCTGGCAAGGTTGGCCTCTTTGTTATAATGGGACTCTATTCCCCGCTCTTCTATTGAATTAATTATTTCCTAATTGGCCAAAAAAAAAAAATCATCTTCTTAGGGTTTGAACAACAAAACATGACAATAGAGTTACGAAGAGCAACCTATGTTATAAATTACTGACGTGGAGGCTATTTCAGAGATATTTTTGAGCTATTGAGACAAGCAGTAGTATAAGTATAAAAAATACTAGTTTGTGCCAATTGAGATTTGAGGTCTTATAAATATGCGATTCAAAAGGAAACGGACCACCGGTTCAAAATCATTATCTCTGACAATGTGCGACGTCATTTTTCAGCCAAATTACTTCGTTTAAGTCTTTAAAATGGCAGTTAATCCATTTATGGAAACTTTTTATTTCTGTCATAATTTTTGATATTTAATTCTGTTTTCAGCGCCGTTTGTGGCGTTCATCTTGTTTAATTTCCTATTTTTATTTATGGTAACATTGTAATCTCGTCATTTATGACAGTTTTGTACCTAAGGTTTCGGATCTCCTATTTAGACTCTTATTTTGATCTGTTTCAGCAATCAATAATTCAGTCATATTTTGAAAACCCTAAATTTAGATTTATTCTTTTTACTTACGCTGCGTCAATTACAACAAACATTAGTTACAAATAATTAAATGTAGATTTCATACTTGAATTTCAAAAAATTGATTTACCAATAGGAGTAAAAAAAATTAAAACACATCAAGATTTAAAAAAAAAAATTAAGAAAAAAGGAATAATACGATCAAAATAATAAAAATTGTTATTGAATCAAAACTTATAAGAGAAAACGACTTACTGCAACATTAAGAAGCAATATTTGTACTTCTGTAGAGTTTTTACAATAGGAGAAAAGAATTCAACTTATTTTTTTTTTAACAGTAGAAGGCAAAACTTGCTTACTAAGAGCATTCTCAATATTGCGTTTTATTTCAAAAAATATATTTTATATAATAGAAATAATGTAGTTGATAAAGAGAATAAAATTTTATTTAAATCTAATAGATTCTTTATATTTGATATTTATTTTATATTATTCTGTAAACATTAATTATTTTAATTGTTTATTATTTAAATTTATCCAATAAATAAAAAAAATAGTAATAAAATTATCTTAAATAAAGTGTATAAAAATTTATATTGAATCAATTAAAATTAGTATAGACAGTAATATTTAACTCTCTAAATGTAAAGAGTCAAACTAACTCTTTTTTTTAATTTTTAAATGTAAAAAGTCTATTGAAATTTTAATTTGGAAATAACTTTTTATAATAAAAAGTTTGACATATATAAATAGTGTATTAAAATACTCTAATGAGAAAAAAATTTTCATGAAAAATTAAAGCGATTAAGTAAAAATTTTGCAAGATTACAGAGGAAAAAATATATTTAAAAATTAATTTCTCTAAAAAAAAAAAAGAAATTGCTCAACCATAACAGGGAGAATATTGAGATAAAAATGGTCATAGTCGGCTAAGAGACGTGTAATATTTATGTTTATTTTGATAATTGAATATAATAGATATTAGGTTTCCGAAACCATCTTCGTTTACTCAATTCTAAAATTTTGGCCACGTACCAGATAAGATATTTACGCATTCCAAAACTTTGGTCCCACTTCATAGATGTATAATTGACATCTAACTCTAAATCATTTAATTGACAAAAATTGTTAATTTCTTTTCTTTTTGACTTAGTAGTATATTATTAATTTCCTACTAATTAATCAATTGTAATACATAATTTTCTAAGAAATTATATATATAATTAAATTTGACATTGGATTAATCATAACTTTCCTTGCCCATTTTGTAGTGCACTTTAATTGCCTTATGATAATATTATTATTATAATAATAATTTATATTTGTAAATTATAATGTAATATAACATATAAATAGTATTAACTTATATTTATTTATAATATATAATATAAGCAAATATTATTTGGCAAAAAAAAAATATAAGTAAATATTTATTATTTAATGATAATTAAGCATATATATAATTTGAAAGAATTGAAATCACAGAAATATTACTTGGTGTTGCGAAAAATATATTGGAAGATTTTAAATAGGATGTTCCAAGTAATTGTGCTAACTTTTTAATTGTGTATAAGAAGGATGAGAACTTTATAAATTGGGGGAGAAATGACTTTGCTGCTTTTACTATTGATATTACTGTTGCTGACAATATTGAAGAAGATTTTGACTCTCTGAACTTAAAACTGATGATGAGAACTTGCTATTATGGAGGATTAAAATGGTAAAAATTTAATTATCTTGTTACTCTACATATTTCTAGAAATGTCTTTTTTTTTTTTTTAGATTTATTTTGGTGAATACATCATTGGTGTTTCCAACATGTTTTTCACTAAAAGAATGCGTGTCAAGAGTTCAATTCTAATATTGTGTTTTGTGACTATTAATTTTTTAGTCAGATATGCATTTCCTGCAATATTATTTCTTAAGCAAATATTTGTATTGATACCAAGAATTTGAGGACTATTTGAATTATCAGTTTGAAATATTTTTGTATAGTTTTTATAATTTTTATTTTATAGAATGTTGTTGGTTTGAGTTGTCTTAGAACATGAGTTTTCTTATAATCATAATTGTTAATTTTATTTAGATTTTACACAAGTAAAACAATCATTTATAATGAGATTTTTAAAAAGTTATGTAGTGGTGAAAATAAGATAAGAAATCATTTTATTAACAGATATTTTAAAAATATTTTTCATAGCGACTATTTTTTTGATATATAAAATATGATGATCATTGAATTAATTATATATAGTTTTATGAAATTTATATTTTAGATATTTTCCTTAGTCATTGATATATATAAATTTATAATTTATTTTTAGTTTAATTTTCAATTAATTATGAGATATTCACTATATAGTAAGATTATGGCTACAGTCATGCAAAATTTAAAACTAAAAAAAAAAAAATTATTTGTTGCAACATTTATTTGTGGCTAAAAATTATAGCTAATTGATTGACTATTGCCATGGTTATTTGAAAGTAATAGCTAAGAATTCAATTTACTACAAAATTTAATTGTAGCTAAAATGTTGTGGCTAATGGACTAGTTGTTGCTATAGTTCTAAAATTGGTAGATAGCTGTAGCATTTTATTGTGACTAAAATATTATGGCTAATGAGTCATTTATAGCTATAATCACTACAAAAATGTAGCTAACATTTTAACAATAGCTAAAACCTTTTGCTACATTAATAGTCATGGCTAATGGACTGGTTGTTATAATTATTAAAGTTTTATAACTAAAATTAATAATTAGCTATAGCATTTAATTGTAGCTAAAATATTATGGCTAATAAGTCAATTATAGTTATAATTCTTACAAAAATGTAGCTAAAATTTTAACAATCGTTGTAACCTTTTGTTATACTAATATGTCATGGCTAGTTGTATAACTATTGCCACTAATATTTAAAGTTCATGTCTAAAATATATAATTAGCTGTACTATGCAATTGTGGCTAAAGATTTATGGTTAGTAAATTATTTATTAATATAGTAAAAATAATTTAAAACAAAAATAATTTATTAATTTTGAAAGTGTTACTTTTGTCCAAAAAAAAAAAAAATTCACTCAATTACAAAGTTTCTACTTTTGTGGCTATTCTTATATATTAGCTACTATTTTAACATTCATAACTGTCATTTGTAGCTAAAAGTAGATTATCTTGTAGTGTTTCTTTACCAATAAAATAACAGTAAAAAAGGAAGTCTTAGGAAAAATATAGTAGTTGATGATTCCTAACATAATGAAGTTAAATGGATGAATTTCTAGGTAGGTTGAATTGTCTTACAAGAGCAACGAATATATTATGAGCATGCCGGACTTGGTGTCCTACAAAATTTTCGATGCCAAAGTCAACAAAAAAAAAATAATTGAATGAGATAGAAGAAGATAAAATATCACCTTGTCCTAGGCAATGATGAGTTTGGTTTATATAATAGTTGTGTGAATGCCTCTTGATCTAATTATATCATTTATTATAATTGTGTAACTCCTTTCATTAAAGTCTAATTATGTTATTAAAAACTGATTATGTAACTGTCACATGTCAATAAATAAATTCATTTCATATCAATCTCAATAGGATGAATCTTTCATATACTTTATTCTTATCTTCAAAGATCAAGGACATGTTCAGAATGTGCATCATCATTAGTGCCCTTTCCTAAAGATTCGGTCACACTATTTATACATGTCATCTCGCAAGTTCTCTTTCTTTTCTCTGCATATTCTTTATCTTTGAGGGAGACAATTTATTCTTTTTGAATTTGAACTTTTGATAGTTGTAGACAATTTATCTTTTTTGAATTTGAACTTTTGATAGTTGTCTTATGATGTTACCACTTTGTTTGATCATTTCCACTTTTCTTGTGTTAAAGTACAATAGTTTTGGGTTTATCCCTGCTTGTATGAATGCTTTCTTTATTATCTTGATGGGTGATAACTCTATATTTTTAGAGTTATTTTATGTATTTAAACTTAAATTTTAGCTCAGTTCTCGAGAATACAATATTATTATTACTTATTTTGAGAAATAAATAGTTCTATAATTTATTTATAAATTATAACATATTTTAAATATTTTAATTTTATTTTTGCAGATCAAAATAATGTTATAATGATACAATAAAATAAATGATGCAGACGATAATGTCATAAAAATAATGATACAAGCAATGATTTAAGTTTTCAATCCATGAGAAATAAATTCAATAGTTGGTAGCCAAAATGCAATGGTTAGTGGCCAACCTAACCATTTTTGAATATTGATGAAGAAATTCAATGATTGGTGGTCAACCTAACCAATATTGTTGAAATTTTGATGTAAGAATTTTAATGGAACTTGAATACTTCCACCAAGCATACCTATAAATACCGTGCTTAGCAAAGGAAAAGGAGTATTAAGAAAATCCATCAAAAAAATATTTAGAGAGAAAAAAATAGATTAGTTTTCTTTTTGTTTATGTTATTTTTATCAAGAGAAGTTTTGGAGCTCATGTTTATCAAAAATTGTATCCCAAAAAGAGTTCTTTCTAAACTTTACTCTTGAATTTAATTTTAAATTGTTATTATGTTTATTGTTAATTTAATTATTTTTTCCTTCTTAATTATGAGTAGGTAAGTTCATTTTTCTAGGAGTTAGATGTAATCTTTTGATTTTCATATGATTATTTATATTTAATTGATTGGGTTGATTGTTGAAATTAATTTTTTATCTTAAAACTTAATGTTTGTAAATAACTGGCCATTAATTGCATGATTTAAAATATTGTGTGAAGTAGCGAGAGTGAAAACACAATATTAGTTCATTAGGATAATTGACCGAGGGAATATATTGCTTAGAGATAAGAATACTTCTTTGTGATTTTTAAAAGGATTTTCATAAAACTTAATGAGTTTGTGTTAATTACTTATGATCACGAAAGTAGACGTAAGGTTAATATGAACACACATGTTGTATCTTGAGAGAGAACATCATATAATTTAGGAAACTCTAATCATTAATTTCAGCAAAATTAATCCATCTAAAGATTATAAAGAAATCATATGTGATCAATTGATGAATTCTAAATCGTAAACCTTTAATCTTATTTTCATATTTATCATCATTTAATTTCTTTAATTTCACTTTAGCTTAAAATATAAAATCTCATAATTGATTTTCTAAATAATATAATAATCTTAAAATTGATACTTGACAAACCCTTTCTCGTAGGAACGATACTTATTTATCACTTTATTACTTATAAACGATCTGTGCACTCGCAGAAATCGCACAACAAGTTTTTGGCTCCGCATCACACTATTTATACATGTCATCTTGCAAGGTCTCTTTCCTTTCTCTGGATATTCTTTATCTTTGAGGGAGACAATTTATCTTTTTTGAATTTGAACTTTTGATAGTTGTCTTATAATGCTACTACTTTGTTTGATCATTTCCACTTTTCTTGTGTTAAAGTACAATAGTTTTGGGTTTATCCCTGCTTGTATAAATGTTTTCTTTATTATCTTGATGGGATGTAAATGTTTGCTCATTTTTAGTTTCATTCATTTGAAGTTTCCTACATTTGAAGAGTACTAATAAATTTTATGAAGTACAACTACCTCATAATGGCTTTAGGATGAATCCTTCAAGTTTTGATTAATATGTAATTCTTCAATTTGTGAAATGTAAATGCCTCATCATAGGGAGGTCTTGGGGTGAATATCTTAGGATTCGGTTAATATATGATACTTCAAGTTTATGAAATGTAGGTGACGCATCATGATGAGGTCTTAAAGTGAATCTCTTAGGATTCAGTTGTGGTACTTCAATTTTATGAAGTGTTAGTACCTCGAATCTCTCATGGTGAGGGTTTTGGATACTTCAAGTCATTGCCACATGATATGAAGCATATGGCTAGTATACTTGTTAGCAAAAATAGGTAAATATTGAATTTAATCTTATTTATTAAAAGGTAATGTACATATTTCTTTATCATGATTACCTTATTAAAAAATCTCAATATGGAAAATCTAATAGGACAAAACCATATCTAGAAAAAAGAGTGTAACCATAGGTAGAAAATTAATAATTATTGATAAAACTTATTGGCATCCTTCTGTTTCATATTTTTGAATTCAATAACTATCTTCCGTTGATGTCTCATTCCTTCATCCAACTCGACATGCTTCCTTGCTATTGCCATAAGTTATGAAAAAGTGTTAGGTTTGTGGGTATGCAACTTATCAATAAGCGTACCTAATCGAGTTCCTACTTGTAAAGCCTCAGTGGCTGTCTCAACATTAAGATCCTTAATTTGAGTAACCTCATTTTTGAATATATCCAGATAGCTACAAAGTGTTTCATCTTCCTTATGCTTGCATGCTTTATTATCGCTAGTGCATTTCTTAGGTGGAATATAAGTAATGAATCTTAACATAAATGCTTTCGAAAAAGATTCAAAGGAAGTGATTGATCTTCTGGGTAAAGTTAAATACCATCACAATGCTGAATCTGTCAGGGTAGTAGGAAATACTCAACAATGATAGCATCTGTAGAGTTAAAGAGCAGCATCTGACATTTGAATTTATGAAGATGTAGGCCCAAAACTCCAATCCCAGTAAATGAGTCAAAAGTCGGTAGCTTGAGCTTGATAGGAAATTTCTCTACTATAAGATCTGGGATAAAGATGACCTACAACTATGAACTTCTCTAATTCAAAGTGGGAAGATTTCAATTCTTTCATAGCTTCTACTAATTGTTGCTTGAATTTAACGATTTCTTGACCAACTAGGGCCATGCTTGTGGTATCCACTCTAGTATGGTGGCAGGATTTAACCTCATTTTAATTATTCTTTTGATCCTCAATATATAGCTGATTACTAGCATTCAGATTCGAAGGAGAAGGTGGCAAAGTATTTTTAAGTCCCTATTTGGGGATTATTATGGCCAATCATAGGCTGAATTGAAGGATTAGGCATGGTTACCTAGGATAAAATTTTTCGAATATTTTGGGATAAAGTTTCTCGAATGACCTGAAATAGAGCATCCCGAATCACCTGTTGTAGATGGCCTTGAAATTGGGATAAGGCAATACATGTGATTAGATTTATTGTCATTTTATAAGCGGGTAGCAAGGATAAATGTTCTGTGGTTAACATCCTCATTGGTGTAACAAAAGTTTATCATTCACGAATTTCTAAATTGGGAAAGTGTAATGGTCCTGAAAATTATGTCACAAAAAAAAAGGGCCTATAGATGGATGGAGTGGAACCAATTGTTTAGATTATGGGAGGATCATGCACAGGAGGTGATTATGTCACAAAAAAAAAGGGCCTATAGATGGATGGAGTGGAACCAATTGTTTAGATTATGGGAGGATCATGCACAGGAGGTTGTGTGAAAATGGCTCTCACTGAAATGACGAAATCGATGATCAAAGTGTTTGTGGTCATTGCTCCTGGAAATCAACTTAAAAATAGGAAGATTTTCGTTCTCACAGACAGTGCCAAATAATTTTTCTCAAAATAATAACGCTAAATGGATGAATATTCGGGTGGGTTGAATCCTTCTACAAGATAAAAGAACATGCCATGGGTATATCTGACTTGATGTCCAACGGAATCTTAGATGCCAAAGTCCACAAAGAAGAAGGGAATAATGTAATTGAATGAGCTAGAAGAAGTGAAAATATCATCTTGTCTTGGGTTATAATAGTTTGGTTTATATAATAACTGTGTGAGTGCCTCTTGATGATTTAACTCTATAACTACTGTAATTATATCATTTATTGTAATTGTGTAACTTTATTAAAGACTAATTATATCATTAACGACTGATTATATAACTGTCACATGTTAATAAATAAGTTCTGAATCTCAATAGAATGAATCGTTTGTATATTTTATCCTTACATTCGAGAAGCAAGGATACATGTTCAAAATATGTATCATCAATAGTAAATTTTAATTCTTATAGTGTATATATATATATATATATATATATATATATATATATATATATATATATATATATATATATATTCTTCCTACCTCTGTTGAAGAAAATTTAATTCTTATTTTCCAAATTGTAATTTTTTTTCTATAGTTTCGTGTTCCAATTTAGCAGCTCAAGACCGAATCCTTCGCTCCACGTTAAAAAAGAAATCAGGTAGCACTGGGCCAGGATCATGGCCGGTAAGCCAATGCTTTTGTAGTGTGGCCGTTGCTAAAAAAAATTTAAAAATAAAAATAAAGGCATATTTTATTTTATTATTTTTATTTTCTATATATCCTAAAATCACTCGAATCAGTAATGTCCATTCACGTATCTTTCTAACATCAAAGTTACCAAAACGCCCTTACATTTTCTATAAATTTTCCACCAAACTCCAAATCACTCTTACTTAAGCGGTTAGGCTCGCACCTCTTTCGGAAAAAAATCAAAACCATATTCAAAACAAAATGGCCATGAATGACGAGACCTCAGAAAGCAGAAACAAAGCGAGACTAGCAATATTAGAGCTAGCCAACATGATAAGTGTCCCTATGTCCTTACACGCCATTGCACAGCTGAACGTCGCCGATGCTATCTGGCAAGATGGAGTCAATGCTCCGCTTTCCGCCTCTGATATTCTAATACGTGTTCTCCCCTCTGGTATTAGCGGCGATCCAGAAAATCTTCAGCGTATTCTTCGAATGCTCACTAGCTATGGTGTTTTTACAGAACACCTTAATGATACCGAGAGAAAATACTCTTTAACAGAAATTGGAAAAACACTTGTCACCGATAGCGATGGTCTTTCCTATGCATCTTATGTTCTACAGCACCACCAGGTATTATTAAATTAACATTATATTATTATGTTATTTTTCATTTTTTTTTGTTATTTTTTATTTTTTTTGGAAATGCCTAAAATGTTTTAATAAGAAATGGTAAAAATCATGATTTCGATTAAACAATGGCGAAATATATGCTATAAATTATAATAATTAACCAAGCAAAATTATCAAATGGAGTATTTTATTTATTAATATTTCCATAATCTTGACATACCCATTCCTTTTTTTAAATTTTCATTATATATAAAAAGAAAAGAAAATAGGAGTTAGAATTTCATATAGAGAGATATTTTCTTTTATTATGGATTTCTTATTTTTGATGTATATAATTTGTCCATGATAAAATGTATAATAATAAAAATTGTGGGTTTTTAAGGTGTTTCAGAGATAATTTATCCCAATTAATTTAAAACCATTAGATAATGTAAATTTAATTATATCCATTAGATTTTTTCACCTGTAACTTTCTTAATAAGTTATTCTCTCTAATAAATAATTTTTTTTATTCTTTTAACCAATCTTATTTATTTTTAATATGTAAATTAAATTTTAATTCGTTAATTTTTACTATCATTATTTTGATATTTATGTGAAATTATATATATATATATATATATATATATATATATATATATATATATATATATATATATATATATATATATATATATATATATATATATATATATATATATATATATATATATATATATATATTATGAATTATAATTAAATATATATATATATTTATTAGTATGTTAATAAAAAAATTATTATTATTTTTATTAAACTTATCATTATTAATTAGTTTTTAATAAATTTCTGATTAATTGCACTCTAATATAATTAAAAGTTAATTTTAAAATTTTTAAATTAGTAAAGCGGCAAAAAATTATACAAACACTCTCTTATTTGGATTTAATTGCAATTACTAAAAATATGATGTTATGAAATAAAGAAAATTTTAAAACTGAAACCGAACCAAACTGAATTAAAAATATCTGGTAACATGATATTGCAGTCTACTTAGGTGGATAATGTATAGTTAATTTACCTGGGAGGTGCGGGTTCAATTCCTCAATAATGCATAATTTCTTTTTTTTTAATTGTATAACCAAAAAATTAAAATTATTGTGTGTTGAATCTGTGACCTTAAAGTAATAAATGTCTATTTACCACCAATATAAGAGGAAATTATTAACATTTTATGACATATATATATATATATATATATATATATATATATATATATATATATATATATAATTCTGTTCGGTTTGGATTTTTCAGTTTTTCTCACATAAAAACTAAACTGAACCAAAATCTCTTAAAATTTAAAAATAAAAACCGAAAACCGAACTAAATTTCAGTTCGGTTCAATTTTTCAGTTTAAACCAAATAGTGCACACCTCTAAATGTTATTGTATTACCTTTACTTTAAATAATGATATTACTGAATTACTTTCACTAATTTTGTTGTTTATAGTTTAAAAAACTTTATATATATATATATATATATATAAGGTTGGAAGTGCAATAGATAATTTTAATAACTTTTTTTAATTATATTCTTTGTTTCGTAAATATTTTTTATAAAATTTTATGATTAAGATTAATAATTATAGTTTTATTAATAATAAGGACTAATATAATCATAAAATTTAAGAAAAAAACTTATTAATTTATTTTGTTCAAATTATAGTTGCTTACCGTCAATTAGAAAAATATCAAAAGAAAAAGTAGTCTATAAAATAACATAAAATTTTATATGAAATTAAATATTTATATTATAAAATTATAGATTTTATTAAAAAAATCTGAGTAAAAAATTAATTTTTAAGTGCATTTTAAATATTTTTTACAGATATTTTTATATATTTTTTTTAATTTTAATTTGATTAAAATACATATAGAATTAAAATGTTTATAAAGTGAAATTAATAATTATAACTTGAATAACATGTTATATTTTATCCGTTAATGACTTATTATAATATATTAAAAGGAGTGGGATAAATTATCCCTAAAATACCCTATAATTGGCCATAAAAATTTAATATGCAAAAGCTAATCTTCAAATCTTCAGCAATAGTTTAAAAACAAATTTAATGCCAAAAAAAATGATAATTAAATTATTTTTTATTACCCAATTATTACCTATCTATTTGAGATCATATTATTTAAACTATAATTTTTATATTTGATGAATTTAAACTATAATGGTGGTTGGGCTGTAGAATATAATTAGTGAAAGAAATTAATGATTAGATTATCTAATTTTTAAAAAATTTAATATTTTTTAAATTTAGACTTGATTATATTGTACTTAATAAAAAATTTCATAAAAATAATTTTTTTTTTAAAAACAAATTCAACTCTTGTTCAAGCTTAAATTTATGATTGTATAATTCTTAACACGAATCCAAAATACTGCAAATTAATATTTCCAAGTTAGGATGCCAAATCTTTGATTATGTGTTTAACAGGATGCACATATGAGGGCTTGGCCATTAATGCAAGAGGCAGTGCTGGATCCCACAACAGCGCCATTCGAAAAGGTTAATAATGAACCTGCCTACATTTACTATGGTAAGCATCCAGAAATAAACGTCACGATGCAAAAGGCAATGTCAGGTGTATCTGTGCCATTCATGAAGACTATGCTGGACGGCTATGATGGATTTGAAGGTGTGGAAAAGTTGGTTGATGTAGGTGGGAGCGCAGGGGATTGCATGAGAATGATAATGCAAAAGTATCCCAATATACGCGAAGGGATTAACTTTGATTTTCCTGAAGTTATTGCAAAGGCGCCAAATCTTCCTGGTGAGCTTTCACAATCATTTTTCAATTTTTATCCTTATTTTGTTTATTTTTTAACTGTCTACAAAAACAACATCATAAACTTTCAGATGAACTCTTTGGATGGGTGGCTTAAGAGATAAAATTTTATACTCAACAACTTACTCAAAATATTTAATAAATATAATGATTGTAATATTATTTTATAGTTATATAATTAAAATGTTGAAAATTAATTAGCACAAACCTTTGAGTGTATCAGATAAAAATGAACTGTTACGTTTGAGTTTAATTTAAGAGACAATTGCATCTTTCTTATTATTATTTAGATTATATATATAAAAGGGAGGTTTAATATAATTTCTCTTCAATAGTGTGAGAAGTGAGAAGTTTCATATTCGAATATTTCAAAAAATAAATAATTGTCATCAATTTGATGAGAGATATTAAAACTATTATATAGTCTAATAATATGTTTATATTGAGTGTTTACTCTCCCAATATTTTAAAAAAAAATTATAATGAGTGAATTGTATGTTTACGAAATGGATGGAAAATAAAACAGTTACGAGAGTTATCTATACTTAAAAAATGTGGTTTGAAATGGTTACACAATAGATATTGGAGATATAAATTCTGTTTTTTTTTTCATAACGTATAAAATATAAATGTATTAGATTTGATCTTATGAGCTATAGCATATAGGGCATCGTTTTTAATAATAATAATAGTAATATAAAAATAAAAATAAAAATAAAAATATTCATTCCATCATGCAGGTGTTACCCATATTGCTGGTGACATGCTCAAATCAATTCCTTCTGCTGATAGTATTTTCATGAAGGTCAGTCACTATCGTCTCCCAAAATGTATAATAATAAATACCAAAAACTCTCAATGTTTGCTTACATCAAGCTATGTATAATCCTATACATATATATACATTACTTTTTAAATATTATTTGACTTGGCATCAACATGGAATAACATTTGTTTTCTTTATGGTAGTACTGCGCACTTCCAGTCGTGGGATGTTTTATTTTGACACATTGATATCAATGTATACAAATATAATTGATAAAGAAAATTTTAGCTATCAGTAAATTTGTTTAGTAGTATTATTTTTCTTTAATAGTCCATAGATTAATATTATTTTTTTCAGTTTTCAAAAAAAAAAAAAAATTAATTAATCTGTTTCTAATATATATACATAAATGGACTATTTGAGCAGGGGATATTTTTAACATTTTTAGATGAAGAATGCAAGCTAATAATGGAAAATTGTTACAAGGCAATTCCTACAGGAGGGAAGCTAATAGCTTGTGAACCAGTGCTGCCTAAGAATTCAGATGAAAGCCATAGAACTCGAGCTCTTTTAGAAGATGACATTCTTATTTTGACTATTTATAGGGCTAAGGGTAAGATTAGGACTGAAGAAGAATTCAAGCACTTGGGCCAATCTGTTGGTTTCTCTCATTTCCAAGCTATTTATATTGATTGTTTCTCCACTATCTTAGAGTTTAAAAAATAATTATTCTATAATATTTATCTAATTACTTGCATAATTAATTAGGACAAAAATAAATGTAATCTTCTGTATTACTATGATTTTACTCTTAATTTCCTAATAATGATTGATTTAAATATTACAAAACTGGATTCTAGATCTCTTTTCCACATCTTAGTTGATGGTTTAATTAATGCATGACACGTTATGTTTGAGTCGAATTCTAATAAAATTGAAAAAATTTACAAATAAACTGTAAACTTAATTTTAAATAGATCTAATTATTAAGTTTAAAACAAGAGTAATAAAACTATTAGAATCAATAAATTTTAAATACAAACTAGTACTGCATATTTAAATGAATTATATAGTTAATCCAAACACGAAATTTTATTTAATTTTTTTTAACAAATAAAATAAATTTCATATAGAGTTGTATTAAATACTATGTATGACTTAATTATTTCTTTTTTTAAACTGAGCAAAATCTAACTAAATCTTGAATTCTCAAATTTTTTGTTCAAATATGATATAGTTTATTAAAATTAGATCTAATTATAATTTGAATATCTGTCCGATTCAACCAATACTTTTATTAAGTCTGAGAACAAGATTTTCCTTATTTGATTCAAATATGTATAAATATATATCCTAAATGAATCGCAAAATGATCCAATTCCATTCAAGTTGTTCAATTTAAATCAAATCTCAAGTTGATTTTATTTAGATGGGGATATAGATAGACAGCCAAAGTAAAGTAAATCTGTACATGTGGCCGTAAACATGTCTATTCATGAAAATATGATTGAAAAGGGCTTGGCATGATGGCAGTTCGAGTTGAAATGATTTTATCACACAAAATTATTATAGTATAAAAAACAAAATCTCAACATCATATTCATCTAGAACTTGCGATTATTCCCAGATAGAAGTAATTACAACTCCACATGAATCACTGACTTCTTTGGTTGGAAGTTTTGATCTTTCTTTACCAATAAAAAGAAAAAAACACAAAGTCTTAGGAAAAATATAAAGAATCAAGTGACAGAATGCTGCGTTCTTGAGGCTTAATTGAATTTGTTATCTAGGTTATGTTTGGTGTGTTTTAGTATATTATTATCAAACATATTTTTAGTTTAAATATTAATTAAATTACATTAGATTTCATTGCAAAAATGTATTTTTGAAACAAAACAAAAAAATACTGTATTTTTGAAATTACTATTACCTTATCTTATGATTTATTTTTTCCAAAAAAAAAAAAAAGGGATTTCACAAGAAAATATAAAATTTCCACAATGAAATACCTGAAGTTTATTATTATCGCTTGGTAATTATTAATCTTTTATTATTTTTCACTATTATAAGTAACTTTTTTTTTTTATAATAGCATGTGAATCGTAACGAAAAAATTAAAAAATTTAACACTAATAAAAATTAGCAGCACTACCACTCAACATATTCCTTAACTAATATTTTTTTTATAATACAGTTATAAATATTTGACAACACTATTAATATGTTATTAACATATATTAATAAATCTATATAAAAAAATCTTACTGGGAATATATAAAGGGATATAACAATTACTGGGGCTCAGGCCCTGATTTTAATAGTATGCATTAAATAATATTAATAATATACTTCAGTAAATAAATTAAAGTTTTTCAAAATATTTTTATTTTGATATGATTTAATTTTTTTAAAATTGGCTTTTTTTAAAAAATTCAAATGAATTAATTTTATTAGTTATATATTTCATAATATAAGAATTAATAAAATAGAATTTAATTCCAAATGAAAATATGTCTTATAACTAGTGTCTTAATATAATGATAAGATGATACTTTTTAGAAGTAGAAGTACAAAGTTCAAATTTCACTTATGTTAAGCTTTGCATTTCTAATTTTTTTATCATAATTTTATCATAATTTTTATCATAATTTTTTTTATAAAATAGATCTTTTTCCATTTTCTTTTTCATTTTTTTTTTTATTTTGATCATGACATTTGAAAGTCTCAACTACCCGTGAAAGATTTGGTAGATCATGTGCAAATAGTGCCTTCCATTTGTTTTTTAACTCATATTAATCATCTATCAGTGACATCCTGGGGAAAGATAGAGAAAAATTTTCAGTTTAAGGGAAAAAAAAAATAATAAAAAGCAGACGAGATCTCATAAGTCAGAAACAGTGCGAAACTAGCATTATTAGAGCTAGGCCACATGACAAGTATCCCAATGTCGACACCATTGTGTGGCTGAGCGTCACGGACGCCATTTGGCAAGATAGAGTTAATGCCCCGCGCTTTCTGCCTCCGATATTTTCACATGTGTGATGTGTCCTTCCTTTCTATGTCAACAACGATACAGAGAATCACTAGTTATGACGTTTTTACAGAGCAATGACACCGGCAAAAGAAACTCTCTGATGGAGATTGAAAAAATACTTGTGACCAACCACGATGGCTTTTTCTAAACATCTTTCTTTTTTCAAGACCATCAGGTATTACTAAATTAATACCATATTATCATGTTACTTTTCATTTTTTTTTATTTTATTTTCTTGTATTTAATTATTTTTATAAAGCAATGACACCTAAAAAAGAAACTGTATGACGGAGATTGAAAAAACATTTGCGACCAACAACGATGGTCTTTTTTAAACATCTTTCGAATTTCGGGACCATCAGATATTATTAAATCAAATACCCTATTATCATGTTATTTTTCATTTTTTCATTTTCTTGTATTTAATTGTTTTTATAGAGCAATGACAATGAAAAAAGAAACTCTCTGATGGAGTTTATAGTCATTGTAGTTATCAATAATAAAATCATTATTTAAATTTTATCTTTATTTAAATTGTCAACAATAAAATCATTATTTAAGTTGTCATTGTAGTTATCAACATATATGCCAAATCATATTTATTTTATCTTTATTTTTACATTTCTTTCACTTCGTTTATATTTTATCATCTAATTATTATTTATTTTTTTTTTCAGGGATTAAAATTCTAACAATTATAATTAGAATAAGATAGAAGAGTAGTACAACAGAATCAAATAGCATATCTTGATAACCTTGACATTGACCAAAATCATTTTATAAATTTTGTTTCCATGTTTTTTAATTTACAGAGTTGTCGTTCACCGATAAAACAACAAAAACAAAACATATGATTGTTAAACCTCATAAGTAGTTGTGTGGACATGATGTATAATAATTTGAATTTTGTGTAATAATTCTTTTTTTTTTTTTTTCCCTTTAAATTTGGATGCTAGCTGCATGTTAATTTTTACACAATACAATAGTTTTTTCTTTTACCATGTCCTATCTATAATTATTAATAATTTATTATTATACTTTTTATTTTAATTTTATATTTTCAGTGCACTTTATACTTTGTTTATGACAATACTAAATTTATTTTTTAATAATATGCTAGCATTTTTATAGGGGAAATATAATATATTAAAATTAAAAGGATTTTAATCAATCTTATTAAAAGTAAATATAAGGAAAAATAATTTTATGTTTCTAAAAAACTAAAACAAAAATAATTTTAATTTTTTCTTCCTCTCTTAAATTTTAAGTATTTTTTATCATTACATAATAATACTTTAATTTCTTAAAATTTAGTAATAATAACGAAAAATTAACATTAATAATTACATATTCATAGTTATAAATTACAAAACATAATTATATGTTATGAATATAAATTTATTAGTAAAAATTATAAACATCAATTATAAAACTGTTGGGCACAACAGATATAATCAACAAGATAATTGCGAAATAATAATAATCAACAAAAATAACACCAACAATTTAACGTGATTCACTCTTAATTTTGAGCTACGTTCACGGGATAAATTTCAAATAAAACTTCCACTATTAAAAATAGTAGGTACAAGAGAGTTTAAATGAGATCTCACCAAAATAGTAACACTCACCGTGTTTTTTA
Organism: Reutealis trisperma; assembly: GCA_947687605.1. Classification (NCBI taxonomy): domain Eukaryota; kingdom Viridiplantae; phylum Streptophyta; class Magnoliopsida; order Malpighiales; family Euphorbiaceae; genus Reutealis; species Reutealis trisperma. The sequence continues at coordinate 749,648 of CANTUT010000043.1, read as the reverse complement.
AAAATATCTCAAAGTATTTTTCTCACTATTTTATCACTCACCTTTTTAGGAATTATTTCCCAAAACTCTAAAAAAAAACCTCTCTCTCTCTCTTTTTCTTCTTTTGCAATTTATGCAAGTGCTGTGTGTAAAATTTATGAGTCTTGCATGCCCTTTTATAAGTATGCAAAGGGTAATATTTCAACGAGTTAGACACCGAATTTTGATAAGTTGGTGCTCACCTCCTTTTTTTTTTTTTCATATATATGTGGGTCCCTCTATGTGGGAGGGACACCACAACAAATCTCCCCCTCCCGATCACATAGAGGGTTTCATCATTTCTGCAGCCAATCGACAGTATTTAAATGACTCCCTTGGTAGAATCTTTGTCAACATATCTGATCTATTCTCTTCCGTATGGATCTTCTCAGGCTGTAATAGCTTTTTCTCCAGTACATCTCTGATCTAGTGATATCTCACATCAATATGATTTGATCTTGAATGAAATGAGAAATTCTTCCCAAGGTGAATAGTGCTCTGGCTATCACAAAACAACTGATATTTGTCTTGCTGCATACTAAGTTCATTTAAGAACTTTTTTAACCATAGCAACTCTTTAAACGCTTCTGTTGTTGCAATAAACTCTGCCTCAGTAGTAGAAAGTGCAATATATTTCTGCAACCTTGATTGCCATGACACAGCTCCCCCTGTAAATGTAATCAGGTATCCTGAAGTAGACTTTCTTGAATCTACGTCTCCAGCCATATCTGCATCTATGTAGCCTACTAACATAGGCTTTTCTTCTCTAAAGCATAAGCATACTTTGGAAGTGCCACGAAGATATCTAAAAATCCATTTTACTGCAGCCCAATATTTCTTACCAGGATTTGAAAGGAACCGACTCACTACTCCAACAGAGTGAGCAATATATGGCCGTGTACACACCATGGCATACATCAAACTTCCAACTGCTGAAGCATATGGAATCTTATTCATTTATTCCTTCTCTTTGTCTGTTGAAGGGCTTTATTTAGAACTTAGTGTATAGTGATTAGTAAGAGGACAACTAACCGCCTTAGCCTTGTCCATATTGAACCTCTGAAGTACTTTCTCAATGTACTTCTCCTGTGACAACCATATCTTCTTGGCTCCTCTGCCTCTGATAATCTGTATGCCAAGAATTTGCTTTGCTGGCCCCAAGTCTTTCATGGCAAAAAACTTACTCAACTGTTGTTTCAAGTTGTTGATTCTAAAAATATTCTGACCAACGATCAACATGTCATCCACATAGAGCAAAAGAATGATGAAATCTTCATTTGAGAATTTCTGCACAAAAACACAATGGTCTGAAGTAGTCTTCTTGTAGCCTTACTCCCCTATAATTGACTCAAACTTCTTATACCATTGTCTCGGTGCTTGTTTCAAGCCATACAAACTCTTTTTCAACTTGCAAACATAATCATCTTTTCCTTTAACTTCGAAACTCTCTGGTTGCTCTATGTATATCTCCTATTCCAAATCCCCATGTAGGAAGGCAGTTTTCACATCCATTTGCTCAATCTCCAAATTAAGACTTGCTGCTAACCCCAACACAGTACGAATGGATGTCATTTTCACAACAGATGAAAATATCTCATCAAAACCAATGCCTTTTCTTTGGTTGAACCCTTTAACAACCAGTCTGGCTTTGAATCGGGGACTGGAACTATGTTCTTCATGCTTGAACCTGAACACCCATTTATTTTTCAAAGCTCTTTTGCCTTTAGGCAACTTCATCAGCTCAAAGGTTTTATTCTCATACAAGGACTTCATCTCATCTTGCATGGCTTCAATCCACTTCTTTTTGTGTTCATTATCCATAGCTTCCCCAAAACTTTCTAGTTCTCCCCCGTCATTCAGCAACACATACTCATTTACTGAATATCTAATAGACGGTTGTCTTCTTCTATCACTTCTTCTCAATGGAACTGGGGAAGCCATAGGTGCTGGTGGTTGATGATGAACATTATCATCATTTTCATCATCTGATTCATCTTCAGCATTCTCAGCATCAACTTCTATGGGAGCATAATATTCATCAGATGGATTATTCTGATCTTCATCTCCAACCTCTCTTGGCACTAGTGTTGGAGGAATTAATTCCAAATATGATGAGTCACCATTGGAAGTGGGAACATCTTTCTCTATTTTGTCAATATTTTCAATGGTCTCATCCTCAACAAATACAACATCACGGTTCCTGACTAGTCTCTTCTCAACCGGATCATAAAATCTATAGCCAAATTGATCTTGACCATAGCCAATAAAGATACACTGTCTTGTCTTGGCATCAAGCTTGGATCTCTCATATTTGGGAATATAAACAAATGCTTTACAACTAAACACCCGCAGATGATCATAGGAAACATTCTTTCCTGACCAAACTCTCTCCGGGACATCATTCTTGAGAGGGACACAGGTTGACCGATTCAATACATATGCAGCTGTTTGAAGAGCTTCACCCCAAAACATCTTAGATAACTTTGTATGTGAGAGTAAACATCTGACTCTCTCCATCAAAGTTCTATTCATCCTCTCAGCTAAACCATTCAACTGTGGCGTCATCGGAGGTGTTGTCTGATGCTGAATACCATGCTCTTTACAGTAAGCATGAAATGGTCTGGTGTATTCTCCACCATTGTCGGTCTGAATGCACTTTAATTTCTTCCCAGTCTGTCTCTCAACTGAGGCATGAAACTGCTTGAAGACATCTAACACTTGATCTTTTGTCTTCAAGGTATATACCCATGTCTTCCGAGAATGATCATCAATAAAAGTCACAAAGTATTGAGCACCACCAAGTGACTTTGACATTGGTCTACACAAATCTGAATGTATTAGATCCAACACATTCTTCATTTTGGAAGGAGGAGAACTCTTGAAAGCAACTCTGTTTTGCTTTCTCGCTAAACAATCTGTGCATTTATCTAAATGCACATGCTTTATCCCAGATAGCACATTCTTCTTGACCAGATAGATCATCCCCTTCTCACTCATATGACCCAGACTCTTATGCCATAACTCAACTGTATTATCTTTCTCCAGAGCATTCACACTGTTGTTGGAGAGCTTTGCATTCATCACATAGAGTGATGAGTACTTTTTACCTCTAGCCACCACCAAAGAACCTTTAGTGAGTTTCCATCAACCATTCATGAAGGTGTTGCAAAAACCTTCATCATCTAGTCTACCTACTGAAATCAGATTTAGCTGCATATCTGGAATATGCCTCACATTTTTTAGGACTAGCCCTGTGCCATTCTCCATCTCTAAGCAAACACCTCATCTGCCAATAACTTTTGATAGGCCTTTATTTCCCATCTAACAGCACCAAAGTCTCCAAGTGTGTATGATGAGAAGAATTCTCTATGCAATGTAGCATGGACGGTAGCCCACTGTCAATCACCCAACTGGCTTCCTGGGTTATAAGATTGACAAGTTCTTCATCTTGAAGGATGTTGAATTCATTGATAGTAATTGTTTATTCATCATCGCTGCTATCATTATGCTTTTTCTTCTTGTCTTTGTTCTTCTCCTTTTTGAACTGCCGGCAGAATCTCTTGATATGCCCCTTCTTTTTGCAATGATGGCACTCAACATTTGCATATTTATTTGACTTCCCTCTGCTCTTGTCTCTGGATTTTGATCCCCTATATTGGCTTTTCCCTCTGGATTCTATAACCAGAACTTCTGGCTATGATGAAAAGGTTGAATTCTGTGATCTCCGTCTCATCTCTTCATTCAGAATACCACTTTTAATAACCTTCATATTTACCATACCGTTAGACGCAGAATTAGTAATTGAGATCTTCAAAGTCTCCAATGACTCTAGTAGAGAGGCTAGCACTATAAGAGAAAGTACTTCATTGTCAAACTTTATGCCCATTCCTGACAACTGGTCCACGATCCCTTGCATCATCTGATTTGTCTTCGGGTTTATTTGTAGTAAACACCAGTAAATGCAATTTTGTCACAAATAGGAGATCTTTCATCTTATTTCTCTATATGTGGTAATTTGTGCCGTTTAAGTTGATCATTTTACTTGTCTTTACCCCTATAACTTCAACACTTGCTACAGGAACTGTATAGCTGAACAGTACTATATACGTGAATAGTACCGTATATCTGAACAGTACTCGTATATGTGAATAGTACCGTATCAATAGTACTTGGGCTGGACTTGTAATAGTAACTGGGCTGGGCTGCTACAGTTATGGACTTAAATAGTAACTCTGTTGCAGTGATAAATTTGTTTGCTACAGTAACTGAGTTGAAATAGTAGCTGAGTTGGAATAGTAACCATGCAATATAATTTGCATTATTACTATTTTACTATTCACGAAAATTCTAATTTTATAACCATTTTCCAAACGAATTGTACCAGAAAATTCCTTGGATTTTTCTCTTCTGTGTAGTATATTTCTTTTCTCAAAATATTACACTGCACCGAACCGCAATTTTATTCAGTCCCAATAAAATCTTTTTTGATGTGGAAGATCAGTCTATGTTACAACCACAAAGCATATTAAGAATATTAATGGGCTGGGATCATCAACCAAGCAGCTTTGATACCACTTGTTGGGCACAGTGGGTATAATTAACAAGATAATTGCGGAATAATAATAATCAACAAAAATAATACCAACAATTTAATGTTGTTCATCCTTAATTTTGGGCTACGTCCACGGGACAAATTCTAAATAAAACTTTCACTATTAAAAATAGTAGATACAAGAGAGTTTAAATGAGATCTCACCAAAATAATAATACTCACCGTGTTTTGTAAAAATACCCCAAAGTATTTTTCTCACTATTTTATCACTCCCCTTTTTAGGAATTATTTCCCAAAACTCTAAAAAAAAAACATCTCTCTCTCTTTTTCTTCTATTGCAATTTATGCAAATGCTGTATGTAAAATTTATAAGTTTTGCATGCCCTTTAATAGGTATGCAAAGGGTAATATTTCAACGAGTTGGGCACCGAATTTTGCTAAGTCGGTGCTCACCTCCCCTTTTCCCTTTTTTTTCTTTTTTATATACATGTGGGTCCCTCCATGTGGGAGGGACACCACAACAAAAACTTCATATTTATAGGTCAAAAATAAAATGTTTATAAATTATAAACTATAGGTTTATTATACGTATATCTGATATTCATATATTATAGTCTAAAAATTTATAAAAACTCACATATTCATAGTTTAAAAATAAAATATTCTTAAATTATAAATTAAAAGTTCATCACACATATACCTAAGGTTCATATATTATAGTTCAAAAATTCATAAATTAAAAAAAAAAATTATGTGTTAACTAATGAATGTACAGTTCACGAATGATGAATTTACATTTTATATTAAATGAATTTATAAGCAATACTTAATGATCTTATTGATGATAACTACATTTGGCAATAAATTTTCAATGAATTTGATTGTTATTATGTTCAATGAATTTGATTGTTATTATGGAGCAATGACATCGAAAAAAAGAAACTCTCTAATTAACAATCGTAATTTCTAAAATTTCTTGGTTCGATTAAACAATGTTGAAATTATTAATAATTAATAATCACTGTTACATGATCTAAATCAATAATTAACCAATCAAAATTATCAAATGGAATATTTTATTTATTTATTAATATATATACAGAAAAAGAGTTAGAATTATACATATAGATAGGTATTTTCTTTTATTATGAATTTCTTATTTTTTATGTATATAATTTACAAAAGCTAATCTTGAATTCTTCAGCAATAGTTTAAAAAAAAATTAATGCCAAAAAAATTATGATAATTAAATTATTTTACACTTCCAAAATCGTATAATTTGATATAATTGTAAATTATACATTTGATATTTCACAAATTTGTATTTGATAAAGAATTTCATAATAATATTTTTTTTAGCAAATTTAACTCTAATTCAAGCTTAAATCTAAGATTGAATAATTCTTAAGATGAATCCAAAATGCTGCACATTAATCTTTTTAAATTAGGATGCCAAATCTTTGATCATGTGTTTAACAGGATGCATTAATGAGGGCTTGGCCATTAATAAACGAGGCAGTGATGTATTCCACAGCATAGCCATTCGTAAAGGCTAATAATGAACCTGCCTACACTTATTATGGTAAGCAGCCAGAAATGAACTGCTTGATGCAAAAGGCAATGTCAGGTGTATCTGTGCCGTTCATGAAGGCTTTACTGAGCGGCTATGTTGGATTTCAAGGTCCAGAGAAATTGGTTGACGTAGGTGGGAGTGCAAGGGATTGCATTAGAATGATATTGCAGAAGTTTCCTAATATACGCCAAGGGATTAACTTTGATTTGCCTGAAGTTGTTGCAAAAGCACCAACTATTCCTGGTGAGCTTTCACAATTAATTTTATTTATTTTTTAACTGTCTCAAATTAAAAACAGAAGAACATAATAATTAAGAATAAAACTATAGTAATACAGAAAAATACATTTATTTATTTTTTTCAATTATTATACCTGTAATTAGGTAAATGTTATAGACTAATTATTTTTTAAACTCTAAGACAGTGAATACATAATCAATATAAAAAGCTTGGAAATGAGAGAAACCGGCAGATTGACCCAAGTGTTTGAGTTCTTCTTCAGTCCTATTCTTACCCTTATAAATAGCCATTAGAAAAATATCAACTTCTAAAAGAGCTCGAGTTCTATGGCTTTCATCTGAATTCTTAGGCAGCACTGCGTCACAAGCTATTAGCTTTCCTCCTGGAGGAAGTGCCTTATAACAATTTTCCATTATTAGCTTGCATTCTTCATCTGTCCATGATGTTAATATCGCCTGCTCAAATCATCCATTTATATATATATATATATATATATATATATATATATATATATATATATTAGAAACAGATGAATTAATTTTTTAAAGTAAAATAATAATATTAATTATATGGACTGTTAAAGTAAAATAATGCTACTAAAAAGTGTAATACAAATTAATGATAGCTAAAATTTTCTTGATCAATTATATTGATAGCTAACCACGACTGGAAGGAAAGTGCTACTACCATGATATATACTCTTTTTCCATGAAAACCATAACATTTGCTTACTGGGAAATAAAATTACAGTCAATATGTTTCAGTAATTCTGCAGATTTTGGCTTCATGCAGTGCATCTAATTTGTACTACCAATTATGATCAATAACAGCTACCAGTTATGTTTTTCAATTTCTTTTTTTTAACCAAAGATATTCCTGGATATGCTAATACAAAATAATTACAAACCAAAGTGCTCGTTCAGCCAGCAAACTTGGACTGAAAAATTCTCCTCAAAAGAGAAAATAATGATTTTTAATTTTTATATTATACGTGGTTTGATTGTTATTATTATTATCATACAAAGTCGTGATTATTATTGATTAGTATTTAAAAGGGGAGGAAAATTTTTATAAAATATCACACTTATTTTTATTAAACCACACGTCTAATAAAAAAGTGAATTCGAATCCAAAATCTTTCCTCGAAGATTTTTGCCCCTTACATTAAGCTTGACCCTTAATAATAAATAAGAGCTTGTTTAGCCAACCTATTACATCGTCAGGTTGAATATATATATAAATGACATTTCTAGGAAAAGATAATAGAACATAGAAAATAAATGCTATTCCATGTTTATAGCAAATCAAATAATATTAAAAGGCAATGTATATTTATAGGATTACAAATAAGCTATTTGTAAGCAACATAGAATACATTTTGGGGAAGGAGAATGACTGACCTTCATAAAAATGCCATCAGCTGAAGGAATTGATTTGAACATGTCACCTCCAACGTGGGTAACACCTACATAATTAATTAATATCAAGTGATTAATAAAAAAATAAACTCTCCAATTTTAATAGTTAATTTTTAAAATTAGTTCTCCTAAATCTATATTAAAAATTTAATATAGATATTTATATTTTATTATTGTTATTATTAAAAAAAATATCCTATAGATCAAATCTAATATCTTATATTTTATATATTATCAAACAAACAAAACTTATATCTCCAATATCCAGATATGGAAAGTTTCAACCCCCTTTTTTTTTTTTTTATGTAACTCTCATAGCTGTTTTATTATCCATCTACTCCATAATTTATAATCCTTTTTTATATAAATTTATTAAAAAGCATATATCATAGATGCACCCAGATACTTCAATTACACTGAAATTCTTTAGCACTCTCATCATCGGACAAAATAGGCATGATTGTAGTTTATACCCTTTATTAAAAGAGATTATATATATATATATATATATATATATATATATATATATATATATATATATATATATATGAAAGACGCAATTATCACTTAAATTCAACTATAAAATTTCATCTCTTAAGCCGCTCATCCAAAGAGTTCATCTGATAGTTTTTTATGTTGTTTTTGTAATTTGAGACAGTTAAAAAATAAACAAGATATGGATAAAAATTGAAAAATGATTGTGAAAGCTCACCTGGAATATTTGGTGCCTTTGCAACAACTTCAGGCAAATCAAAGTTAATCCCTTGGCGTATGTTAGGATGCTTCTGCATTATCATTCTAATGCAATCCCCTGCACTCCCACCTACGTCAACCAATTTCTCCAGACCGTGAAATCCATCATAGCCGCTCAGTAAAGCCTTCATGAACGGCACAGATACACCTGACATTGCCTTTTGCATCAAGCCGTTCATTTCTGGCTGCTTACCATAGTAAGTGTAGGCAGGTTCATTATTAGCCTTTACGAATGGCTCTGTTGTGGGATCCATGACGGCCTCGTGTATTAATGGCCAAGCCCTCATTATTGCATCCTGTTAAACACACGATCAAAGATTTGGCATCCTAATTTAGAAAGATTAATGTGAAGCTTGAATTAGAGTGAAATTTGCTAAAAAAATTATTATTATGAAATTCCTTATCAAATACAAAATTTGTCAAATATCAAACTTATAATTTACAATTTTATCAAATTATACGATTTTGGAAATGTAAAATAATTTAATTATCATAGTTTTTTTGGCATTAATTTCTTTTATACTATTGCTGAAGAATTCAAGATTAGCTTTTGCAAATTAAATTTTCATTATTTTATATTTAATCACAGACAAATTATATACATCAAAAATAAGAAATTCATAAAAAGAAAATACCTCCCCATATGTAATTCTAACTCTTTTTTATGAATATTAATAAATAAATAAAATATTCTAATAAATAAAATATTTCATTTAATAATTTTGATTAGTTAATTATTAATTTGGAGAATATAATATTGATTATTAATTTCAACATTGTTTAATCAAACTAGGAAAGTTTAGAAACTACGATTTTTGATTAACATTTTAGGCATTTCCAAAAAATGACATGATAATATGACATTGATTTAGCAATACCTGATGGTTTCGAAGAACAAAAGATGCATAGGAAAGTCCATCATCGTCAGTGACAAGTGTTTTTCCAATCTCTGTCAGAGAATATTTTCTTTCGGTGCTATTAAGGTGCTCTGTAAAAACGCCATAACTAGAAAGCATGCGGAGAATACGCTGAAGATTTTTTGAATGATTATCGGTACAGGAGGGAAAGATACGTGTGAGAATATCAGTGGCAGAAAGCGGGGCATTGACTCCGTCTTGCCAAATGGCATCGGCAACGTTCAGTCGCACAATAGCGTTTAGCGACATAGGGATACTTACCATGTGGGCTAGCTCTAATATTGCTAGTCTCGCACTATTTTTGCTTTCTGAGGCCTCTTCTTCCATGACCATTTTTGTTTTAGATATATTTTTGGCTTTATTGAAATAGGAGTGAGTTTAAGTAATAATGACTTGGCGTTTGGAGGAAAATTTATAGAAATGTGTTGAGAGAGTTTTATGATATTGGGCATTAAGAGAATGTTGGTTTGCTGAGATATTTCAGTGTATTTCTGAGAAATTGTCCCATCATCCTATTATAAAAAAAAAAAAAAAAAAAAAAAAAAAATTCTTTTCCGAAAATATGCCTTTCGTTTTTCTCATACAGATATACAATGTGATGGGCTTCGACATAATAAATTAGCTTAAAAAAAAACCGCGTGCGCTGATTTTTCTTTTTTAATAAAAAATGTGCAGTCACGTAACTTTCTTTGGTTAAAAAAATTTAGAAATGTAATTGGTAGCATTTATTATCAATTTGGTAATAGAAAATTAGATGCATTGCATGAAGCCAAAATCTGTAGAATTATTGAAACATCACATTTTCTCAATTTGACTACAAATTTTTTTCCCAATGAGCAAGAGTTATGGTTTTCATGGAAATAGGATATATACCATGGTAGGACTTCCCACTTCCAGTTGTGGGGTCTTTTATTTTGACTCATTAAATTGTTTTAGCTATCAATACAAATATAATTGATAAAGAAAATTTTAGCTATCACTAAATTTGTATTACATTTTTTAGTAGTATTATTTTACTTTTACCAGTTCATATAATTAATATTCTATTTTTTACTTCTAAAAAAAATATTAATTAGTCTGTTTCTAATATATATGTTTAAATGGATGATTTGAGCAATAGAAATTAACAATATGGACAGATGAAGAATACAAGCTAATTTTGGAAAATTGTTATAAAGCACTTCCTGCATGAGAGAAGCTAATAGATTGTGAAGCAGTGTTATCTAAAATTTCAGACGAAAGCCATAGAACTCGAGCTCTTTTAGAAGGTGACATTTTTGTTCTGACTATCTACAGGGCTAAGGGTAAGCATAGTACTGAAGAAAAATTCCAGCACTTGGATCAATCTTGTAACAACCCAAATTTTTATTTATTTTTAAAAAATTTTATTTTCGTACGGAATATAATTATTAAATTATATATGCTACATTATATATAAAAATACTCAATTTCAATTTTGAATTTATATGATTTTGAAAATATGTTATTAATTATAAAATATATTTAAATTTTAATAATCATGTAATTAATGTAAAGAAAACATTTATTTATGAAATAGTAAATTTAAAATTTTATTGGTTATAATAAGTTGATTTAAGGAGAAGAAGAAATATTTAAATAAAAATACTATTTTTAGAGTTAAGTTATTTATTCACTCAAATTACTATTCTTTGAAATTTCAAATTTAAGAAAATATTTTTATTTATTTATTTGTGAAAATATTTAATTATATTTTAATTTGCTATTATGAAATTTCTTTAAGAATTATTTGTATATTTTTTAAAGCTTATTATTATTATTATTATAAAAAATATGTCTTTTATTGTATCCTAGCACATCTAATTGGTTAAAGGGTAGCTAATCAGATGGCCAGATTAGGGGCGTTCAACAGACAAGAGAGAGAGAGAGAGAGAGAGAGAGAGAAGAGATTGGATCTGCAGTGTTGATCGGTGGGCTCCGGCTGGCAATGAATGACACCGCCACTACCATTGGCCAAACCAGCTTCCAGTGATCACCTGGACACCAAAAACGTTCAGAACCTATGACCAACGGCGGTGCACGCTAGGGAGAAGCTTCGCCAGCACCAAAGCTTCCGACAACCATTTTGGGCGATTCCGGCAACATTTCTCGGCGATTTTAATGGCATAACAATCCTCTCACCTCAAGCTTTAATTTGATACCCCCCTCGTTGCTTGTAGATGACCAGAGTGGCAAATAAAAAAACTTAAACATTTGAGCTTTTGGGCTTCAATCTGAGCGATTGAAGGCACGTGGTAGGAGGTGATGTACATCTTTAGGCTCCTGGCATTAAGACAAACAATATGAGACCCTCCGTGACCTCTAGAGCCACTGGCAGCCACGGCGAATGGCTAGCTGACCAGTGGCTCTAGTGATGCTCTGATGTCCTAGTCTAGCAACTCCATTTTAGCTTCCTGCAAACCTTCAAATTTGCACCCTTAGAATTTGGCCGCAACTTGATATCTATTAAGATTAGTGCGCTACGCAAAACTAGTATAGAAGTCTCCTTAGCCGGTTAGCGGGTAGGGATTAAGGAGGCAGCGCCCCTTGGGGGGTATGGGATAGCACCCATTTGAAAAAATAAATTTTTCCAAAATTGCACATTCAGACGACCAGTACTTGATTACGAACCCATAGAATCAAACTGGGACTAAATCAGATAAAGAATGGATTGAAATATGAGGTGCGACAACTCGCAACTGGTTGCGGTTGCTGCAGATATATCTGCGATTGCCATAAATGTCCTTGTGGCAGCCTATTGACTGCTACGGTCGATGCTGAGGTTGTCGCAGCCCTGATTAGTTGTGGCAATGTATTTTTTCCTAATCTCACACTAAAAATTCACTATTTTGAGCTTCCAGACTCTCCCTATAAATACCTTACACTTTCTAAGATCTTCCACACACAATTACATATTTCCATACTCCCTTTAAAGCTTTCTAAACTCTATTTCTAAGCGTCCCAATCATCAAACTCTTTTTAAACCTCCTAATATCTAAAATCTGATTCCAAAACCTTTCTATCACATAAAATCCTATTCGTAAACCTCCTAATTAACTCAAACCCTATTCCTAAGTCTCTCAATAAAGAAAATGTGCAATTCAAGTTCTTTCTTTCAAAGGAAATTTGTGGTATTCAAGTAAGAGTGATTCAAAGTCCTTCTTCAAAAGAGTTCGCACTCTTTAAGAGTCATTCTTCCAAAATGAGTACTCGTGCTATCCTTAAGCCAAGGTGGAACTTAGATTCAGTGCCAAGTTTGCTCCTTGCATTCCTCGCCACTAAAAGTCAAAGGTAAAACTTCTTTCATTTTTCTTTTCCTTTTCAATTCCAATTTTAAGATATAAATATGAAAAGATCTAATTTTTGTTAATTAAAATATGACCTAATTAACAAATCTCTAAGTCTTTAAAATTAATCAAAATATAATAATAAAGGCAATGACTTGAAAAACTCTCCTTCGCAAGAAGGAAGAATTATGTGGGGTTTGATTCCCATTCAAAGGGATACGCAGACTTTCCATCTTTAAAGCATAAATTCCTCTAAAATTAACAACTTTTTCTCTCTACATGTTCTTCATATAGTTTAGGATCGAAATTGTTTTTGTTAAATAAAAGTGAAAATTTTAGTTCTTTTTATTACAATTGTTTTATTACTTTTTCTTACTGTATTCATTTAGTTTATATTTGAGGAATGTGTGCTTTTCCTATAACTCATAAGAGTTAGAGGAAAGATTCTCTGATTTTGATATTTTTACTTGTAATAATTTTAAATAGTTTTCCTTTATTATTCAAATTTTGTATTTGTTATTATTTAACATTCGCCATGCATTGCACAAATAATATTTATTTCATACATCATATTATATCTGTTCATGCATACATAAAAATTTCTTCTTATAAAAGTTATTTTAATTTAAGCCAAACTAATTTTTTTGTATTATTTTAACCAAAACTTAGTTCCTGAGCCCTCTTTGATCATTCAAGGATTCGTGCTTTTCCTTAGAATAAATGGTATAATTTTGGAGTCAATCAAATTTGATTTTTCCTTTAATTTTCCGAACTAAAATAAACAAAATTAAAGTGACAACTCCTTTTGCAAATTACAATTTACAAAATATAATTTTTTGAACTCATAATAGGTTCCAATAGTGATATTTCTCCCAAAAAAAGCACTTTGATTCTCTTTAAAGGATTGGAATGGTGCTCGAGCGAGACTTCACACTTCCCAGTGTGTTTTTCTACCCTCTATCGAATGGAATCTGTGTGTATAAGTTTGAAGCTTCAACTTTCACCATGATACTTGAATTTCAGATTATATATTGTGTGAAATATATTTATATATGAATTATAATTGTGTCTTCGATGTTAATCGGTGAATTTGAAATTAATTTAAATTTTCAAGAAAATAATGAGTTGAAGTGGTATTAAGAAAACGTATGGATTAAATTGAGATCAATTAAATTATCGACAATTTCTAATTACTTTGTAATTAAATATTAGTAAGTTAGATTTAATTGAAATAATTTTATATTATGAATGAAATTAATATCAATTTGAAATCTTAGATAGTCTTATAAATAATAATTTATGAATTTAATTTTATATTGCTTGAAATTGAGTTGTGAATTATGTTATAAAGAAATTTAAGGTGTTAGAATGTTTGAATTAATTTTATGATATTCATAATGAATTAAATATTTTGTAAGTTTAAGTTTAGTTTTATTGAAAAATTGAGTTTATCATAATTCTGTAAATATTACAAAAGGATTTAAATAAATAATTACAATTATATTAAACTGAAGAGGTTGCTAATTGAAATGATTTTATGAAAAGAATGCGTATATTTATAGATGATCTATGGAACTTTAGTATTCTTACTTTATCTTTAATATAAAGTAATTTTAATGATGTTATAATTTATTCGTAATCTTCTTTTGTTTTGTATATGTAATTGAGTTAATATCCTTTTGATGTTGTCGAGTTTGAAGATCTAAGATGGGTCGTTGAATTGTGATTAGTTGAGATTAGTTGGGAATATTATTTAGAAATATGTGTTTCTTTATTTCAATGGGTGATAAGTCCTACTTATAGAAAAAATTCTGCCAAAATTTCAGTAAAATTTTTAGAGTTATTTGAGTATATCGTATTTGAATGGTTAGTTTTGTAATAATCTTTTGGTTATGCAGTTATGGTGTCTCAATCGTTTTTCCAGCTATCAAATGTCGGACTCTAAGGAGAGTTAATTGAATTCCGTCAAATCTATAAGTTATATAGTTTAATATTACTTTCCATTTTATTGTTTAATTAATGTTTCACTTGTATACATGCATTGATCGTTTGTATATTATATATATAATTATGCATTACGAATATAAGTTAATCTTTCTAGTATATGTATGTAACTGTTTGTTAATATTAAAGTTGCATATTACTTGTGGTTACTGGATAAAATTGGAATTATATATGAACCACTTAGGAGTGTGAATCTGGTTATGATGAGAATTGTGAAGATGAGTTATGACTAGTATATGACGGTCGGGTCTGCTCATCACCAGGGCTACTCCAAGTTAGATCAGAGCTGTGTGGTATAAACCAATAATGGCTAGGCTCCATTGGATAAAAGAAATAGTTTTGGATTAAGAGGGCTAAGAGAGGGGGTTAGCTCCCCATATTGAAGTTTACCATGGTTCCTATAGACTGATTTCTATCCTTGTATGATTATGTGAGTTGTTTTTCTGGTTTGACATGTGCATCAGCATTTCTGATTTTCGAATAGTAATTTGTACTAACACTATATAGCTCATTGGGTTGAATGTTCATTCCTATTCAAATTATTTTTCCTAAGTTGTGGAATGAGCTCGTGAAGATATTTCAAATTGAGTTATGCTACCTTTCATTCTTCAGCAATATGTATAAATTAATATTCAATTATGTAATTAAATTCATATTATACTGTATTACAAATTGTAGAACTTCTCAATATTATCTCTGTTATATGTCATTTTATATTATTCGTCAGTTATTTAGTATCTCTTGGGGCTAATTGAGTTGTTTGCTAAGCAAGAACTAGATAAATGATATATAATATTTTGGGATGATAGATATGATTGTCCTGTGTAACACTACTTATGACTTAATGTTTAGCCAATTCTATTTAATATGTAAACTCATAGTCCTATTATGTAATAGTTACAACTGTCATGTGATAGTATTCTCGTTTAGCAAGTTGTCAAGCTTATTATGAACACTAGTAGCCATATGTATCACTCGCGTCCTAGTACCAATCACTTGCCTTCGAGTTCATATTGTGATGAATATGTTGGTTTTACATTTTCAAACTTTGCATATTGATTATTTCTACACTGTCTTAGAGTTTAAAAAATAATTATTCTATAATATTTACCTGATTACATGCATAATTAATTAGGACAAAAATAAATGTATTTTTCTTGTATTATACTCTGATTTTATTCTTATTTTTCTAATAATTGAGTAAAAATTGCAAAACTATATTCTAGATCTCTTTTCCACATCCTAGATGAGGATTTAATTAATGCATGACACATTATGCTTGAATCAAATTCTAACAAAATTGACAAAATTTACAAATAAACTCTAAACTTAATTAAACAAAAGTAATATAATAAAACTATTATCAATAAATTTCAAATGCAAACTAGTGCAGCTGGAGTACCAGCGCATATTTGAAGCAGATGCAGCACAAGTGATTGAGGGGATTAGAGGCCCTCAAAAATTTTCTTGCTTTCATTTAATTCTTGGCTACTGTATTAAGTTAGCATAGCACTTTAGGCAAGTACATTTTCGTTTTGTCTGTATACCTGCGAATAATGCAGCCCATTTCATTGCCCAGGCTGCTATTCTACATCAAGTTATAGGGGATGGTTTATCAATTCCCTCAATTTTATTGCTAGTTTTATAGCTTCTGGAAGTTTACATTAATGAATTTCAAAAAAAAAAAAAAAAATACAAATAAAACTACATAATTAAAATAAATTATATAAAGGTGTTTTCTGAGATTGCTTTATCTTTAAACAAAATAATCTACTTTGTTTATAAAAAATGAATAGCTTTTATAAAAAAGAATAATTTTATTCATATTTTTTCTTAAATTAAACTATTTTTTCATAATTTTTTTAATTAAAAAAATTAATTTTAGAAAAATATGACTTATTTTTTTGTAAAACAACAATTTTACAAAAAAGAAAAATAATTTTATAATTAAAAAAAATGGCTCTCTTATAAAAAATTATAATCTTTTTATATTTTTCGTAAATTATACTTTTTTTAATAAAGTTTATATATATATAAATTTAAAATACTATCTTAATTATTCTAACATTTCTCATTTTTAATTTGTGAAATGTAATAATAAATTAATTTAATTATAATATTTTAAATATTTTAATTATATTTATTATTTATAACTATCTTATTGGCTATAAAAAATAAAATTTTGTACTTTATTTTAAAATAAAGTAATATAAAAATTTGCCTATATGATATATTTTATAAGAAAATTGTGATTTTTTTTAAAAAAGTAACATTTTTTCATAATTATAAAATTATTTTTCTCATAAAATTATTATTTTGTATAAAATAAATTATATACAAAATAAATTATATTTTCATAAAATTAGAACTTTTTTTGCAATTAAGTAAAATTACAAAAAAATAGTTTAATTTATGAAAAAATATAAATAAAATTATAATTTTTCATAAAAAAATTATTTTTTCCACAACAAAGTAGATTACTTTGTTTAAAAATAAAATAACTATAAAAAACACCATTATATAAAATATAATATTTTGACCTGATTTAAATCCGAGCCACATACTAAATAGATCAACTTAGAATCAGTCCAAGTAGAAAAAAATATTAATATTACTTAGAATTTTTTTTTAATGGGTGAGTTTCAATTTAGATCAAATCTCAAGTTGATTTTTTTTTATAAAGTTGATTTTATTTTAATTATATTTAACCCCACGTCTGGGAAATTTCTCACTTAAAAAAAAAAAATTACCTACTAAATAAATATATAATTTTCGTCCGCACTTTTATTTACACACAGTATATTGACAAAAAAAAGTTAGTAAAATATAGTTGTCAGTGCATAATTTATTGACTAAATATAATTATTGATAAAATTTTTGTCAGTAAATTGTTTCATTTTAGTCAATAAATAAGAAAATATAAAGTTGGAAAAATAATTTATTGACTAAAATATTTGTTGGTAAATTTACCTACTTTTTTTTTTGTCAGTAATGTTTTCAATATTTTTTTAAACAATAAAAAATTATGTCAATGATTCTTCTATAAATTTATTTTTTAAAAAATAAAAATATTTTGAAAGATTAAAAATCTTATCGGTCATCAGTAGGTAAAATTATTTTTAGAAAAATATTTATTTGAAAAATAAAAATATTTTTAAATAAATATTTTTATTATTTACAATAAATTTGTTTTATATTTTTGAAAAATTGAAATATAATTTAAAAATTAAAATTATTAGGATGAACATGAAAATTTAAAAAAAAAAAAAAAAAAAAAGAGAGGATGTATGAGAGATTATAAAATAAATTGGTAAAATTAAAAAACATATTGTGACTAAAATTAAAAATTTAATTATATTTCAAAACTAAAAAGAATAAATGAACCTAAACAAAAAAGAGAGAGAGAGAGTATGAGAAATTAAATTTTAGTAAATTTGTTTTTTCAAAACCACATTAATACAACCAAGCTAAAAAAATATAAAAAACAAAGTATAAAAACTAAAGAAACTATAAGAAAATCTAAATCCAAGAAATTTGGAATAAATTAAATATATTTTTCTATTTAAGGGTTCAAAAGAATTTAAGAAGTAAAAATAGAAAAAAAAGAGAGAGAATAAAAAAATAAAAAAAAAGAGTACAAGAAAATATCATATGTGGTAAACGATGAAAAGAAAATGAAAAAGTAATTAAATGAGAAAGAAGGAAAAATAAATAAAATATGTGAGAAAGGGAGAGACAAAGTGTGGGAAAAAACGGAAAGTAAGAAAGAGAAATTAGAATGTGAAATAAAATGATAAAGAAGAGAGAAAAATTCCTTTGATATTATATTTTATGCAATTTACCGTCAGTTAATTGATAAAAATGTCATCAGTAAATTTTTTAAATATAAAATTTGAGGAGAAATTTTCCTTTAAAGTTTTCATATACCAATAAATTATTGATAAAATACCATAGGTAATGAATTTTTTTTAAAAACAATTTAGTGAAAATTTAAAGAGAAAATTTTCTTCTAAAATTTTCATTTCCCTCCAAATTCACATAAATTATCAATAAAATATTTTTGTTGATAAAAAATAATTTTTTGTTAATTACCGATAAAATATTCAGTCAATAATCATTAAAAAAAATAATATTCCATAATTTTTTCGTATTAATTCATTAACAAAATTTTTGTAGGTAATTTATTAAAAAAAATGTGAATTTTTTTAACTTACCTATGAAATATTTTGTCGGCAATTAATAAAAATTATGTCAGTAATTATTAAAAAATTATTTTTTATTAATTACTGATGAAAATATTCCGTTGATAATTATTAAAAAATAAAATTTGATAAATTTTTTCATACTTATTTACAGACAAAAAATTTTATAGGGTAAATTATTACTAAAAAAAAAGTGAAATTTTATTTTTTAATTTATTGATAGAATATTCCATCCATATCAGTAATTATTAAAATTTTACTGATAAAAATTTTTGTTAGTAAATAATTACCAAAAAATTGAAATTTTATTTTTTAACCTTCCGATATAATATTTTTTTGATAAATAATAGATATTTTATTTGTAATTATTAAAAATTTTATCAATAAAAATTTTTGTTGGTAAATTATTGCAAAAAAAATATGAAATTTTATTTTTTATTTTACTAACAAAAATTATTTGTCGGTAAATAATCATGAGTAAATTATCGGTAATCTGTCAATAATTACTTGCTCTAATTTAAATAAAATATATGTATATATTAAGAGTGGGACACACACAGATATATAAATATATATAAACACAGATATATATATATATATATATATATATATATATATATATATATATATATATATATATATATATATATATATATATATATATATATATATATATATATAATTTTTCTTAACTGCAAAAAAACTTTAATTTTAAGAAATTATGATTTATTTTTTGCAAAATAATCATTTTACAAAAAAAAATAATTTTATAATTATAAAAAAATAATTTTTTTACGAAAAATCACTACCTGGTTGTATTTTTTTATAAATTACTCCTCTTACCTACAATTGCAATGCTCACCTACTATGTGTGGATAAGGTGACTGGTAGGTTGACTCTGGTCCATCGTGGGGAGTAGCAGTCCTTAAGACTATTTTTTATAAAGCCTATAGATATAAAAATTTAAAAAACTATTATAATTATTTTAATATTTTTTATTTTTAATTAATAACATATAATAGTAAATTAATTTAATTATAATATTTTAAATATTTTAATTATATTTATTATTTGTTACTATCCTATTAATCATAAAAAATAAAATTTTATACTTTGTTTTAAAACAAAGTAATTTAAAAATTTGTCTACATGATGCATTTTATAAGAAAATTGTGATTTTTTAAAAGAGTACTATTTTTCGTAATTGTAAAATTATTTTTCTCATAAAATTATTGTTTTGTATAAAATAAATCATATTTTTATAAAATAAAACTTTTTTAACAATTAAGTATAATTAGAAAAAATTGTTTAATTTTTGAAAAAATATAAATAAGGTATCGTTTGATATATTTTCTGGGAAGTTATTTCATATGAAGTAAATTTTCCGAAAAGTAATTGTGTATTCAATTTACATATAATTTTCTAAGAAGTATATTTTTTTTATTGACTTAATAATAAAAAAGATAATAATATATTTTTCAATTTATTCAATCATATTTAATAGAGAATAAATATATTAATTTATATATATTTCAACTAAAAAAGTTCAATTTTCTTAAATCTTCTAAGAAAGTGTACTTTTCCCGTATTCAAAAAGTAAACATCTTATTTTCAAAAAAAATTTCAATGATAGCTACCAAACAAATTAAAATTTTCTACTTTTTATAAAATTGTATTTTCCTAGTTTACTTATTTCATACTAAAACAATAGCTAAAATTATGGTTTTTTGTAAAAGCTATTTTTTTTTTCCAAATAAAGTAGAATATATATATATATACCAAGACAAAATAAAGGGAAAAATTTTAAAAAAAAAACTAAATATATAAATTATAAATGTTTCGCCTTTTTTTTTTGAAGGAAATGTTTCACTTGTTTTTAAAAATAAAAAATAAAGTACGTATATTTTCATGGTTAACAGTCCAAACTCCAAATAACACCGTGGCCTATTACTCCGAAGTCTGCACGAGTAATGACAAAAGGAATCTGTAGCTAGTTGCATTCTTCTATGGTAAATTAGCAAATTTGATTAGTAGCCTATTCAAAAACAAAAACAAAATAAAATAAAATAAAATTTTTGAATTCAAAATCTATGGTTAATTGTTCTCATTTACTAATACAAGTCATGTTCAATGAAGGAACATCATGAAGCAGACAACGGAAAACTTATTTGACGAAGACCATGGGTGGAGGGGCAAGCAAAGCCTCCATTTGCTTATTTGGCAAAAAAACAAAAAAAAAAAGCCTCCATTTGCTATTACATCAACAAAGAATCAAAGTCTATGAAAGCAAGTTGCCTTTTGAGGTAAATTTCTCAGTCCACGTCTGCTGGCTGAAAGAGCCATTGGGTTTGTAATTATTTTCTATGTTCACAATAGGGGTGCGCAGGATCCGAACGATCCGTCAAACCGAGCTGAACTATCCAAAAAATGGTAATATGGTTCGGAAATTATTAAAAAAACAAAAGATTTAGTTTAGATTAGTTGATTTTGAAAATGATTTTTAAAAATTGTCATCCTAATTTATTTTTAAATGAAAAAATTAAGAATAAAATCCAATTAACTCTAATTCATTAATTTTCAATTAATTTACCTACGAATAAAATTACTAGTTTCAAACCAAGTTGAATTTAAGGACCAAGTTTTCAATTAATAAATCTAAATTTAACTTCCAGGTCTAATTTGATTTTAGAAAAATTGATTTCATGAATGATATTTATAAGATGATAATAAAAAAAAATGCACGAATATGGCATAATATAAATGCATGGTACATGAGAAATTGATAAAATGGTTAAAGTAAACATTCTCATATTAAAGAGAGTGTTCCCTCTAATACTTATGGATTTAGGGGAATCATATAGTCACTCCTTAATTCTAAAAATAAATAATTAATTAATTATAATTGAAAGCAAAGGGAAAATAAAATTAATTTTGAAATTGGATTTGAAATTTGGGTTTAAATTTCAAACGTGCCTACGTACCTCATTTAATAGAGATCAAAATTCACATAGTTTATTCCACGATTAAATAGAAGGGTTTAAGAATTGATTTGATTGATTGATTTGATTTAGATTTGAGAGGAAAAGCCTAAGACCTTTATTTTTGGAGCACAAAAAGTTTTGTTAAATCAAAGTTTCATTTTTTTAAGATCGGGTGATTGCATTGATTGATATAATTAATTAATTAAAATAATTAATTAATTAATTTGGATGAAGGGTGAATTAAAAAAATTATTAATTTGATTTTGGAAAAAAGACTAACTAATTAATTAAAAAGATTAATTAATTAATTAATTGAGTGATTAATTTTAATTTGAAAAAAGAGTTTTAGTTAATTAAAAAAATTAATTAACTTAATTAGGGTGAGATAATTAATTAATTAAAAAAAATTAATTAATTAATTACAGCGTGATTGGAGGGAGAAGAAAAAAGAAATTAGAGAATAGCTATCAATTCTAACTTAAGAAGTGTGTGAAAAAATGGCAGAAACGAGGAGGTATTTATAGAAAAATGATGGTGAAGGTAATTTAGGAAGTGAAAAAGTGAAAAGACTAAAATGATAAGGCTGAAAAATCATATTAGGGACATTTTGGGAGCTGCAAAAAGGATAGTGGGGCCACGCCACCAGGCCTCTGGGTGGCACCATCAGCTATTCCAGCGGCAGCTGATGTGACATTTTTTTTTTTTAGAGATTAGTTGTTGGTTTAGGGTTTAGGAAATTTGGATGTCCTGTAGCAATATAACTGAAGGCTAAAAAATTTTTTTTCGGGGGCAATACCCCTAACCGGCTAGTGAGACCATCGTAACGGCTTTATATAATGCATTAAACTTAGCAAGTACTGAGATACGGCCGGATTAATAGGTACAAAATTAAGAGTTCATAGATTGTTACAAATGGGTTAAAAGAGGTTAACCGATCTGTTAATAAAGTTAGAGATGCAACGAGGCACATTAGAAATAGTCCAGCTAGGTTGAGAAAATTTAAAGAAATTTGTGAATTTGTTGATATTTCTTGCAAATCTTCTTTATATCTTAATATTCCAAGAATTCCACCTATTTAATGTTGAAAATTGCCTATGAATTTGAGAGGGCTTTTGATAAATTTGATAAGCCATATTCAAGTTTTAGTGTTGATTTGGGGGCTAGGAATGTGCCTAATTTTCTAGATTGATATTGTTATGAAAAGATGACCAAGTTTTTAGAGAATTTTTATGATATGACATTAAGAATTTCTTGCTCTCTATATGTCTTTTCAAATACTTTTTCTTTTTTTAGAAATTTGTGACATGACATGATCTGTTCTGATTATTAAGAAATGAATTCTCTATTCTGATTGTTAAGAAATGAATTTTACATTGAATAATAATAAAATATATAAAGGATTTATAAGTGAGTGAGTGTTGGAGTTAGTATAAGTCAATTGGTTTTATGCAAATGGGCTCCAAAACTTGCTCACTTATAAGCCACGTATATTTGGGTCCATGGACTTTAATACTGATAACCTTAAACTTTCTGTGATGGGTGAAAATATAATGGTCAATTTTATAAATACTGGGGGAATCTTAATAAGATGAACAAAATTATCTTTTTTTGCTAATGTCCTGGATCCTAGGAAAAATTTTGAGTACATTGAATTTTCTTTGAAACAAATTTATGGACCTAACAAGGGTGGGAGCTTATATGCCAGTATAAAACATGAACTCTCTATGCTCTTTAATGAGTATAAGAGTATTTATCAACCCTCCATCCATTCTTAAAATATTTCACAACATACTTTGTCCAGTTTGCAAATCCAGTCTAATTCTAAAACTATATCAAAGAAGCCATAGTCTGTTTTAAAGTCTAGATTTAAGCAACATAAAATTGACATGGGCTGTGGTGGGAGCAATCAGTGTGAACTTAATATTTATCTAAGTGAGTCAATAATAAAGGATGAGGAGAATCATGATCTATTAAAATGGTGGAAGTTGAACTCAATTAGATTCCATGTCCTCTCAAAATTGGCTAGAGATGTTTGGCAGTTCTCATCTCTATTGTTGCTTCAAAGAGTACTTTTAGTACAGGTGAAAGAGTATTGGACTATTTTGGGAGTTCATTGACTCTTGCAACGGTAGAAGTTCTAATTTGTGTCCTAGATTGGCTTAGATCCAATAAGCCAATAATTGAAGAAGCAATTGAAAATCTTGAGAACTTTGAAAAAGATAAATATTTTGTTATTTTAAATAATTATTTAAATGTATGATTTCTATGTTCAATTTAATAATACTTCTTTTAACTGCAACTTTTTTTTTTTTTTTTTGTGTGTAGATTTACCAAATGTGGGCACTGAAACTTTTTTCTCAACATCTAACCCTTAAAATTTTTGGTGGGCAGATGCTGCCATGTTTTTTGTTAATGCAGCTTATGCTTATTTCAGACATTTGAATTTGATTTTGAAAAGTGTTTTCATTTTATTTTTTTTAATTTAATCAGCTGCTATTCTGTTTATCAGTGATGCTGAATTATTAGATTGATGTTTTACTTTTTTTAATTTCTTTATGCAAGTTTGCCATTTTGTCTAAAGTCCAATTGTTCATAATTAACAACTAACATTGAGTTATTAACTTTTGACTTAGTGATTGTAGCTGTTGTTTTTTGCTTATGTAATTCTTATTTAAGTCTCATCATTTAACCTTTTGAATAGTTGAAAAGTTCTCTTCATTTTAACATAATTACTGCTTTTATTTTTTATTTATGTTTTTCTTTTTTAACTCAACTATTATTGACTTATTATTATTATTATTATTTTTTTGCGTATATGCTCTGATGCCATTCATTTTTTCATACTATAATGGCATAGTAATCACTTATGCAACCATTTTAGGATATAAAAACTTAAATGATGATGCTTTCTTATTATTAATTTTGGGGTCTAATAATGAAAAATACAGTAACACTCTCGCAGATATTCAAATTTACCATTTTTTTAATATGACATTTTTGTTATGACTATTTGTACAGCTAAGGATAAGCATAGGACTGAAAAAAGAATTCAAGCACTTGGGATCAATTTGTTGGTTTCTCTCATTTTGAGGCTTTCTATATTGATTATTTCTACACAAGTCTTAGAATTTAAAAAATAATAATTAATGCATATACTAGATCTACATTGATTATTTCTACGCAATATTCTATATTGATTATTAATCCGAGCCACGTAATGAATTGATCAACTTGAATCAGCGCAAGTAGAAAAAAAATAGTAAAATTACTGACGAATTTTTTTTCATGGGTAAGTTTCAAGTTAAATCAAATCTGAAGTTGATTTTATTTGGAAGGGGACCACAGAAGAATAGCCAAAGTGAAGTAAATCTGCGCGGCCGCCGACATGTCTATCCAGGAAAGGGATGACTGGAAAAGGCTTATCATGAATGGTGGTTTGAGTTGAAATGATTTCTTCTTTTCAAAAAGAAAAAAATTACAGGCCAAACTTTAAAAAAGCATCCGATTATCACGACTTTAACATCCACGTCATTCATTTAGGCTTCAAATCTTATTAAAATAAAATAAAATAAGTATTTAAAGATAACACTCTCCATCACTATAGTCATCATAAACAAAGTCAGTACACAAAACTAGATATGAATCCTACGAAAAAGTGTCCGCCAGCTGAGACCCTATGACGTGCTAAACAATGAGCAGCCGAAATGACATCATTACATATTCATCTAGAACTTACGATTATTCCACGTTGGATAGAAGTAATTACAACTCCTCATGAATCATAGATTTCTTTGGTTGGAAGTTTTATCTTTCTTTGCCAATAAAATAACAAAAACACAATGTCTTAGAAAAAATTTTTATATATTAATACCCAATAAATTAATAATTTTTATTAAATAATAATTTTTTAATTCTTATTTAAATTAACGAGTTAAATTAATAATTTTGATAAAATAATAAAATAATAATTTTTTTAAAAAATATTGTATAATCTCTTGATTTCATTTATATTATAAATTAATAATTCACTAAAATTATATATCGTATTTTATTAAAATAAAAGTCTATTATTTTTCTAAGTGTAAGTTATATTGAAAATATTAATACAATTAAATTATATTTGCAAATCAAATAAATATAAATTAATTTATATTTTTTAAATTTTTTATTTTTTTTATTAATAGAATAATTTATATTTTTATAAAATAAAATAAATTTTTTAATTTATTAAATAAGTTTTATTTTAAACTGTAAATATGCAGGAGAAATACGAAATCTAAAAGTAATTAATAAATAGGCAAACTCATGACAGATATAACATGAAAATAAGACTCTCAACAAACCCATGTTCTGCACAAATATTGCAGCTAAACTTGTAAAAGATGACGCCAACTTTGACTGGAGACTGCAACTGATCTACTAAAAAAGAAACGTGCAGAAATAAGGAAACGTTTTATTTAGGATCTCACGTGCAGAAATAATACAGAAATAGTTCCTTCCATTTGCTTTGGTTTCCTTGTATTAATTATATATATTAAAGATCTCACGTAAAAAATAATAAAAAATATTAAAACTTAATATAATATTAAGTTTTCATTATCTAATTTTCACAATATATAAGAAACATTCTTGAGAGAAGATAGAGAAAAAAATCAGTTTAAGGGAAAAAAGAAAAAAAAAACACCACCACAAAAACAAAATAAAAGAAAGAAAGATAGGGAGAGAGATAAAGACATGGCAGAAAATTTTCCGATGATTGGTGGCAATGGCCTTTACAGCTATGTTAACAACTCAACTAGACAGGTATGTCTCCTTTTGTTTATTTTTATTATTAATTACTTTTTCTTGATTTTTCAATAATTAATATTCACTATGTAAAACGAGATTTATATATATGGTCTTCTGGAACTGGAAATTAATTTTATGGTTTTGAGTATGTGTTATAGTTATTGTACAGCTTAATTCTTTGATCTTGAGGTCCTATTTATTATAGATAAATTCTATATAAAATCGATAAATTTATTTACAATTTCATGTTTTCATTCTTATTAATTAATATGAATGAAAATATTTGTTTTAATCTAATAAATTAAATGCTATATTAATTATATTTGAGTTCTATTATATTTTCATAATTAATGTAATTTTTCATTTTTATGCAACAATATGTGGGAGTATATTTTACTTTGCACAATATTTTATTGTAATTATTAGTTTTCAATGTCATCAATTTGGATTGGTGATCATAAATTTTTAACCAACAGTTACAAATCAACTGTTAATTTATTGATATTAGAGTCGACTAAAAAGTATGTAAAAACTCAATTTACAAAATGATAATAATAATAATAATAATAATTTTATGTTCAAAACTAGTTATTTGATTGAGAACCCAATAAAAGCAAAAAATGACAATTAATTTCTCTGATTTTGTCATGTAGAAAAATGTAGCAGAAGCAGCCAAATCAATGTTGATTGAGGGGATAATTGAAAACCTTGACATACAAAATATTATTCCTTCAACCAAATTTACAATTGCAGATTTGGGTTGTTCAGTAGGACCCAATACATTCATTTCAATGGACTACATAATAGAAGGAGTAACAAAGGCATACAAAATCAAAGGCAATTCTAATATGTTGCCTGAATTTCAAATATATTTCAATGACCATATTTCCAATGATTTCAATACTTTATTTGCTAATCTTCCTTCAAATAGGAAATATTTTGGTGCCGGAGTTCCAGGGTCTTTTCATGGCAGATTGTTTCTAAAATCTTCTCTTAATGTGGTCCATTGTGCAATTGCACTGCACTGGCTTTCAAGGCTACCCCAAGAATTAACTGGTTTGAGTTCTCCAATTCGCAATACGGGTAGAATTCATTATGCAAATGCACCAAATGAAATTGTTCAAGCCTATTTTGCTCAATTTGCAAAGGACATGAATACATTTTTAGGTGCCAGAGCAGAAGAGCTTACTCCTGGTGGCTTAATGACAATTCTTATTCCAGGACGTCCTAATGGAACTCTTCCTTCACAATGTTCACTTGGACATGTTTTTCATCTCATGGAATCTTGCCTATTAGATATGGCAAATGAGGTATGTAAATGTATTATGATTTGAAGTATGTTAGCTACGAAAATCTTTGCTTACAAACTAATGGATGAAGCCAATTAAGATAAGTATGATTAGTAAGAAAGTTTGCTCATTTTGCTATTAACTTATCATGTTCTATTCTTGAGTCATACCATAAATAAAAAATTTTCTTCATTTACATCTCTTAGTTCCAGCATGGATGGTTTATTTTAATACGATCAAAGAGATGAACTTAGTATAGTGCGTAAGAATTAACTCCTGATGCCACTTTATAATTAAATAAAAAATTAAAAAAAAAAGACATTTAATTAAAATAAGACTCGAATGCCCATTTTTTTACCCAATAAAAAATGGTGATACCTTTTTGTTCTTCATATATGGGTTATTGTGACATTAGATGATGTATGCACACAATAAGACTTGGCTGGCTATATATACAAAAGATATTAGTATAGTGGTTAAAGTTTGTGATTTATCTTTTTTTTTTTATTATTTTTTTTATGATTAACTCTTAAAAGAAATATATGATTTCATTAATTTTTTTTGCCCCCTAATATATATGAGTTTTTTCATACTTCCTTTTAACCTCTGTAGGGAATACTAAGCAAGGATGAAATAGACTCCTTCAACTTGCCTTTATACAGTCCTTCAGCAGAAGAGGCAACATCTTTAATTGAAAAAAATGGCCATTTTGACATTGCAAAATTGGAAGAAATGCCTTTAGAATCTATGAACAGGATGCCAAGTCCAATAGAGTGTAGATGTTTGTTTGAAAACCTTCTCAAAACCCACTTTGGAAGTGAAAAGAGTTGTATCTTTTTTGAGAGGTATGATGCAAAATTTGGAAGACTTTCCTCAACCACAGGTTCCAGTGATTTTATCGTTGGATTGTTTATCCTTCTGAAGCGCCATCTTTGAATTAATTACAAGCTTTTAGATTTCTATGTCATATTTGGCTTGTGTACTCAGATTCAAATTTACGTATCCTGAAGGTGATTCTAATAATATTTAACCAGAAGCTTAATTTCATTTGTGGCTTTTAAATATATCAAAGAGGTGTTGGCATTAATTAGTAGACTTGAAGGACCCTTTTGGTCGAAGTGGCATTAGCAAAATCATGCTTTGATGAAATGAAAGCATTAATTAATTTACTTTTCATAAATGACAAATTCTGTTTGATATTAATTAAAACTATTAACCATTAAATTTGTACTTAAAAAATTAAATTGTTAAATGCATTAAAAGTTTATATCAATATCTGCCTCCAATCACATTTCGATAAAATTAGTAATTAAAATTAAGGGTAATTTTGTTTTTGTTTTTAAATATTTATTGAGAATTGTAGATTTCTTTTCAACATTCGACCAAATTATTCGGTAAAACAATTAGCTTGATGTTTCAATGGTTTTGAAGGGAAAAAAGAGTCTATTATTGTCTCTCACTTAGATAAACAAAATTCATATTATTCATTTGTGCTTTGAAGATTACAAGATTTGATTTTACTTGTTAATTTTTAAATTTTGATTTGATATCATTTTATTCTTGAGCAAATATTTGTTTTTTAATTTTTAATAAGAAAGATAATTTATCCTACTAACATTATATTTTAAGAAATATTTTTAAATTGTGCTCATTGAAAATATTTTTTTAATTATATATTTTACTAAAATATCTTAATATATCATATATATTATTATTTAAAATTGAATAAATTATAGGATAAATAATCATATGCATATTGTTACAAAAAGTAGTAATATTTTTGAAATTATTATATTATTTTCAAAGTATTTGAGAAGTATTAACATTTTCATATTTTTTTATTTAGTTAATTAACTTTCTTGATAATAAAAAAAAGTTTTGCTTTAGAAATAAAAATTAAACAAAATGTAAAAATTAAAAGAAAAATTATTTTAAAACATTAAAAACAAAAACTTTTTATTATGGTATTTTCTTATCTAAAAAATGATATGATTGATAATAAATATTTCCATATATTAAAAGTAATAATAATAAAGAAATATATATGGAAATGAAAATTAAGTTCTCAATTCTTATAATTAAGAATTATTAACTTAAATGAAATAAGAGTATTTTGGCCAATTTTAATAATGAAAAAGGTAATAAAAGTGCAAAAAACTAAAATAAAAGTATCAATATCACCCCATAAACTATTTATATAGTTTCCCCCATAGACAACACACTCTCTATATTGGTTTACTTTACGGGAGAATTTGCTACTTATATTGTTTATTTTTATAATTATATAAATTATAAACTGACCATGTTAACTAATTTCTGTCTTTAAATGATTTGTGTTTTAATGGATTGAGAAAATGAATTTAATGAAATATGTGAAAATTTATTTGTAATATCACAATTAGAAAAAATCATAAAATGAATCCATTCTATAATTATTTTTCAGTTTTTTTTACTGTCTATTCTAAAATAAAATGTCATGACAATATATAGATAGAAGGCTTAAACATGGGATTTAAAAGATAAAGTGTAAACAAGTTAAACCGCCTAGCGCAATATGTTTTCTTGCTAGGCTAGTTATTTGAACACCATATATCTTGTGTAACACATTTAAATATAAAAAATATATATATATAAAACATCAGAAGAAAATTAAACAATAAAGCTTCTCATATCAATAGGAGTAAATTAAATATTTTCATGATTTAATATAGGATAATTTTGTCATTTTAATACTATAATAAAAATATATTTTCAATAATACCTTTGATGAAAAAATTAGGATTTTCATATTTAAAATTTAAATTTTTTGGTATCTTTCTTAATTAATAGACTTTAGAATTTGTTAACACCATTAACGAACAATTGCATTAATGCTTTGGAATTTACAATTTATTTATTAAAAAATGAAGAAAAAAGATAAATTTTAATTATTCATTTTTACTAATAAATTTTGCATGTTATTTAATGTTTATTATAATTTTTTAATAATATGTTAACTTATTGTTTTTAGTCTCTTCTTAATTTCTCTACCAATATTACAAACTAATAACAAATTACTAATATATATATTCTCTATTTCCATTTTTTACATTAATACATAGCTTAATTTAAAATTTTTTATTGCTATGTAAAATCATATAATATCGTGAATCTTTCATTATTAAATCTAATTAAAAAAATTCAGAAAATTGTGAAGATTGCATTATGGCTTGATGCATAGATTCATAACTTTATTCATTTATTTATAATATATTATTTTTTATTTTTTAGTCATCTTCCTAATTTATCTAAAAGAAATTAAGATTTTTAAACTTCAAATTTAAATAAAGTTTAGTTAGGACGTGTCAAATGGATAGATTACGGTGAGTATAAATTGGGTGGTATGTCACCTATTTAACCAATATTAAAAGATTATTATATTAAAATTTAGTCATAACCTTCAGTATAATTATAACTACTAACAATAAAGAATGAATTGGAATTATATAGAATATTATGTGGCATTATTACTTGTAGTTTAATTGAGTTAAAACCCAATTGATGAAAACATGATACTTAACTTATATATAACATTATGTGATACTATTATTATTAGTTTAATTAAATTAAAGTCCAATTGATAAAAATTGAGACTTGATTTACATATAACATGATGTGGCACTATATATTATTTTAAATTTAATTAAATCAAATTAGTCTAATTGATGAAAAATTGCAACTTGATTAACATAAGAAATGATGCGGCATTATATATTTAATTGTATCAAATTAGTATAATTGATGAAAAATTATAGTTTGAGTGACGTAGGACATGATGTGACATTATTATTATTTGTTTAATTGAATCAAAGTTTAATTGATGAAAATTGAGAATTGATTAATATAGAATATTAAGTGGTACTATTGATAATAATTTAATACTCCTCCATTCCTTTCTATTTATCATTTTTTAGAGTTTCACATGAATTAAGAAACTATAATTATAGACAAAAAAAATTAATGGGACTAAAAATTAATTGGCTAATTACTCTAAGAATAATTTTGGCAGATTTTATGGAAGAGTTTTTTTTTTTTTTTTTATGAAACAAAATTTTAAAAAGGTTGAAAAGACTCGCTAAAATATTGCAAACTCAATTAATATGAAGGATAAAATAGAAAAAAATTAATGCTTTATTTGATATGTAAAATTAATAGATAATTGAGATATTTTTTTTTTCTAAAGTGATAGAATATAAAGGTACGGAAAGAGTAGTAATAAAAATTTCAATTAAATAATACTTAGGTTAATGTATAATTATCATGTTGTAATTTAATTATATGACAATGACATTATAGTCAATAGTTTAATTCATTATAGTTAATAATTTAACATTAATCAAAGTTCAATTTAGTAATACTTAAATTTTATTGTATAATTATTGCATACTATAATTTAATCATATAATAATTTGCACTATAGTTGATAGTTTAATATTAATTAAAATTCATTCTCAAAAAATATATATATATTAATTAAAATTTAATTAAATAATACTACTTAAATTTTAATGTATAATTATCATATTATAATCCAATCATATGATCATGACCCTATAATCAATAGTTTAATATTAGTAATAAAATAGTTGCCATTAATTTATATATCAAGTCATAGCACTTGGAGGAAATTTGGGCAGGAAACTCTCAGAAGAAAATTGGCTCTAATTTTTTTTTTTTTTTATTTCATATGGAGTTTTTTTTTTTTTAAGTGAAGCTACTTTTGTAATTGAATTAGTAATAGGTAAGTATTTATTGCGATTGATCTTGATCAAATCAATTCAAACAGTATCACCCAAAATTAAAACACAGTAGAATTGGATGAGGGAGCAGTAGAGAGAGATAGAAGAGCTAAAATCCACCTTCTTGTATTTCGTTAAAATCAACATCTATTAGATCAAGGAGAAGCTTCTTTTTCATTCATAGGCCTCTATAAATTCATTATTAATCTTAATTTTGTTTAATTTTTGGGAGGTTATTGAGTTTTAGAGAGAGAAGAGAAACAAGATGAAGAGGAAGAAATTGTTGCCGTCGTTTCGATTAACTCAAATTCTTTCTCTGGGCGTTGATGGATGGGGATAATTTCATTAGCTGTTCTTAATTTCCTTTTGGCATTCTAAATCATTTCTGACTTGAGGTAAGCTCTTATACTTGAATATTAGGCATTTTTGAATAAAATTATTATCAGAATTTGGGTATTTTCTGATTTATTAAGTAGAATTTAAGGAGATTAATATTGATTGGCCTGCTAGAATTTTTGGATTAATTGGTGTATTGTGTGTTAAAAGTAATTAGGAAACATATTTGGCCGAAAAAGAAAAAAACTAATTCAGATATGATTTAGCAAATTTGTGATAAGTAATAATGTTCAATTAATTAAAGAATGTAATAATTTGAGTAAGAGAAAAACAAATGATAAAATTCATAACGATATGTTCTGGTAGAGAATAAGTAAATTAAAAGTATAACTATATTAAGGAAAGTAAATGGAAAAATAATTTGAACCGTTGATAATTCTATATTTTTAGAGTTATTTTATTTGTTTAAACTTAAATTTTAGCTCAGTTCTCGAAAATGTAATAATATTATTACATATTTTTAGAAATAAATAGTTATACAATTTATAAATAAATTATAATATATTTTAAGTATTTTTATTTTAGTTTTGCAGATCAAAATGATGTCACAATAATGCAATAAAATAAATGATGCAGATGGTGATGTCATAAAAATAATGATGCAAGTAATGATTTAAGTTTTCAATCCATGAGAAATAAATTCAATGGTTGGTGGCCAAAATTCAATGGTTAGTAGCCAACCTAACCATTTTTGAATATTGATGAATGAATTCAATGGTTGGTGGCTAACCTAATCATCAATGTTGAATTTTTTATGTAAGAATTTTAATGGAACTTGAATTCTTCCACCAAACATGTCTATAAATACCATACTTGCCAAAGGGAAATGGCATCAAAAGAAAATCCATAAAAAAATATATAGAGAGATTTTTATATGTTTTCTTAGAGTAGATTAGTTTTATTTTTTATTTTAATTAAGAGGAGGAGTTTTTGGAAACTTGAGTTAATCAAAGATTGTATCCCAAAACAAATTCTCTCTAAACTCTATTCTTGAATTTAATTATAAGTTATTATTATGTTTATTATTTTTATTGTTAATTTAATTGGTTCTTCTCTTTTAATTATGAATAGCTAAATTTATTTTCTAAGATTTAGATGTAATCTTTTGATTTACATATGATTATTTATATTTAATAGATTAGATTTGATTTTTGGAATTAATCTTTTATCTTAGAACTTAATGCTTGTAATTAACTGGCCATTAATTACATGATTTAAGATATTGTGTGAAGTAGCGAGAGTGAAAGTACAATATTAGTTCATTAGGATAATTGACATAGGGAATGTATTGCTTAGAGATAAGAATACTCCTTTGTGATTTTTAAAGAGATTTCCATAAAACTTAATAGGTTTATGTTAATTGCTTATGATCACGAGAGTAGACGTAAAGTTAATATGAACACACGTGTTGTATCTTGAGAGAGAACATCATATAATTTAGGAAAATCTAATCATTAATTCCAGCAAAAATAATTCATCTAAAGATTATAAAGAAATCATATGTGATCAATTGATGAATTCTAAATCCTAGACTTTTAATCTTATTTTCATATTTATCATCATTTATTTATTTGAATTTCACTTCAGTTTAAAATATAAAATCTCATAATTGAATTTCTAAATAATAGAGTAATCTTAAAATTGGTACTTGACAAACCCTTCCTCGTGGGAACGATACTCACTCATCACTTTATTACTTGTAAACGATCTGTGCACTTGCAGAAATCGCGCAACAAGTTTTTAGCGCCGTTGCCGGGGAAGGCAATTTTTGACAATATCAATAGATTGATATACTCTATTACTTTAGATTTTGTTTTTCTTTTCTATTTTTTTATTATTTTGCAGGACTTTTAAAAAAAAAAAAAAAAAGGCTTTCCACAACTTTTAATGGTGTGATGGAGGAATGATACTAAATAGAGCAGCAAACATGTATGCTGAGGATGGTTTTACTAAGTTAAATACTAAAATCAATACATTAGTTAACTTAATTGATAAACTTGATACAAATAGTTTATTTAATTCATGTTTGAGTTGTGATTTGTGTAAAGATAATCATTTGAATTCTAAGTGCCAATATGCAGAGCAGGTACAATTTTTCCCAAATTATAATAGGTATGTGAATTATCCATATTCCAACATAAACAACTCAGGATGGAGTGACTATTCGAGCTTTTCATGGGAAAACCAATGCGATCAAGGTAACAATTCATAGTATCCTTATCAATATGATTTTCAAGACCATACACCATTTAAAGAGCACAAACCATCTTATGAAATAGTATTAGAAAAATTTATGAAAGCCATTTATGAACGATGTGAAAAAATGGAAGATAGGATGAATCAAGGGACTAGCCACAATGCAAATTTTGATGTACAAATGGAACAGTTTGCTAGTCCATTAGATACTCAAGGCCATGGTAACCTAACAAGCCAAATTGAAGAACATTCTAGAGAGCAATGCTTGGCAATTTCGTTGAGTGATGATGAGGAAGAGATGATTGATCAAGCAGATACTTCAAGCAAGCAAGAAAAAAAGGAAGAAGTTGAGCCCAATTTTCCCAAGAAATATTCTTTTCTTATGGATAATATATGCGGAGTAGTTGAAATTAATGGGGAAATTGAAGAAGTATTTGAACAAGAGCACTCAAAGGAAACTTTTTCAGTTTGTTTGGTGAATACAACATCATATATGTCAGACCATAGAGAATATCAATTTGATGACTTGGAAGAAAAGAAGAAGCATTCACCACCATCAACTGAGCACTCACCAACTCTTGATTCAACACCACTACTTTCCTATCTCAATTTCTTGAGAAAATTCAGAGCAAGAAAAAGAGCACGTTTGAAAACTTTTGGAAATGATGAGCCTAATTGTGAAATATTAAATAATTCTTGTCTTAACCTTTTTCCATGCAGGCTCATATCAAGCTGGCTGGACTCATTAAAACTAGCAAAAGTCTATATTTTCGCAATTATTGAGATGATATACTTTGTGTATTATCCTCCATGATGAAGATCTAGCTATAGTCAAACTAAGGACTATAAATTAAGCGCTTTTGGGAGGCAACCCAAATTTTTAACTTTTCTACTTCTTTTTAAATTTCTTTTATTCTTTTGTTTGTTTCCTTTTATTTTAATTTTGCTTTAGTATTGTTTGTGAGTTATTAAATAGCTTATTTGGAGGAAACCCAAGTTTTCTCTTTATTAGATTTCTTTTATTTCTGTTTAGTTGTTTCGTTATAAATTTTCTCTTTCATTTTCTTAACAAAGTTAATTAGACATGGGAGCATCTCTTGTAGCACTAAAAAACAGGTTTCCAACTCTTCCTAAAGATGTGCTCAAGAAAATTGATGAACTCAGACTGGAAAGAATGAAGGCATTTAGGCATCTGAATCTTCCTGAAGATATTCGTTGGATTATAGAAGCCAAAGTACGATTGGCAGGTGAGCTTGATGACTCATTTATTAAATATTTGCCAAGTACAGGGAGAAGTTCTTACTCAAAGAAGAGGAGAGCTAAGAGAATGGGAGTCTGCTACAAGTGTGCAAGATGGAATTGCAACACACGCTGTAGAAATATTGGATTTGCATCCATAAATCGAGAAGACAAAATTAAATTCATAAAGGATGGACTGAGTAAGGAGTCTATGGATAATATCCTACAGACTCTTGAGATGCATCCTTGTGAACAAGTTCAACGCACTCTTTTAGATTTATGGGAACTATTTAAAGAAGAGAAGCAGTGTTACAGTCTAGGAAATCTGACGATAAAAGACCATGTTTGCCAGTTAATAAGAAAACTGGATGGGAAGCCTATCCTCGACTCATAGAAGGCGTGTAAGCGGTTACTGGACGTAAAACCAAAAGAAGATGTGAGCCAAAATCACAACTACTGTTTATAATCAGGTGTATCACTAACTTTTTTATTTTTCAATGCATTAATTTTTTTTTATATCTTGCAGTACTTTTTGACTTTTTAGCACTTAGATTTTATTTTCCTGCAGATTTTTTTTTAACTATCGATAACTTTTTAATCTTTCAATGTCTACTTTTAGCTTTTCAATATTTTCTTTTTGACTTTTGTACACATGTTGCAGATTTTTCTACTTTCATTAAGTTTTTAGTCTCAATGTCTGTTTCCTTTTAGTTTTTCAAATATTTCTTTTGACATTTGTACACACAACATTGGTTATTTTTGTTTTTATTATCATTTTTGTTTTTATACTTTTTCTGTCAATAATTATTTTATCCCATTGAACTGTTCTTTTACTCTTCTAGTTTCTTTATATGCACATTCATTATTGTCAATATGCACACAACCCTTTCGAGAGATCTGTGAGAGAAAATGGCAGAATCCTTAACACGCAAATTCAAAACTATTTGTGTCTTTTGTAGTCCAAACTCTGGCAAGAAAAGAGAGTACTTGATAGCAGCTAATGAACTTGGTAGGATTTTAGCTGAACGAAAAATTGATTTGGTGTTTGAGGGAGGTAGTTTAAGGTTAAGGGGTTGTGTCGCAAGTTCTGCATATATTAGAGGTAGTAAAGTCTTAGGAGTAGTTCTAAAGGCTTTTGCTCGAAATAAACAAATCACTGGTGGAACTATAGGTAATGAGTTATAGGTCAATAGCATGTACGAATGAATGGCATACATGAATCTCAATGCTGATGCTTTTATCATATTACCTGGTGGTTTAGAAATATTTGAAGATATTTTCACCATTGCATCTTGGACCCAATTAACTATTCTTCAAAAGCCATTGGGATTACTTAATATTAATGGTTTTTATAATGGTTTGTTATCTTTTCTTGATCATGCTGTGGAACAGGGTTTTATGACATCGGCGAGTCGACGCATCTTAGTCTCTGCTTCAACTATTGATCAATTGATTGATCAACTGCAAAACTTTAAATCCGAACCTGATCCATTGATGGCGCAAGTAGTTTGGCATCCCAGGGCTAGTAGCAGTAAAAAGCGAGAACTAGATCTGAATCTCTGATTATAACTTCCCTAACTCTTGTAGTTTTTTTTTTATCGCATTTTTTTGTTTTGTGTGTTTTTTTTGTTGCACCTGATCAAGTGAAGTTTTAAGTTCGATTAACTAAATGTAAGATGGCTGAGTAAAGAGTTACTTTTGTACTCTTGATACACATCTTAAATTTATGTGATTTTCCTTTTCAAAAAAAAAAAAAAAAAAACTAACTAACTCAAGAGTTATTCATACAAGATGGCTGAGTAAAGAGTACTTTTTGTGCTCTTGATACGCATCTGTATTTTTTTTTTCTTTTTCTAGTTTCCAAAATAAAAAATTAAAAAATAATAAATACAAAAAAAAAAAAATTGATGCTTTCTTCTTTGTGTGATTAATTTCTCATGCTTGCTTTTAGTGTTGTTTCATGATGTTTTATAAGAAACAAGAAAGTAGAATGCACGTTCTGCTTACAATTTGGAATCCACTTTTTTATAAGAGGGAGTATTTTCCTTCTTTTGATTTGTTTCTTTGACATTGAGGACAATGTCCATTGCAAGTTTGGGGAAAATTTAGTTTGTTTTTTATTTTCAGTAATTTCTTTCGTGTTTTGATGAATAAATTTAAAATTTTTACTCTTTTATTGATAAAATATGTTTGTGTTAAATAATTTGATAAAAGGCCAATGATAGATTATAATTGATATTCATGGATAATTCATTAAAGTATTTCAGGTTGAGCAACTATTTTTGATAAGAAATTAACTTTTATTAAGATTATGTTTTGCTTTGCTTTGCATTATATTGATTGCATTGAATTTGTGTATGTTTACTTAGAGAGGGCTTTTACACATTTTTATCTTCATTTGCCTCACCTATCTTAGAACATGTTTTTGCAAACTTTTGAGGTGAAATTTTGAATTCATTTTGAAAGAGAGATATGATTTAGGCATTGTTTGTTTAGCCCGTTACTTGTATCTACCCTTATTTTAATTTTTCCCTAGTTTACCCTTTTGTGCCTTGATAATTTTAGCTTTCTTTTCTTTGTTAATTAACCTTAATTGTTATCTTTTATCCTATTTGTGAGATAATTTTATCAAGTTTACATTCTAATGAAGAAAAGGGAATTATTGAAGTTTTTTTTTTTAAAAATAAGGATCTCTAATAACTGAGAGTATTATTCATTGTAAA
The DNA here is from genome assembly GCA_947687605.1 of Reutealis trisperma. Taxonomy (NCBI): domain Eukaryota; kingdom Viridiplantae; phylum Streptophyta; class Magnoliopsida; order Malpighiales; family Euphorbiaceae; genus Reutealis; species Reutealis trisperma. Next base: position 710,276 of record CANTUT010000043.1, on the reverse strand, counting down.
AGACCACCTTGTGCTTAAAATAAGTTTAGGGGAAAGCAAGAAAATTGAATCAATAAAAGTTAGTAATTCTTGCTTGTCTTTAGAATAATGTTGTTGGCGAAAAAAAAAAAAAAAAAAAAAGAAGAACAAGAAGAAGAAGAGGTGGGCTTAAAAGAAAAAAACATTGAAAAAGAATAGTGCTTAAGATGAAAAGGATCATTCATTAATATAATTCCTTTATTTGAGCTATTGATTTTGTAAACTTGACATAATTATTTTACTTTTGTTCATTTAGCCTGTTCTTTGTTTAGCCAAAAATACCTTGTGTTAGCCCCATTACAACCTTAGTCAAGACTTATTGATCTCTCTTGATTTGTGAATTCCATTAGTGGAGATTGTTTGCTTTAATATGCTTATGAGATTTGTACATCTATTTTATATCATTTGATAGAGGCATTTAAAGATATTAGTGTGTATATGCCTATCTGAAGTGCAACGATTTCTTTACAGTTGATTTAATGTATAGTTATTCAAGGCATGATTAAGATGAGGATTATTTTGAACCTGAGATAGAAGTTTGACTTGCAATACTATTGATATGTTGTTTGTAAATATTAATTTCTTTAGACCTTTAAAAAAAAATATTCAACATAAGCACCCGAGGATTAAATTTCTTTTTTGTGATATTTTATTTATCTTTGAAATAAATAGTTGAAAAATTAGAGTTTTAAAGGTGTTTGTGGGTATCACCATTGGAAGCCCTCACGAGACTATAACTCGTCCTCTATGGGACACCTAGGGATTTAAAGGCTTGTTGCATACGCTAAATGCAATCATAATTTCCTACGAAAGTGGACTAGTTTAGATTTTAAATTTTCTTTTGCTTGAGGACAAGCAAAAACTTAAGTTTGGGGGTGTGATAACTCTATATTTTTAGAGTTATTTTATTTGTTTAAACTTAAATTTTAGCTCAGTTCTCGAAAATGCAATAATATTATTACATATTTTTAGAAATAAATAGTTCTACAATTTATAAATAAATTATAATATATTTTAAATATTTTTATTTTATTTTACAGATCAAAATGATGTCACAATGATGCAATAAAATAAATGATGCAGACGGTGATGTCATAAAAATAATGATGCAAGCAATGATTCAAGTTTTCAATCCATGAGAAATAAATTCAATGGTTGGTGGCCAAAATTCAATGGTTGGTAGCCAACCTAACCATTTTTGAATATTGATGAAGGAATTCAATGGTTGATGGCCAAAATTCAATGGTTGGTAGCCAACCTAACCATTTTTGAATATTGATGAAGGAATTCAATGGTTGGTGGCCAACCTAACCATCAATGTTGAATTTTTGATGTAAGAATTTTAATGGAACTTGAATTCTTCCACCAAACATGTCTATAAATACCATACTTGCCAAAGGGAAATGGCATCAAAAGAAAATCCATAAAAAAATATGTAGAGAGATTTTCATTTATTTTCTTAGAGTAGATTAGTTTTATTTTTCATTTTGATCAACAGGAGGAGTTTTTGGAAGTTTGAGTTTATCAAAGATTGTATCCCAAAACAAGTTCTTTCTAAACTCTATTCTTGAATTTAATTATAAGTTATTATTATATTTATTATATTTATTGTTAATTTAATTGTTTATTCTCTTTTAATTATGAATAACTAAATTTATTTTCTAAGATTTAGATGTAATCTTTTGATTTGCATATGATTATTTATATTTAATTGATTGGATTTGATTTTTGGAATTAATCTTTTATCTTAAAACTTAATGCTTGTAATTAACTGGCCATTAATTGCATGATTTAAGATATTGTGTGAAGTAGCGAGAGTGGAAGCACAATATTAGTTCATTAGGATAATTGACCTAGGGAATCTATTGCTTAGAGATAAGAATACTCCTTTGTGATTTTTAAAGAGATTTCCATAAAACTTAATGGGTTTGTATTAATTGCTTATGATCATGAGAGTAGACGTAAAGTTAATATGAACACACATGTTGTATCTTGAGAGAGAACATCATATAATTTAGGAAAATCTAATTATTAATTCCAGCAAAAATAATCCATCTAAAGATTATAAAGAAATCATATGTGATCAATTGATGAATTCTAAATTCTAGACTTTTAATCTTATTTTCATATTTATCATCATTTATTTATTTGAATTTCACTTTAGTTTAAAACATAAAATCTCATAATTCTAAATAATAGAGTAATCTTAAAATTGGTACTTAACAAACCCTTTCTCGTGAGAACGATACTCACTCATCACTTTATTACTTGTAAATGATTTGTGCACTTACAGAAATCGCTCAACAACTGTGCAACTCTTTTGTTATTGTTATTAATTTATTGACGGTGATGTGCATATTTTGAGGCTACGTGTGAGTATTAATGAGCTAAATAACATTAATGAAATGATTTATGGGCAAAAGTAAAAAACTATTCTAACAAACCTGAACAAGTTTGAATGTTTATTTAAATTTAGTAAATGATGAGTTTAAGAATATGAAACAAGCTTGTCTTATCTTTGTAAGTTACTAGTGAAGAAGAAAGTGATAATCAATTCATAGTATAATATTGACTAAATTAATTTGACAAGAATATGATTCTTAACTTTAATGGTATAACAATATAAAGATAGCTTGTGTATTGATGTTCTATATTATTAAATGGAAGATTTTATAAAAAGGGTTTTTCTTATATCTACACTGAATTTAGAAACTATGGAAGATAATGATAAAAGTATAGATATAATAACATGATATAATTTGGTAACATATGAGTAGTTGCTGAGCATTATGCTTAAGTTAATAAGATGGATATAGTTATACTTACAGCATCTCCTATAGTGTTTTTTATTTTAGAAAGCATATTTTATTTAACAAAGAGCATTTTAGTTGATAAAAAATAGCAAATTTTACTTAAATCCAATAGACTATTTATATTTTGCTATTCATTTTACTTTATCTTATAATTATTAACGATTTAATTTTCTAATTTTTCTTTTTTTAAATTTGTCTAATAAAAAAATAATATTGAAACTATATGTAATAAAGTACATGAAAATTATATTATATTAATTAAAGTTAGAATAGAAAGTGTATTTGACTCTCTACATCTAGAGAGTCAAATCAATTATCTTTTTTATTTTTTAAAAATAAAGAGTTTACTAAAATTTTATCTTTTGAAATGACTCTTTATAATAAAGAGTTTAACACATATAAAGAGTTCCTGAGGGATGCCCTTATAGTAATAAAGCCTAAGTTAATAATTATGTTAGAGGAAATAATAAGAGTAACACAAGATTTAAGGTACGTCAAAAAGAGTTTTAATGATTTTTATTATTGAACACAAATATATGAGATAAAGTGATAATTAAAATGAGTTGAAAATGAATACTGGAATTTGGTGTGAATCCTATTATATTAAATTGAATTATGGACTAGAGTGTTGGATGGAATACAGAAGGGTATGGACTGTTTAATGTTGAATGGGGGAGAGGAGTGAGTGTGGTAATGTTTAGTGAAGAATAACGAAGGAATGAAGATGGGAGTGTGAAAGAAAGAAGATGGCTTAGGGTTTGGTGAATATATGAGCTTGGATTGCTTGGAAGAGTTGTTTAGGGACTAAATATTGCATGGCAAAGGTTTTATAAGGGCTTAGGATGTGTGGGACTTGGATGGTGAGTTAGTTTGGAGCTGCCTAAGGGACCCCAGCTGGGGAGAACCTAGTGAATTTGTAGTGTGGAGGTAGTTTTGGTGAGAAGGCCAAATTGCTGGAATTTGAGGCCTCAATTCAAGGACCTTAAGTTCTGAATTTGGCCTTGGCAAAAACTAAGAAATTGTGAGTTAGGATGTTGTCTACTAATCTATAAAAAGATTTGAATTACTTCTAAGTTTGTAGGGAGTTAATGAGGCTGCAAGTGGACTGCCTCTGTATACAAGACTAATGAGGATACATAAATTGAGACATAATTTTGAGGGACTTAAAGATAGAACTGGGTTAAGGCCAAAACAAATGAAATAATTTCTAGGTCTATTTTAATTGAGTGAAAGGAATGTAGCATTTGGCTAAGAGAATAAGAAGTTATAGTGAAAATATTGTCTAGGACAGGGATGTAGAGCAGGATTAGAAATTGCACTAGATTTCAGGTGGGGCTCAAAATGAGCTAAAATTTTAATGTGTTGTGCCTTGCGTATTAGCTTTCCAATGCCTCAAAAATCAATGCATTTGAAGTTGTGTATCATGAGTTATGGCAAAAATAGTAGGTCAGGGTAAGTAGAAGTTTCATAGGTAGAATTTAGGTTTTTATGTTTTATGTTATTGATTAGTGTAATTGAATTTATTGTACGCATGATTTGTGTATAAACCAAGTTGAGATGCTGCAAGAAGGTGAGAATCAGGATTGAAGAGCACCTTTACTGTTTGTGCCAAGGATAAGCAAGGTGTTACAAAGTGAAATAGTCGAGGTGAGTGTATTCCATATTATTGTATTTTCTTTCTTCGTACACCAATTTATTTCTATTGTATATGTTTATTGAAAATGCCTTCACATCTTTGATTTGCTTCCTATTTGACTCATTTCCAAATGGAAATTGTTAATTCAAGTTGATGAGTCTGAAATCATCATGGATTGTAGAGGGAGAGCCCTATAAGGGGTAGGACTTGCATACAGAAAGAAAGAGGGTCAAAGGCTCCTGGAGGCTGACCTCCGAGAGAACCTCCGACGCCCAAGTCAGCAAGCCAGTTGAGAGAATTTAGGCTAGAGAGAGAGTTTAGAGAGAGAGAGATCTCCCTATTTTACCTTTGTCCCTTCTGTATATAGAGAAAAATGGGGACCCCCTATAGAGGCCATTTTTGTCCCTCATCAGGGGCTCCCCACTCCCTAGTTTGATCAAGCATGTTGAAGAGAAGGCTGAGGGAGTAGAAATATCCTTTCCTTGCTTGTGATTCATCTGCATTGCAGGTATAATCGCTAATTTGGTGGCATCTTATGAGCTTGATACGAAAGCTGCTAGATGTTTTGAATGTAAAGGGTGAGCTAAGGTGCTCAATCTAGAGGCGTATGAGCACCTAAATAATAATACGAGCTAATTAGCCCGATGTGAGGCATTTAGGCGTCTGAATGATAAGGCGAGCTGATTAGCTTGACCGAGAGGCAGTTGCATGCCTGAACAAAGATGTGAGCTGCATGATTGCCACTTCAGGGGGTGGTCTTATAGTCTTAAAATAATATGCCTTCTCAAGGAAGGTCTTATATAATATTCTTCATTGGTAAAGGACTCTAATAAGAGTTACTTCGCCTGTTGAGGCCTTAGGTACTTTGATTCATCCGTCGAAGGCTCACATAATAATATATGCTTCATTGATTGGATAATTTGCTTGGAAATTGGGGGTCTTTGTCTGATGCACTTCGCTAATTAGCAACATTAAAGGCCTTCGCTAATTAAAATCTTAGATAACAATGATTTACCTCGACTTATCGAGGACTTTTAGAAATCTACCTCTTTAGAGGTCTTCAAGAAAGCCTTTGCCTTGCTAAATGAGGACTTGTGTAATAACAGTTTGCCTAGACTTTTCGAGGACTTTTAAAAATCTACTTCCTTGGAAGTCTTCAAGAAAAACCTGCCTCAGCTTATCAAGGACTTTAGAGAAATCCACTCCACTTAGGAGTCTTCGAAAAAATTTGCCTCACTCGGAGGTCTTATAAATAATATGCCTTAATTTTTCGAGGACTTGCATAATAATATGCCTAGCGTTCGCTAGGTCTTATGAAATCTATCTCTCATAGAGGTATTCTCGAATCCGCCTTGCCAGATGAGATATTATATAATAATATGCCTAGCTTTCGCTAGGTCTTATGAAATCTACCTCTCATAAAGGTTTTCTCGAATCTGTCGAGGGCTGGGGAGCTTGACTCGCCTGGAGGTCTTTGATAATAATATGCCTCTACAGATAAGGACTTATATAATAACAATGTGCTTAGCGAACGCTAGGTCTTATGAAATCCACCTCACCTGGAGGTCTTCTCGAATCTGCCTCGCCAGATGAGATATTATATAATAATATGCCTAGCTTTTGTTAGGTCTTATGAAATCCACCTCGCTTGGAGGTCTTCTTGAATCTGCCTCGCCAAATGAGATATTATATAATAATATGCCTAACTTTCGTTAGGTCTTATGAAATCCACCTCACTTGGAGGTCTTCTCGAATCTGCCTCGCCAAATGAGATATTATATAATAATATGCCTAGCTTTGGCTAGGTCTTATGAAATCCACCTCACCTGGAGGTTTTCTGGAATCTACCTCGCCAGATGAGGTCTTATATAATAATATGCCTAGCTTTGGCTAGGTCTTATGAAATCCACCTCACCTGGAGGTCTTCTCGAATCTGCCTTGCCAGATGAGGTCTTATATAATAATATGCCTAGCTTTTGCTAGGTCTTATGAAATCCACCTCTCATAGAGGTCTTTTCGAATCTGTCGAGGGCTGAGGAGTCCGACTCGCTAGGAGGTCTTCGATAATAATATGCCTCGACAGATGAGGACTTACATAATAATAATGTGCTTAACGAACGCTAGGTCTTATGAAAATCACCTCACCTGGAGGTCTTCTCGAATCTGCCTCGCCAGATGAGGTCTTATATAATAATATGCCTAGCTTTGGCTAAGTCTTATGAAATCCACCTCACCTGGAGGTCTTCTCGAATCTGCCTCGCCAGATGAGGTCTTATATAATAATATGCCTAGCTTTTGCTAGGTCTCATGAAATCCACCTCTCATAGAGGTCTTCTCAAATCTGTTGAGGGCTGAGGAGTCCGACTCACTAGGAGGTCTTCGATAATAATATGCCTCGACAGATGAGGACTTACATAATAATAATGTGCCTAGCGAACGCTAGGTCTTATGAAAATCACCTCACCTGGAGGTCTTCTCAAATCTGCCTCGCCAGATGAGGTCTTATATAATAATATGCCTAGTTTTGGCTAGGTCTTATGAAATCCACCTCACCTGGAGGTCTTCTCGAATCTGCCTCGCCAGATGAGGTCTTATATAATAATATGCCTAGCTTTCGCTAGGTCTTATGAAATCCACCTCACCTGGAGGTCTTCTTGAATCTGCCTCGTCAGATGAGATATTATATAATAATATGCCTAGCTTTCACTAGGTATTATGAAAATCACCTCACCTGGAGGTCTTCTCGAATATGCCTCGCCAAATGAGGTCTTATATAATAATATGCCTAGCTTTGGCTAGGTCTTATGAAATCCACCTCACCTGGAGGTCTTCTCGAATCTGTCGAGGGCTGAGGAGTCCGACTCGCTAGGAGGTCTTCGATAATAATATGCCTTGACAGATGAGGACTTACATAATAATAATGTGCCTAACGAACGTTAGGTCTTATGAAAATCACCTCACCTGGAGGTCTTCTCGAATCTGCCTCGCCAAATGAGGTCTTATATAATAATATGCCTAGCTTACGCTAGGTCTTTGGTGCCTTGCCTTGACAAGGTCTTTCGCCTATTGGACTTTCGCTTGGACTACTCATCACCTCTAGCTATTTGCCTGGGCTTTCATCTTTTGAGCTAGTCTCAATAGGACTTAAATGATAATAATAATTTTCTTTTCTTTTTCTTTTTCTTTTATTCTTTCTTTTTTTTTTTCTCTTTTCTTTTATTCTTTTTTTTTCTCTTTTCTTTTTTTCTCTTTTCTTTTTTTCTTTTTTTTTCTCTTTTCTTTTATGTATAGTACATGATTCTTTTTTACAAGTACATTTACATAATTGAATATTTTATACAAATACAATATTGTTTGCTAAAATGAAATGGCTTGTCTTCAGAAAGCTTCATTTCAATGCCTTGTACAATTATTGAGTACTTTATCTTCATTATTTATTTTTCATATGGTTGAGTAGCTTCTGCAGAGAGCTTGAAAGTTGCTTTTGTGAGTCATCTTTCTTCCCCCCACGAAGAGGGAAATTTTCCCTTTGTAGCTTCATTGACAAAGTGTAAGTCTTTTCGACTTTTCATTTTCTTCTTTTGTTGCCTTGTAGCTAAGTGTAGCTGAACTTGATCTCTCACCTAGATCTCGCTAGGTCTTTTCGCCTGGATTTACCAGGGCTTTTACTTCATTCTTCAAGAAGCACATCTCGCATTTGCGAGGTATATTGCCTAGAATCTCGCTAGGTCTTTTTGCCTAGATTTACCAGGGCTTTTACTTCCTTCTTCAGGAAGCACATCTCGCATTTGCGAGGTATATTGCCTAGAATCTCGCTGGGTCTTTTCGCCTGGATTTACCAGGGCTTTTACTTCCTTTTTCAAGAAGTACATCTCGCATTTGCAAGGCATATTGCCTAGAATCTCGCTAGGTCTTTTCGCCTGGATTTACCAGGGCTTTTATCTATTGGGATTTCGCCTGGAGTACTCGTCACATTTGGCTTTTAGCCTCTACTTTCCTCTTTTGAGCTAACCCCAATAGTCTTCTTGAATCTACCTGTTAGGTTTTGGCCTAGGCTTCTTCGCATTTTAAGCTTAACCCAGCAGATTCTGTTTATTGAAACTTTGTCCAAGCTCTTTGTCTTTAGACTTGATATCATCAAATGTCTAATCAATTGATTTGAATATCTTGATACTTTTTGCCAAGTTGAGCATTATTGTTCGCATCAAATAACAAATTCTGCATTATTTCTTGCTATAAACAAGGGTTATACGAGCTTAAAATATAATATGTGCACTTTATATACTATAAATTTATGTAAGATGCTCGTTTAACCTATATGATTGCATTTTCTAAAAATATATTATATGCAACATGAATCATATGAAGTCTAATCAGACTTTAATAATTATAATAATTTTAGCATGCAATAACAATTTAGCAAATTATTAGTAGATGTAGCATGCTGTAAGTTATTCAAATAATGAATTTTGATTGAATCATGCCATTTTGAGGGACTCTCACTCCCCCGCAAAAATAATGGATTTAGTTGAAATCCATTTTTTGAACAATAATTAGTAGTAAAATAGTATTTGATATGCACAACTAATCATGTATCGGCATCAAATATGACATAGCATTTTATGCTACATAGTCATGATAGATAATTTTTTCATGCAAGATTATCAACATATTCGCATCATACTTTGGCAAGTAATATCACGAAATTTAATTAAAGCATGAAAAATATGTAAAACATATCTGTATTGGTGTGCTTTGCCATGCACCTCGTCATGACATTCGCCTATTAAAGGCCTTTACTTGGTAGGCTTCATCTTAGCCTCTAGCATTTTCATGTGGCTTTCTCCTCTAGCTTTCTTTTTGGCCTTTGCCTTTGGCCTTCGTCCTATGGCCTTCGGCCTTTGTCCTCTGGCCTCTGACCTTCAGCCTTCGTCTTCGACCTTTGGCCTTCATCTTTCGGGCTTTGGCCTCTGGCCTTCGTCCTTTGTCCTTTGACCTTTGGCCTTCGTCCTCCAGCCTCTGACCTTCGGGCTTTGTCTTCATCTTTTGGCCTTCGTCCTCTGGCCTATAATCTTTGGCCTCTGGTCTTCATCCTTCGACTTCAACCTTCGGCCATCATTTTTAACCTTCAGCCTCTAGCTTTTGGCTTCATCCTCTGGCGTCTGACCTTTGGCCTTCGTCTTTGACCTTTGGCCTTCGTCCTTTTGGCTTCGGCCTTTGGCCTTTGACCTTTGACCTTCGGCCTTCGTCCTTCGACCCTCGGCCTTTGTCCTTCGACCTTCGACCTTCGTCCTCTGGCCTTCGGCCTTTGGCTTCGACCTTTGGCCTTCATCCTCCGACCTCTAACCTTTGGCTTTCGTCCTCTGGCCTCTGACCTTCGGGCTTCGTCTTCGACCTTTGGCCTTCGTCCTCTGGCCTCTGACCTTTGGCCTTCGACCTTCGTCCTTCATCCATCGTCCTTCGGCCTTCTTCCTTCAGCCTTCGGCCTTCGTCCTTCAGCCTCTGACCTTCAGTCTTCATCCTCTAGCCTCTGGCCTTCGGCCTTCTGCCTTCGTCCTCCAACCTCTGACCTTCAACCTTCGTCCTTCAGCCTCTGACCTTCAGCCTTCGTCCTCCAGCCTCTGACCTTCAGCCTTCGGCCTTCGCCTTTGACCTTTGGCCTTTACTTCTGGTCTTTAGCAAATAAGTTTTCATGACACGTGGGACTCACTTGCCAGTGATCGATTGGCGATACACCTCAGATTCTGACTGGAATATGTTTGCAGAGATTTGGTTGCTAATTTTTTAATCTATCTTTCCAGTGATAGATTGGCTGCATAATTGGTACCAAAATGAAGCTAGAATCATGAGGATCTGATCAATGTAAAAATTGTCGTGAATAGAGTTGTGGCTTGGCAAAAAATGTGGTTGGAAGTTTCCGATGACCATCGGCTTTGGATGGGAGGTGCGGCTATTTCTAACGTCGATTCACGATGATTTTCTGGAGGATGACCAATCGGCGTGTGGACTTATTTCTGGTGGTGGAGGTGTTATCTAATAGTCATCGGAGATGGGGAAATAGCTATGGCAATCTATTTTCTCTCTCCTCTCTCTCGAACTGATATTTCTTGCTTTTTTTTTATTTGCTGATTTTTTGTTGGAGATAAATAATCAAATTTCTTAGATCAATGTCGGTGAAGGCTAAATCTGTGATGATCAAGAATATTGGTGACCGAAAAAATGATTTCCGGTAGAACTAGAGGTTGGGATACGACTTTTTTGTGACGTTTCCCACAGATGGCGCCATTTTGATGAGTCTGAAATCATCATGGATTGTAAAGGGAGAGTCCCATAAGGAGTAGGACTTGCATACAGAAAGAAAAAGGGTCAAAGGCTCCCAGAGGCTGACCTCCGAGAGAACCTCCGATACCCAAATCAGCAAGCCAGTCGAGAGAATTTAGGCTAGAGAGAGAGTCTAGAGAGAGAGAGATCTCCCTATTTTACCTTTGTCCCTTCTATATATAGAGAAAAATGGGGACCCCCTATAGAGGCCATTTTTGTCCCTCATCACAAGTTATTAATTGAGACTCGAATCGAATTGCATTCTTGATGTTGTAATAGATTATTATGTGCTCAATTCATTTTTCTTATTGGATATTCGTTGAACATAATTGAATTATTGATTCCATTATGTGAAATGATTAATGTTCATGGTACAAAAATGGTACAGTTTAAGTATTGGAAAAGGCAGAAATCCTTTTTATCTGATGTGCAGAATATCGGGTAGTATATGCTGTAGTGACTTTAGCTGGGAGGAGGTATGTTTCCAATCGCACAGCTTGGCCCACTAGAATGAAAAGTGATAAAATGTAGGGATAATTACAAATTTAATGTTTGAATTTTTTGAAATTTTCTTTTTGATGTCTAGACAAAATTTTTTTGCAATTAAGTGTTTAAACAGAGCAAAATTATATTAATGTAATGCTTTGTTTTGATTTGTCTGAGTATTGACTCAGCTATGTAATTTATTATAATAATATATTTTTTATAACGTAAATTTTTGTGCAAATAAAATAAATTTCATATAGAATTGTAATAAATACTATGTAATAAGGCTTAATTATTGCTTTTTTTAAACTGAGCAAAATCTTTTTTTGGTGCAAACGTAATGTAGTTTGTTAGAAGTAGACTTAATTATAATTCGATAATTCGTGTATTTATACGATTCATCCAATACTTTTATTAGGTTTTAGAATAAGATTTTTCTTATGTGGTTCACATATGTATAAATTTATATTTTAGATGAATCACAAAATGATGTAATTCCATTTAACATGTTCAATTTAAATCAAACCTCAAGTTGATTTTATTCAGATGGGGACCATAGATGGATAGCCAAGTAAAGTAAATCTGTGTGGCCATGAACATGTCTATCCAAGAAAGGTATGATTGAAAAGGACTTATCATGAATGGTAGCTCGGGTTGAAATGGTTTTATTACAGAAAATTATTATGGTAAAAAAAAAAAATATCAACATCATATTCATCTAGAACTTGCGATTATTCCACGTTAGATAGAAGTAATTAGAACTCCACATGAATCATAGATTTCTTTGGTTGGAAGTTTTGATCTTTCTTTACCAATAAAATAACAAAAACACAAAGTCTTGGGAAAAATCTAAATAGTAAATTTTATTTCTTTATTATAAGCTATGATTTATACGTGACATTTTGGATGAGATATTTTAATAATTCATAAATTAATACAAATTTTTTATTTAATTAACAAAACAAAATTGTAAAATTTATAAATTGTTCAATATTTATCATTCATCACAATCTCTAACTTGAGATTTTTGAAATTCCCATACAAAGTGGAAATTTGAAATTTATAAATTATCTTCTTATTAAAAAAAAATGCCATTCAAATCCCAAATTTTTAATTTTATGTATTTTGACAATTTCATGGATTTTAAAATCCCCATCTCAAACATGCAAGGTCTTAGTTATATTGTCAATCTATAGGTAAAATGACTTCTCTATCTCTCCCTCTCTTAACATGCATATTATGATAAAATACTGCATGGAAATTAATCTATATAAAATCTTGGTAGCTATGATCATTGTAGGAAAAACTGGATATGGGATTTTGATTATGAAGCCAAAGATTTCCATCTATGTATGAAATATTAATATAAGGAGCTGCTTCATATTCAGTTAGCTGCTTCCCATACGATACTCTATATTTGTGGTCTGCTCCTGGTCCATAACACTCATGCTCTCCAAACAATACTGTCCTGCAAATTATTAAAATTACCAATATATATCATCAAAACAGAAACAAATTTATATATATAAATAGAAATTAATACAATCAATGATATTAATTGTCACTTAATTTTGCAATGATTTTCATTATAGTTATAAAATTTCAAGATTTTCACTATTTGATCACTAAACTTTTATTTTATTACAAGTAGGGTAATTCTGATGAGAAACTTGTGGAAATTTTGATATTGCATTTAATTTGGGATTGATATTTATAGAGAAAAGTTTTCCTTTTAATTTGTAATTTATAATATGTTAATTACTTATGTTATTATATTAGATTTTTCAAGTACCTTATTAATTATAATAAAATTAATGTTTAGTAATTAAATTATGATGAATTTGAATTTTTATAAATATGAGTGAAAATCAATATAAAAGACAGTGACCGTTAGAATAATTTATCCAAAGAATAAAGAAAGAGCATAAATGAGTAGGATCAACCACGGACTGGTCTCTAGAGGGCTCCCTCCAATCATTCCAAGCATCAGGCGAAACAACTGTTGACATGTAAGTTTTAGAAAAAACAACAGTCGCATAAGCACCCCAAGCTCTTCCAAGCCAAACTTTGCCACTTCCATCAATGCTACAATTCACAAAGGAAAATCCAGTTTGATCATTCATTGATTGCCTTGCTTGAGCTGTAATTGATCCACTCACTCCTGCTTTTGGAGGTTTTGCTATGGAATTGATTATGCAGCCCTGCCATGCATAAATCAATAATTACTCTTTCAATTCTTGCTAGAAAGAATCAAGTGACAGAATGTTGTGTTCTTGAGAATTAATTGAATTTGTTATATAGATAACATTTGATATGCCGTAATATAGTATAATTAAACGTATTTTGAGTTTAAACATTAAGTACATTTATATTGGATTTCATCTCGGTATACGTAAAAAATAATGAATTTTTGACATTGCATATGCATTTTTATGAGATAAATTAACATGATTATATTTATATGTAGCAATTCAAAAAGATGAATTCAATTTACCTCAAAAAATGATCTAGCATTTCCAAAAATGAAATCAATAGAACCTTGGATAAAACATTCTCTATAATAATGTCTTCCATGATCATCATGAAGAGTGTCTTGTGCTCCATAAAATCCACACCCATAAAATGCAGCTTGATCACCTGCTACTCTAATCGCTACTGCCTGCCCGCCCACTTCTCCTGGAGATGGATTAGGAGCTGCATTCTTTGTTTATTATTAAAAAAAGAAAAAACACATTACATATAACAAAGACTTTTCCACGAGAACCAAATTATATATATTTAGAAGTCTCAAGTTCTAATTAATTGGTAATTGTAATTTACCTTAAAGCTAATATTGTAAGCTGTGAAGTTAAGTGCAAAAATGGCAATTGAAGCACTATAAACAGTTCTTCCACTAGAATTTGCAGTGTCATTCCATTCTATGGCAGTGTTGAGATAACCCTGTCCTTGTATTATTATGTTTGTCTTGTTAGTATGCACTACAACCTTCTCCCTGCCACCACATGTTAATAGTCAAGTTCAAGTACCTAAATATATTTTTAATTGGAACTTCTCAATTCATTTTTATTTTACATCAGAAACTCTTAAAAGCGAGTAACTATATCAATATCAATATCAGGATTTGAACTCTTAACTTCCTGTGCTGTAAATATCAGTATCAGGATTTGAACTCTTAACTTTTTGCACTATAATGTCAATATCAGGATTTGAACTCTTAACCTCCTGCACTATAAAACTGGCATTGGATGCTTCAGTCCAATATTGAAGAGAGAGAGAGAGAGAGAGAGAAGATAATGACCTGTAAGTACCAGAATCGATTATGATGAGAGTTGGAGAGGGGCTAAATTCTGGAACAACATCTATGGCTTTCTGAACACTACTAAAATTGCCACAACCTTTTAAGTCTACCGTCAATATACTAGACCATTTAATTTTATACTGGAATATTACCCTTCTAAAACGGTGTATAAGTCTTCCCTGATCACATTTCACTCGAGGCTTCCTTCGGTGGTGGTGATGGTGATGGTGTCTAGACAAGATCCTTGAAAAGGCATCCTCTAGACCATATTTCTTGATAACCCATTTGAGAATGGAAAATTGAAAACTATCTTGAATACTTGTAGGAGAGATTGTCACAGAGGAAGGAGAAATTGCATTGAGAGAAATTATAATGGAAATTAGAGCAATAACAAAAGCAAAAAACCAAAAGGAGAAAATTCTTTTTCTCATACTTGAAGACTTAGGTATGTTTGATGAAATTTGTATATTGATTTAGAGAAAAGTATATAGAGTCAGTGATGTGGATACGTTTATATTTTATGTGAAGGTGAATTAAGATTAACGTGGGAGGTAAGAAATGTATGGATGTTTTTAAGAGTGATGATGATGATGATGATGATTATGATTACACCTTCCAGCTTTAAAGCAATGGTGCAGAAAAGAGAAAATGGGAAGATTTTAATAAGTTTTGGAAGATGCATACGCTAAGTTAAAGGGATAAAAGAGAAATTATGGTGATGATTAAAGGAAATTAAAGAGAGAGTATTTGTTTTGCATGTGAATGTTGACTCTGTAAGAGGATGTCAATTATGATTAAAGCATTGGGAATACTTAGCGGATGTGAAACACATCATTATGCTCTCTGTTAAAGATTTGCATAAACTTACGCTACCTTTTCCATTTTGTAATATGATGGTGGAAATTTGGACGGAGGCATCACCTAAACAAGGATATTGCTTACAAATGAGATGATCGACTATCTGAGCTTTTGCCAATTTTGCATACTAGTGTAGACTAAAAGAAAGACTACCCCTCTTAGACCTTATTATGTTTTAAGCTCGAGTTTTAAGAAACACGAAATTTTTCAGAGATGTAATTCCTATTCGACATGTAATTTCCTTTACAAATTAAGAACTACAACCGAAGTTTACCCAGTACCACCTCAGGGTTGAGCACCAGAGTCTCAATCTCATTAGAAACAATTCTCCTTCATCAGAAGCCAAGATGGATTGAGTTGGATCAGAATTTTCTCACCTAGTTTTCTTCGAATTACCAAAATATAAAAAATGAGTTGTAGTTTTCTCCGAACTACAATCCAGTCGACGACTATTTCATTTATGAACTGAAATTGGAGAAAAATGGTCAACACAAAATGAGTTGCATTTGCTTCCTCTCCATAACAGAACGGTAAAAGATTTGTCATATATGTACTTTCCTTAAATAGCCTAAGTCTGTATACACATTTTTCTAAGAAAAAATAAAAAATAGGAAATAGAAATGTAGACACTAAGCTGCTTTCCCTTCACAACAAAAAATAAAAAAAAGCTCATATCACTTGTTTAAAATACTCCTACAGACTCAGTATTTTGATTAACAATTCTACAAGCAGGAACCACTTTCTGCAGCATAGACGTCCCTTTGAAGCTCAACATCTGGCAGCAGCTTTTTCTGTATTTGCTAAGCTGCAGTACAAAGCATACACAATTTCAACACACAGCTGTAAGCTGGAAATAACTCACGAACAGAGATGCAGAGACATAGATGCATGTGTGGAAATCACATACCTGGTTCGGATTTATCTTCTGAAAACCGAATTTATCAGTCCATATTGATTCTGCCTCTTCAGCAGAAGGAAGCACAAGGCTCTGCACATTTAGAAAAGCCAGCAACTTCTCGATGCAAGAGAACAATAATTGGAAATAGCCCTGAGATGGCAAGTAATTCCTATAAATAAAGATTCACAAAGCAACATATTCCATCGGCTGAAACTATATATATAATTATTACACTGCATAGTACACCACTACAGTAAACCAAATCTTATCAACCACAGTTTGCCCAAACATAAAATGAGCAAGCTCTACAAATGAGGCATGTAGATCCCTGCTGCATGGAAAGGCTGACATGATAAATTAACATTGAATATAAATTAACTATTAATGTTGAATATTCACATGCTAGTCTCACCTTCCCATGGTTACCATTACTTGTCGCAACTAAAGGAAGTTCAGCAACATCTTGCCCAAAAATTCGAATTATGCCAGCCGATACAACAAATGAGCTGCAAAATTATAAATTTAGATTGCTGTAAACCTTGAGACAGTAACATGAAACCAAAGCTTAGATATGCTAGTCCATTTCTCACTTGACTGTTAATACTGCACAATACATTCCCCCATAATCTTGGCCCTTTGAATTCTTCCTGTAAGAGAAGGAAAGTTTTATGCCAACTGCATACTGGGTAGGTATAAATACAAAAATTAGCAACATAACGTATGTGTGCATAAAGTTTACCCATAAACCATCAAAGGAATAAGGTCACGGCCACTTGTATCTACTATAGGATCAAAACATTCCTGAAATGTAGTTATGTAATTTCAGTGAAACCGTGCACATCATGGCTCTTCCATTAGCACTATAACAGTAAAAGCATGAAGTCCTTATTTAAATTTACATCAATAGGGAGAAAAGTCCCTACAAATCAAATGAAGAAATATTTTTGCACAACACATTTAAGTAGAAAACGTATCTGAATACATAACAGATATTTTCTACGTTTCAAAATCGCTGTTACTCTCATGTTAGTAATCATCATATGCTATAGGCAACTGGTGGCCTTTATTTTTTTTCCCCCTCTTTTTACATGGACAGTACTTACTTGAAAGATAGCAAGAGCTTGTGAAAGCAACAATTTAACTTCAGGAGAAGCAAATTTGCCACTAAGAAGCCTCCATCTCACATCGATATCATTAATGGTTTCCAAGCCTTTCTCCTCATTCTTCCTCTTTATAACATTCAAAAGATGGTCTGGGAGTTTTTCAGCTCCACGAACTAACAACTTCTGCAAAGTAGAATGGATCCTACCACAATCTGGGCAACAAAACCACTTTCCTTTTGGCAATTCCTGTCAAACAAGTAACATCAGACAGCAAGTCAACCACAAGATAGCAAACTGAGTTGATGCAAGTGGATTTTTGTTAAGAGGAAAAGAATTATGTAAGCACAAACCTTTAGGTTTGCAATTTTATGACTCCTCAAGCAACCCACGTGAAATTCCTTCTCACACTGTCAGAGAAAGAGAATATTAGTTAAAACTGAATTGATAAACGCAACTCCATCTATAAAGCACTCGTCTATTAACATAACAAGGAGATAACGAAAAATATAGGAAGGGTACCTATTTTTTAATTTACAGTGGCAAATATTTCACAATTGAAATTCTATCTATAAAGTAATTGCATTCAAAAGAAGAAGATATGAGTAGACAACTACCTGATCGCACAGTATGATTGTACGTGGACCGAATCCAGATCTGCTAAAATCATAACCTCTGGATAAAAGAAATAAAATTATAGACATAATGAGCTATTACATCAAAAGGGATAGTACTTAAATAAACACATATAAAGCAACAAGAGCTCAGTAAAAATTGCTTAACAGGGCTAATAAATAATGACAGACTCCATATACTTAATAATTCCAGTCAAATCTCTAGAACAATGTAACTTCTACCTGCATAGCACACATCCACTAAGTTCTGCTTCTATGTTTTTGACAATACGAATGCATCTCTTGGATATCTGTTCTATAGGATCAACTCCTAAAACCCTTCCAGCTGCAACAGCATTGACATTATGTTCTACAAACTTTTCCCTTTCGAACATATTCTTGCAAAATTGGCAAAACCATTTACCACGGGGAATACTTGATAGAGATGCACATCCTGCATGGGCCAATAAATTTGCTCATGAAAATCAACCCAGCCATAAGACTTTTCCTTAACTAAACTAGAAAGGCCATGTTAGTTTTCTTCTTTCAGGTACTGTTCATTCAGAAAGCAGAAAATCTCACAATCCAGCATCTGTTGAGGGAACTTAAATATAAAAAATAAAGGAGAAGGCTCCATAGTCCATCCCATTCCCCAAAAGAAGTTATGAAGAGCACACATACATTCAAGGCCCAAGCAAAACACAGTGAAGAAATAAATAAATAAAAATTCATCCAAAGGCCTATTCCTTGAGCATGTATACACATGCACATTTCCAACAGAATTCCACAATATTGTACATGTAAAATGGAACATACAGATCATAGCCCCACAATTCTTACTACTACACTAGCAAGTGGCAGATCATCTCTGTATTCTAGTAGATTGAATATTAGGTAATGAAGTAATTTGTAATTTCTAGCTAAACATTCGTTTGGCTCTAAAATACTATCACTATTTCAGAAGACAAAAAAGAAAACCACAAGCCAAAGTCAATAGAAATCGTTACTTTTCAAGATACAGTAATTGATATATAAAAATTAGTCGAACACTTATTAATATCTTCGAACTAGAGTATTTACTATGTTATGAAGACCAAAACTTAAACATGCTTCCTGAATCCAGAAAAAACACTGTTTCAACTCATTAATTGTCCAGATATGATGGCATCCATGCACTATAGCTTACTTCAATACACGCACTACTAACTCTTCTCTCTTTCATTCAACCATTTCTAGTTTATTCTGTTTTCTCAAGCAAGCATAGAGAACATCTATACATAACAATCTATATATACAAGATTGAGAAGATCCAATCTATAACCAACCATACCCCTACCATGAGGTCCAGTACCACACTCCCCCCCCAACAAAAGAAGAAGATATTAAGCATTTTGATAATATTAGGATTTACATTCACCTTTATGGAAAGCCCTTGGGCATCCATCACAAAGAACGAGATTACCCCCATCAGCACAGACAATGCATAGGTCATCATTGTCCTTGGCAGAATACTTGCGACCTTTTGACAGTGATATTGCCAGTTC
Organism: Reutealis trisperma; assembly: GCA_947687605.1. NCBI lineage: Eukaryota > Viridiplantae > Streptophyta > Magnoliopsida > Malpighiales > Euphorbiaceae > Reutealis > Reutealis trisperma. The sequence goes on along the minus strand of CANTUT010000043.1, from coordinate 690,690 downwards.
ATGAAGTGACACACCATTAGACGTGTAAATATATGCATACCTGCCAAGAGAACACAATAACAACTTAGCACATCTACCACCACCCAGCTTTTTCTTTTTGGCGGGAGTGGGGGGAGGAATAGCTAACATCACAAGTTAACAGATATCTCATAAAACTTACGGCTTTTTGCGAGTAGCCCAGCCTGCATGAGCTTCAAATGTTGAGGGACTGACCTGCACATAAGTTAAGAATAATGCCAACATGTCTGATGAAAGATTAAAGAACCATGAAGTTCAAGTGAGAAGTACCTCACTGTTGCAGCAACAGCAAAGTATTCCAAAGCCCCTCTTGTAACCCAGCAGCAGTTTCTGTACAGATGAATCATTAATTTACACATTAAGTTGGCATAAGCACATATAAGCATAAATGATATTTATCTCAGCCACCTGTCCACGAGCGTAGTATGCTACTTCAGTCCCATCAGGCAATCCACCTTCCTCAAAAACCAATTTATGCAACCTCTGATCTCTTGAGAAAATAAGGTAAAAAAGACAAGATTATTCTCCAAAGCAGGGTGATAATTAAACCCAGAAATATGCTACAACAGGAAGCAATCAAGGCAAAGGTAAAAGAATGAGGGTCGGGGAAGAAGAGAACCAACTTTGTTGTTATTTTCGACTGACACTTATTTTGTGAAGAAGCACCTGCTGATGCACTTTTCAAAGACTCTGATAATATAGCAGTTTTTGATGTGCTGAAAAGAGAGGAGGTGCACAAATTAAAGTTGAAGGGAAGTTGTATCAGTATCATATCAAAACAATCATCCTTTGGCGCTCCGTACTATTTGTGAACCAGAGATAGCATTTACTTGACAGAAAGAGAAACAGAGAGAAAAACTGAAAATGAAACTGAAACATGCTAAGTCAAACGACAAATTGCCATCACATGATGAAAACAAATCCAACCTCGATGTGATCTTCCAGTGTTTCCTTTTCTGTGATGGGATATGTACAGAAGCACTTTTGGAGGGCTTTGAGATCAACTCTGGTTCTGATGACCTGAATCATCAAGACAAATGCTTATAATGAACTCTGCATTAACAATGCACCACCAACCAAGCACAGAAGGAAACACCAATTAACATATATCTTTGTATCTTCCATATGGTTTTATAACAAAGGTTAACCATTTCCCCCCAGTGGTCAAAACTTAAGACAAAATATGCTACATATAGACAACAAGATAAATAAGATACCAACTTTATTGCTTTCTTCCACGCACACTTTTTTCTTGAAGACATGCGCATAGGAGCACTCCTTGACAACTTTGTGTTTAAATCTGGTTTTGATGGCCTGAAATAATGCAGATTGAAAGCAATGTAAAGAATGGATAGAGTAATCAAAGCACCAAGCGACCAACTAAAAAGTCAGAGAAGAAATTGTCACAATAGAGCATGAGTGTGCATCCATATGCATTCAGAACAAAGAACTAAGATTTAGGAAGAACTAAGACTTAGGTCCCAAAATTGAGAAGTAACTACTGAAAAGCAACTATGCAACACCAGAAACAAAATGCAAGATGTAAAAGGATACCAACTTTCTTGCTATCTTCCTTAGACTTGGAGCAGTATCTTGTGAGAAGGTAGACATAAAAGCATTTCCAGATAACTCTGCTGACAAAACTGGTTCTACTAAGCTGAAATAACAGAAGAAGGGATAAAATTAGCATAACCATATATCATTCTATTCACATTCTTGCAACAACTATGAGATATACGAGCTTTGTTATCTCTTACAGTTAGTTAATACTAGTAAGAGTTTCCAGGTTAAGAAAAACCTAGCACTGAAATCTATACAATACCCTGTGTTCTGTTATTATTACACTTAATTTGCACACCCTTCTAATACAACAAAATTCAATTAAATTCCTGAAGTTGAGGCAATGGATAAACTAGCTTTCAAGAAAAATTTATCCACAGAAAGGGACATCTAACTAGCATGATTCATTGTAGAGAATCTAACTTGCGTGATTCACTGTAGAGCTCATAGCTCTAGAGAGCATGCCTGAGCAAAAAGTACAGAAGGTGGTGACACTTTGAGGATTATTACCTTTTGTCAATTTGGTTAAATAGAATTAATTTCTTGAATATTACTTTTTTTTTTTTTTTTCACACCAGACCTCTCTCAGGCATGAGCCTTGGTGTGCCTATGCCTTTAGTAACTATGAGAAAGCTCAACCACACATAATGATAAATTGATAAATAAATTGAAGATGAGCCAACCATAGGCAGCACAGTCATAAACACCCATTTTAATGTACATAATCAAAGCCTCAGCTGGATGTTACCCAATGAAGTTATAGTTTGGGAAAAATTATAAACAAAAGAAAAAAGGGGAAAAAAAAACATAAAACCTTGCATAGCATAAAAATTCTGATCAAAATTATGCTACATACATTACTAAGAAAAGCAAAGGAAAATGCGAAACAGAATCAGAACACGACATAAAAATCTCACAAATATGTTTCAAGAAAATACATGAAAGTTGGAGTTATAAGCTTATCTAGAAAAGCATAATGACATTATACCATAGACTTTGAGATCAAATCTTACTAAAATGCCATGGGTTTTGAAGGCGTGTTAAAAGCTATCCCAAAAATGCACCCTACGCCCAGTCCTGGCAAGGATGGTTGGGATCTGGTGGCAAGCAAATACACATGATTCAAAAGTTGAATAGCTAATCAAGCTAATGTTTGAATTTTGAAAGACTTGAGCTTATTAGTAACTAGAAATGCATTAAAGGGGCATCAATTTTTTTTGCAAAATTCATTAAATAACTTGTTAACACACACCTGATTTTAAAATTTTAATTAAGTCTTAGCCTTGGCCTCCTAGAATATTGATACAGAACAAAAAGCTTACCACTTTAAGGTCAAACGAAATTCAATATAAGCATTACTTTAAACTGTAAACCTGTAAGGCTTAAATTTCACAAAGCTAAATTCATTCAGATGAGAAGGCTAATAGGCAAGAGCAGATTCATTATTGAATATGTGAATCTACAACTGATTAAAAGCCTAGCACCCACCGTAATGAATAGAATAGTAGACAATTTACATGAGCAACATAGATACAACTTCGATCATAGAGTACTTTCCTAAAGCTACTCTCCCACCCCACTTAATATTTTGGAGCAAAATAAATGAGGACAAAGTTCTCTCACTTACAGTCCATTTCATGACACAAATTAATGTGGAAAAAAAAAATCCACCCAGAATTACAAGTAGAAAGGACATAAAAAGAGCGGCAATTGCATACCTAGCCTTTATACTAGTTTCACAAGCAGGGCTGCCATTAGGTTCTTTCAACTCCACGCATGAATTGCATAAAGGCCCTATTTTGCCAACATAAATCGTAGGGAATGTACCTAGAACATTAAATATACCAAAAGAATTCAGGAGAAGATTTCAATATCATCAAGAAGCTTCAAGCATTTGACACAATTTGAAATTAAAAGATTAAGACAAAGACTCACCTTTGCATCTCTTACAGGTGAAAGTTTTCTCTTTTGGCACACCACTAATGGCACTTTGAATTGTTGCTTCCAAAGAATCCAGAGGAGAAGCCCTGCATGCATTCAGCACATCAAGCAGGCTCTTCCCATTCTCAAAACAAATGTATTGTGCTGCTCGTCTGTATTGTTTGATAGCATGAATCTCAAATTGGGAAGGCGGAATAACCTAAATTAATGGAAAAGAAAATAAAGAAAGAAGCAAATCAATAAAGAAATGATCCATTCACGAAACAAATTGGAATTATACAGTGCAGCAAAAATAGAATACTTACTTTACAACCCTTGCAAAAAGAACACAAGCACAGAATTCCAACATCTTTGATTGTACCGCGGAGACAGAATGCCTGAAACTACAATGCCGAAAGGAAAAAAAATAATTAACAAAAATGCAAACTACCACCTAAACCCAAAGAGGAATTGGGGAAAAAAAAGTATAAAAATAAATCAAAATAGTGGATCACAGAAATCAACCTTTTTGCCGCCCATATAAACTACAGGCACCCCTTCAAGCAAACCAGTCTCAAAAAGCTCCTTGACTGTCATAGGCACATTGTCCAATGCAATCTTTTTAGACATTTTCAACTCTAAATTCTTCTTTGGAGGTGTCAAAGCACTTCCTTCAGCTATCATCTCAACATCCACTTTTGAAAACATTTCACTGTCAATAGCCTCTAACCCATTAACCTTTACTTCTACAGGCTCCATTTTAAACTTAAGTTTGGACCAAGGCAACCGTCTCAGCTTATTGGTTTTCACCTCAGCACTCTCATTACCTCCTTCCTTTAATGAAATTGGCTTAGACTCACTAATCGGTTCATCTTTACACCCCAGAAATTCAACATTTTCAGCAACTTGGCTTTCTCCAATTACAGTTTGACCTGCTTTACACTTTTGATCCTCATCAAATGAAGTTTTAATTCCATTGTTTAAACCCAATTGCGGAACCTGAAGACTTTTAATCCTTTTATTTTGAACATCACATACACTAGTTCTACTCTTCTTCAGTCGAGAATAAACAATAAAACCATTTACCTTGGGAACTCTAAATCTCTTACAATTCCCATCCTCAGATAGTTCCATCTGCGATTCAATCGAGCTAGCCAGCTGAGACTGAACTCCAGTCACAAAAGCAGCCAGCTCTCTCTTCATTTATTGTGCACAAAATCAACCAGAATCACTGCAAAAAAAAAATCAAATAATCAACGCAAAAAAAGCATCAACTAGATTGATTCTAGGGTTTGGGAAAAACTACCTGAGTGTTAGATGAAGGGCATGAGGAATTGAAATTGGAATTGGAATTGGAATTTGATTTACAGAGAAGTGAGAATTGAGAGAAGGGAATTAAAAATTGAGAGTGAATTTTGGGGCTTTGATTTTGAATAATTTGATTGAATTTTGAGAGAGGAAAGCGAAGGTGTCATTGGGAGGCGAACTGACCAACTAGAGATAGAGCTACGAAGGAGAGAGTGATGCAAATGGCAGGATTTGTAAATATACATGTGAATAAATGCTATTTTTAAATTACCATAACACCTTCAGGATTTTTCATATTTCCTAAATTTTCCCTTCCCCAGCTCAGTCCGGCCCAACTCAGCCCAAGCTGGGGACTCCGGTCCTGCCCTGGCCTGTAGTTCAATTCCGGTGGCTATCTAACCAGTTTCCGGTCAGTTTTGCTCTGTTTGGGCAGGAAAATGATTTTTAAAAGAAAATTTTTATTCAAATTTGAATGGTTCAAAAAAAAAAAAAAATTAGTATTCTTTATTGAGAGAGATTTCCTAGGTGACAAATCTGAACTCAAGATTTATATTATATATAGATTAGGAATTAATATTTAAATTATAACTCTTCATTTTCATTTTATTTTGTATAAATAAATATTAGAAAAATTAGAGTTATAAGAGTAGCGATAAGAAAAGAAAAAAATAATACAAATAAATTTTACGTGTTTAAATTTTTCAATAAATCTCATATACAGTCCCTCAAAAAAATAATACACTAAATCAATATATTATAATTTTTGAAAACATATCATCATAAAAGCACTCTACTCGTGAATTTTGCGATACACCACTTTAACAATTATTGCTTTAACAATCAATTACTACAATACATTATTCCTAATTGTGTATGTACTTTTACTTGGGTGTGGATTTTTAATGAATAAGAAGTAATAGAGGGTAATATTAGACAACTTTTACCAAGAATATAAAGCCTTTTGTCCAATACTTAAGTTAGAGATTTTGTAAAATGTGTTTGTGATTACATTTCTTATATTCATACCAATGCACACACGTATTTAATTTAAATGGCTTAAGTATACAAATTTCAAAGTTGATTAGACGTAGCCCACTTCTAAAAACTCTGCTGTAGGAAGAAGTACGGGGGAAGAGGAATGGCCATCTGACCTATCAACGGCTCATTGGTAGGGAGGAATCAGGAGGAGGAGGGACAATTGGTTGATCCCGACCACTTCCAAAACCACCACTCCATCCTGATGAACTATATCGAGATGGATACGAAATATATCCAATTCTTTGAGCAATGTTGCACCTAACCATCCATATATATTTTAATGTATTAAAATATATAAATATACTTCTTTCTATTAACTCTAACCATATGTTCTAACTAAAATCCAGCAAAGTGCCAAGCTATACATACAAAATACTTCAATAATTTACACAACTTGCAAATAAAATAACAATTCCAATATATTCACCAAGTATAACCTCAACTTCATAATTTTTATGTAAATTTAAGTCACAAAAAAGTTCAACAATCTCATAAACGCCAATAAAATTCAACAATCAATATAACATAAATTTGTTTAATAATTTAAGTCTTTATGTATTAATTTTATTTATTAGTTTTATTAGTCTAGAATATATATAAATATATTTAAATAGAACAATATAAATATATTTAAATTTTTATATATTAATTTTATTAGTCTATAAAAAAATTTATCTAATAATTTAAGTTTTTGTATTATTTACTATCTTATATAATTTTATTAATTTATACTAATTAAAATAATTAATTTTATATTGTTATATATATTCATTTTATTATAATAAAACTAAAATTTTGTTATATGTATTCATTTTATTATAGCAAAACTAAAATTTACCTAAAATTTACAATTTTTTATATTTATTATATTTTCACTAAAATTTTTATACCGAAAATTCGTTTCTAATAAACTAATTAATTTAAACCCTAAAACTGAAAATACCTAGTATAGTACTGTTTATTATTTTCCTAACATACAATTTATATATAAAAAATTTACGTAATATAATCTACGAAAAAAATACAATAATCTAAAAAAAATAAAATTAATAATCTAACACAAAAATATACTATAATCTAAAACAAAAATATACAATAAAAAACTAAAAATTAAAAACTAAAACATACCTAAACAGATGAATAGAGGCTAGACAGAGAGAGCACTATAGAAATCAGGCAGAGGAAACAAGCCCCCAGTGGAGAATCAAAATCGACGATGACGAAAAACCAGATTAATGCTTGGCAAAGGTACCCTCCTCATGGTGGAGAAAGAATGTGCTAGGACAATTTTTGTTTGAGGGAGGGGGGAGGGAAATAGCAACGCTAAAGAGAGAGAAAATGAAAAGGAAATGAATTCGACCAGGCTTTTAACTTTAAAATCTTAACAACTATATAAATTGTTTAATTGCTAAACTAATTGTTAAAACCTAAAACAACTAAAGTAGTTGCCATTTACTTAAGTTGCATTTAGCGACTATCATTTCATCACTCATTAGCAATTACATATACTTGCTGAACCTTTTTTGGCCATCAAAATTATTTGTTGCTCTATTTTCCAATCTCATGTTAGCGATTAGATGACTAGCGAGTAAATATTAGTAGCTCAATGTCCCGCCTTTTTTGGTGGTCACTAATTGGTTACTTAATTTCAACATTTTATCATTTTCTATGTGTAGTCACTATGTAGTCACTAATTAAATACCAAATAGTGTTAATTTTTAAAGTTAATCGCTAATCTGACAATTTCTAACAGTGAAAGATGTTTTTAACCAAAAATAATTCAATGTGCTAGTCAATAACCAAAAGAGGAAAAAAAATATCCTTCAAATCTTGTATGATTTTGTATTTCATATCTCTTTTTAATACATAGATATTTTTATGAATCGGATTGTGGATCTCAATTTGTGAAAAAATTTAACATTTTCTAAATTGAGCCTAACATATAAATGTATTTAATTTCTTCATATTTTTTTTTTTTAAGATTAGGAATGGACACTAAACTTGAATATATTACTTAGGTTATATATATATATATATACTCACTAGACTTGTTTGTGAGCGGTCGAGATTTAGAAAGGTCGAACTTTTGAAAAATTCAACTATCTTTAAATTCAAACTCCATCCGTGAATGAGTTACAGCTAGACTATACCTAGTGTGTAGGTCTCTCCTTAATTAGACCAGTTGCCTTATTGTTTAATCTATTTTCATATCTTAATGCACCAATTAAACCCCTTCCTAGTGCATTTGCATCCTCACACTGCACTGCTTGTACCATTGTCATTGAAAATATAAGTACTCCAATTAGCATACATATGTCCAATTTAAAACTCTGTACCTTATATATGAATATTAAAGTTAACTGCCTGTGTATATAATTGAAAAATGTAGTAAATTGGCTAAATTTTGGATTTATTTGGTCATGCAAATCTTCTTTATGGTTAAGAAACGAGGCTGAGCTAACAATATTTGATTTTTTTTTCCAAAAAAAAAAAAACTTATACATAGTCTCTAAATGGATTTAAATGGTTATTTTTAAGCCTAATTCAAAACTGCGTTCTCCAGCTCCGGCCTCAGCCTAAAAAGATAAAAAGATATATTTTTATTTTTTTTAAAAAGAAAAAGAAAAAAAAATACAAAAGGAAAAAGAAAGAAAAGCAAACATTTCATTCGTCCACGGCAACAGGGACAAAGTTTATGGGGTCATTTTAATTTGTTTGATGTGAAGTTTAACCATCCAAGGAAATGGATAAGATAAACTATAGCTATGTATAGTCATCATATCTCAGTTGCAATTCGCTTAAGAAAAAGCCTTTGTTACATGAAAAAATTATATATAAATTGCTGAGATTAATAGTTTTTACGATAAGAGTTAATTTCAATAATTAGTATTTCAAGTCATAGATATTATAAAAATTAACTTTCACCTAGTTTAACCCAAATTAATAATCATTTATTTTATCTTAAATAATACACTTTTCATTTGAATTTTAACATTTTTTTCCCCTTTAAAAATTTGCCTTATCAAAAGATCAAAAAGAAAAATCATCTCAATTTATTTTTCATCGAAAGTAAATAATCAAAATATCGCTGTTAATAAATTCTATTTAGTGATTTTAAAATTATTTTCAGCTCAAGTAACGTATGATAATAATAATAATAATAAAAAGAACATTGGCTCACTTAATTAATTGCTCCATGGAGACTAATAAAATCAAGCCAGAAGCAATATTATGCTAAAAAAAGATTAACTCATACAGAAGTGGAATTTCAGTAACACCATTAACTTTGGCCACAGCCCTACAGACATGATATATTGGTGCCAATTAAGCATGCACTCACTATATTAATCATGTTCCAAACTTAGATTCATATCACACACACACAATAAAAGAAGAAAAAACACACATATATATATGATGTAATTAATCTGACTCGCCCTTGTAAAAGTTTCCTCCAAAGCTCTTGCATGAAGCTAGCTGCTAGCAAAAGAAAGATTCTCTGGAGAAACTGAAAATGCCAAAGGATCGAAGTTGCCCTATAAGAGAGAAAACCACACCTCCCATTATTGTTTCCCACAATCATTATAAATTAAGAATTGCAGAAATGGGGGTAGAAATAAACACAACAAATTTCACACCACACTGGCCAATTATCGTATATGAAATCTCCGGCCACCCCGCATAGGGGTGACCGGAGAGCGCGAAATGATCACAGAATGGGAAGATGTTAGTGAAAGAGGGTTTGAAAATGAAACTTGTGTTGCTTGATATAGCTAGGTTTGGAGTTTGTTTTGTGTTAAGGTCAGTAATGAAATAAAAGGTTGAGATGACTTAAGTAGTATAGTGTTTGGTGTGTGGTCACTTTTGGTTAAAAAAGAAACCAAAAAGAAAGAAAAGTATAGCTAGGGAGTGCAATAGAAGTTGCATGTTTTAGCATCTTCCAAAGGATATGCCATTGCCACCTTCCTTGTACAACTGTTACTTTCATCAAGTTTCTTAATTAATTTTCTTCTCCGTCTATAAATTAATTAATGTTCTTTAACCCCATTATTTTTTACACTACCTATTTGTCTTTTCAATTTATTTTAAAAGGAAACCATTTGCTCAGAAAGTCAACGATTTGACGGACCACTTATTGACACTGATATGTAATCATCAGGAGTAATCTTACTTTTTTATATGGAGAAAAATCCTTTTCACGGGCCTAGTGAGGAAACATAATATAGATTAACATTATATTCTAACTTAAAATCTTAAAACAATTATTTTATAAGCCTTTTTCACTTATATATTTATAATTAAGTTGATCTCTTTCCGATATAAAATTTTATTCACACTTAAAATTCTAATAACATATATAAAAATTTCATCATTTGTCAAGCTGCTTCATTTCAATAAGTCGAGTCAAGCCAGATTGCATTGAATTTTTAATTTTTAATATTTTTTTTATTTTTTAAAAAGAATATTCTGTTTTTATTTCCATTGCTAGTATATTTGTGCCCATTCATATATTATACTTAGACTATGTTTGTTTAAGAAGATAGAAAAATAGAGAGATGTAAATTTTATAAATAATATTGTCTAGATATAAAATAAGAAGAAAATGTATTTAGATAATATTTTTTATTAAATTCAAATTTTCCCCTTTTTTTTTCATCCATTCAAACAAACGTAGCTTTAATGTCTAGATTGCATGGAAAACGAAAACAAAAAATTGAAAAAAATGAGAAAACGAAAACGTGGAAATGACAAATTTTAAAAATATAAAATATGAAACATGGGGAAATATGTATATTATTATTATTATTATTGGTGTTTTCTATAATTATTTTGTTAAAAATCAAAGTAAATTTACTTTGTTTTATTGACCATTAAATGAAAAATCATAATTTTCTTATTTTTTTATAAATTAAACTATTTTTTCGTAATTTTTATTGGTTACGAAAAAAGTTTTAATTTTACAAAAATATGTCTTATTTTGTGCAAAATAGTAATTTCATGAAAAAGTTTCTAAATTAACAAAAAAAAATTTAGTAATTAAGAAAAAAAGGCTTTCTTATAAAAAACTACAATTTTCTTTTTTTTTTTTTCTTTGGCAATTCTTCTTAGTTGTAAAAAAGTTTTAATTTTATGAAAATATTATTTATTTTGTATAAAATAATAACTTTATGAAAAGTTCATAAATTAATAAAAAAGAAAAAAATTTCATAATTATAAAAAATAGCTTTCTTATAAAAAATCACAATCATTTTATAATTTTCATAAGAAAAACTATTTTTTATTAATTTTTCTTAATTGTGTAAAATTTAATTTACAAAAATATGATTTATTTTGTGTAAAATAATTAAATTAACGAAAAAAAAAAATAATTTCATTCATTTCGTTAATTCATTAATTTCATAAAATTAATTAATGAAATTATTTCATTAATTTTGTAAATTTAATTATTGAAATTATTTTTTTACTTCATTTCATTAATTTTGTAAAGTTAATTAATAAAATTATTTTTTATTAATTTAGAAACTTTTTCCCAAAGTTATTATTTTACATAAAATAAATAATATTTTCGTAAAATTAAAAATTTTTTACAATTAAGAAAATTATGAAAAATTAATTTAATTTGAGCAAAATATAAAAAAATTGTGATTTTTCATAAAAAAAATTATTTTTTTCATAAAATAAAATAAAGTAAGTTTACTTTGATTTTTGATAAAATAATTGTAGAAAACACATATTATTATTATTATTATAAAAAACAAAGTCGGATGGAAATGTTTGCGGGAAGTTGACCTGAGCGAGCTAACTTTTTTAAATTTGAAAATGGGTTTTTGACTTTTTATTTATGGAGATAAGTTCTCAACTATTTCAAATTGTAGACATATACCTAAAATATTTTTGTAAATTTTCAGTAAAAAACATTTTTGAAATGTGGAAGTGCGATGTCTCGAAAGTTTTGGTATTACTTAGTTTAATATATTTATAATTATCCGCTACTTAATAAAAATAATATATAATAATATTTCTTATAAAACAATATAATCATATCAAATTTCTTTTGTTAACTGAATCCAACTCGGATTATATTTTTAACATTCGGATCCAATCCATTGACGAACATCGATTAATATACTCACTTCCAGTGAAGTTAAATGTTCATCCTTGCACCTGAGTCATCAAGATTTAAGTATGGCAAATAAAAAAATAACTCATCTAATAAAAAAAGGAAAAATTACAGAATTCAATAAAAAAAATAATAATATTGATTATTATTAGTTGGAATAATAAAAATAAAATAAGAAAAAATATTTATTTCAAAATTTATATTATTTGGTAAATTGAAATAAGTGGAATTAAATAAAAGACCCATAATCAAATTAAAATATTTCTAAATTTTTATTCCTAAGAGGAACATAAAAATCAATAAAAATGAAAAAGATAGGAATAAAAATTTAGACAAAAAATGAAATATACTATAATAATTTTATTCTCATTCTCATATTCTACTTACTAAACACAATAAGCAGTTTCACATTTCTTACAATCCACAGTCTTCTTTTCTTACAAAAGCAATTTGCTTATATTAACATTCGTTCCAATATATATCATTTTTAATTCATTTGAAGGTGTGAATTTACATTTCAATTTTTATTCGCATAATTTTATTTTAATTGAATTATTTTTAATTTTATATATATATATATATACACGTGGTAATTAAACGGCCCTAATTATCATTTTGTTACTGATGAGTGGGCTGGTATAGGGCCAGGGAAGGTTGGCTCGACACGTGCAATATAATTATAAAAAATGATAATTACTTTTGGAATTTAGTTAATGACGTGTGCTATTTAGGCTAAGAGGGGTGGTTTGCCATGTGGAATGGTGTTATGTTTTTATGTTGAAGAAACAAACTATAGTGTCATTTACATGGAAGCCATACCCACTACATATTATTCTATGTAAGGTAGGCCCGTTTCTCATATATTCTAAAAAAAGAAGAAGAAGAGTGAAAGGAAGGGAATGGTAGGTTCATTTCTTTAATATTGTTTAGCCTTTTCTAGTCTGAGTGAGATTTCATGTTCTTGGCCACAACAGCATTATTATTCTTTTAGTTTGCTTTCTCAAATATAGAGTACTTTTTTTTTTTTTTGAACAAACAAATATAGAATACTTAGACACCCTTTTTTAATTTGCTTGCGTAATGCCTTTTAAGAAGCCTTTTAATTTCCTTAATTTGATGAGTCATCCAGTACTAACATTAAAATAGTAGTTGTTTCTATGGGTTTAGGGACATTATAATGGCTAACGGTTTTTTTTAATGGTTACTTTATTTTTAAATAAAGTGATCTATTTTATTTGCGAAATAAAAAATTTTATAAAAAATAATAATTTTATTTATATTTTTGCGTAAATAAAATTATTTTTTTGTAATTTTTTTAGTTACGAAAAAATTTTTAATTTTATGAAAATATGATTTTTTTTTGCAAAATAATAATTTTACGAACAAGAAAAATAATTTCATAATTATAAAAAAAAACTCTTATAAAAAATCATAATTTTCTTATATTTATAAATTAGACTATTTTTTTATAAAATTTATAGATATATAAATTTAAAATACTATTTTGATTTATTATAGTATTTCTCATTTTTAATTAGTGAAATGTAATAGTATATTAATTTAATTATGATATTTTAAATATTTTAATTATATTTATTATTTATAACTATCGTATTGGCTATAAAAAAATAAAATTTTATACTTTATTTTAAAATAGAGTTATATAAAAATTTGCCTATACGATACTTTTTATAAAAAAATTGTGATTTTTTAAAAAGAATAATATTTTTTCATAATTACAAAATTATTTTTCTTGTAAAATTATTGTTTTGTATAAAATAAATCATATTACAAAACAAATTATATTTTTATAAAATTAAAATTTTTTTCGCAATTAAGTAAAATTATAAAAAAATAGTTTAATTTACGAAAAAATTTAAATAAAATTATAATTTTTCGTAAAAAAATTATTTTTTTCTCGACAAAATAATCATAAAAAACACCAATGGCTAATTAATGTAGATGTGAATTATGCCAAGATTTCTCAATAACTTAGCCATCTATCTTCTTGTTTAGTGAATATTAATTTAGGGTCGAGATGATATTCTTGTGTATCAGTGTTATTAAAATTGCACTCACCATTAAATAGTTTATTATTCAATTTGAAATAATCTTAAATAATATAATTATGTATGATGAAATAGAGATAATTATATCATATTTTTATTATATTATATGTTCAAATTATTCTTATTAATTTTTTTTACTGTATAATATATTCAAATAATATTAACTTGCATATAATTAACGACACTTAATATTATCTATCGATTTATTGGTTTCACCTGTTGGATCCATCATTTAATTTAATGATGAATCGATTGAAAATAATATTAAAAGTTTTTCACATTAAATTTTTAGTAATTTTAAAGGAGTGAGTACGAAAAGCAGAAAAGGAAATTGTGAAAGTTGGTGACATAAATGGGGATCTTTGAAAAGTGCAAAAGAATATTATTTGATACCCAAAATCACAAAAATAAGAAGCTACCTTTATGTGCTTTAGTACTCCTCTTCCACATGTCCAATAACCTAAACTGCATTGAACCAAATTGCATTGTGCATAAGATTCATACAATCTAAAATGGAGGAGATAGTTAACCATGGGTTTTTTTTGGGTTTAAGTTAATAAGAAATTTTTTTTTTAGGGTATTAATTTTTTTAAGGCGTTCAATTCAAAGATAAATATGTAGAGTGTAAAGCAATTAACAATAATGAGTTTAGAGTTATGTCAAAATGACTAATACTAATTATTTAGATAGTTGGTTCTCGCTACAAATAAGTTTTAAATATTTTCGTCCGCTTTTAATGTGAGACTTTCTTTAAGACTCTTTTTTTAATGTAATTGAGATACTCAGTTGGCACTTAAAATACTCGCTTTCAAACATACTAGATTTTTGAGATTAGATATACAGATGGAAAACCAAAAAGTCAAAAAATCATACCAAACCTTTCTGATACCATATTAATTTTTTATTTTTAAGGGTTAAATTCAAAAACAAATAGGTAGAGTGCATGGCAATCAACAATAATGGGTTTAAAGGGAAATTGAACCAACAATAATCAAAATAATTAGAACTAGCCATTTAGGTACATAGTTTGTCCTCACCACATATAAGTATTTTTGATCCACTTTCAATGTAGAACTTTCTCTAATAGAGCGAATAGAGATGACAATTTTATTCAGACTGCCAAGTACTTGCCTTGACTTCACCCCATTTAATAAATGAGGCGGAGTGGATTTCTTAATTTATATATGAACTGGGTTTAACTTGAGCTTAGATAGTAATATAATCCGACCCAAATATGATCCGATTATATATATATGAAAAATAACGCAGAAAATTTTTTTGAAGAAAAAATAAAAAAAGAAATACAAACGGGTATACTTGGCCTGTCTCACTATCGCCTTGCCCCAACCTGAAGTGGGCAAGTATTTTTTTTTTTTTAACAAGAGTCTAAGTTTAGATTTTGTAAATCCTGTCCAAATTTGACTTGTTGATATCCCTAAGGGTGAATAATTTAAATATCTGTTCATATGTTAAAATAATATATTTTGATATGAAAATATAAATAGAAAAGCACACATAGAAAAGTAATAATTAAATAAAATGACTTAGATTTCTTTCAATATTCTTCAATTATGTTGATATAGCATTTGAATTGGCAATTCAATAAAAAGCAAGCTCTGCTTGGTGGTGATTAAACTACAAATTGATTATCATATCTTTAAACAAATTTGATTATTTGAATATCAATGGTAAATTCAAAACATAAAAAATAAACTCATACACTATAAATAGGTTAAGAAAGCATACTTATATAAAACAAGAACATAAAAACTTTTGTAAAGGAAGAACTAGTAAATATCATTAAAAGAATAAGAAACCTCAAAAGGAGAACTAAAAATAAATTAAACAATGACAAATTTAAACTAAAAAAGATACAAATTAACAGATTTAGAAAAATACCTATTTATTAAATAAAAACTGCAAAAAAGAAAAGAAATCACAACTGATCAAATGAAAAAATGGCAGTAGTTCAAAGAAAAAATTCTTAGAAAACATCATAGAGGAAAAAAAAGGAGAAAGAAGACCATTAATATTTTTCAATGAAAATAATAAGTTAAATAAAAAATTAATTAATAGTTAATTTCACACTTATTTTATGATAAAAATGATTAGTGAAATATTCAATTATAATTAATAAAATCTAAAATTGCTAATTTTTTTATATTCATTAAGGCTCCGTTTATTTCGCATAAAATAATTTGTCTTTAGAAAATATTTTTCAAGAAAAAATAAAAAATATTTTTCAAAAAATTAATTTTCTATTGTTTACTTATAATATTAAAAATAGTTGAAAATATTAAAAATTTTAATTCATAACACTATAAACATATTTAAACTTATAAAAATTTTATATTTTTAAATTTAATTATTAAATATAAAAATCATAAAATTTATAAATTTGGTGGTCTACCTCTACCACTGATGATTGTCGATAGTCACTGGAAGCTGGTAGTAGTCATTAGTTATTGCCAATTGTGAATATTGGTGATCAGTAAATTAATAAATTTAATAAATTTGTATTTATATAATTTTCTTTTATTATATTGAGTTTATCATAATTCGAAAAATGATTTTTCATGTTGAAAAGAGAAAATTATTTTCCTTAAAATGGCTTAATTTTCTATTGGTTAGGAAAATATTTTATATTGATAATTTTCTAGAGCATTTCAAATATATGCAAAAAATATTTTTTCAGAAAAATATTTTCTACAAAACAAACGGAGCCTAAAAGTATAGATAATTTAAATAACAAATTCATTCATAAATTAGACAATAAACTATCTCAAAAAATAAATACAACCATATGATGTAAATAAGTATATATAATTAGGTGAAACTATTTTCTATATATTTTTAAATAACAAGTGTAATAAATAAAACCATTTATAATTTTCAGGGGGCCAATAAAGAAATTACGTATAAATATTTTTTAATAATTAACCACATATATGGTTAAGGAAATTTTAAAAAGGTTAGTTTGAAGGGTCAAGTCTCCCCTTATCCCATTAAGGCATTGACCACAAGTGGTTAAATATTTATGCATAACAATTAACCACATAAGGTTAAGGAAATTTTAAGAAGGTGAACATTGTATGGCGAGCCGTTAGAGTTTGAGAGCTCGAAAGCTTTTAAAATAGCAATCAATTCTGCTTCGTTGGATTCTTGAGTACCAATGAAACAAGAGAAGATGGCCATGAAGTTAATACTGTGATCCCTGAGAATTCCACCGATACCGCAGTCTTATTTCCTTCTAGATGTGAGAGACATAGAATTGCATTTTACTAACCAAAGAAAGGCAATTAGACCATTGAAGCTGGACACTTCAAGCAACTTCCGTAGATTTTGAGCCAAAAATATTAACCACATATGAGGCGTCACATTCTAGCCATAAAGCATGCCAGCCATTCTCCCAGGCTTTTTTAAAATAACATACTTATTTCTGCATCGATGAAATTTTGCTTTACCAAGATAATCAAGGTGCACCAGGATATCTCGACTAGGTTGACACTTCTATAACACCCTCATCATATAACTAGCAACTAAATATTATTAAGAAAAAAAGAAATTACAAAAGTCACAATACAACTAAACAATGGTAAACAGCCAACTAATGAAATCTAAAATTTTCTTTTCCACTATAATCCTCATAAACTAAAAGATTACAAAATTCAGATGCAGTGATCCACCATTGTGGAGTGGAGACAGATGTATCATGACTGATCTGCGACGCGATTCCCTTTACAAAAAATATGAGAAACAAAACAAGTCACGTTGCAAAGCTAATATAAAAATATTCTATTGAATGGAATATCTCAAATATTCTATTGAATTGAGCTCAGAAATTTGATAGTTTTAATCTCACTGCATAGTGCATATACAAGAAGGACATTAGCTGCAGACTTTTCTTTTATTATTGATTTGAAATCTGTCAGCCAACATTTGATTTTTATTTCATATCAACAAATGAAATGTATAGATAGATGTAATATAAATTGGAAAATTTACTTAAAATATGAAAGTCTAGAAAAATTAATTTTCTATAGCAAAATGTTGATAAGGCTGCAGGAAATGTCATAGGTTCATCAATAGAAGTTATAATAATCAAAACCATCTCTTTCCATTATTAGCTGCCTTTAGCTTCATTACAAGCTCTTCCCTTTGACCTTCTACTTCAGCATATTTGAGACTCATGTTGAAATACCGCTCCCTAAGGTCTCTTAACTCTGACTCTAATGATGATTTTGTTCGTTCGAATTTTTCTTTTGGCACAAATTCACTTTCTGCTTTTGATTTTCTAGGCGATCCTGTTCGACCTTTTCGGACTTCAGAGGTTAACCTGCATAATTCAAGCCAATTGCAGCTTAAAAATATTTGTTACTAGAAAAATGTAATTTTGAAGACATGTTATGTACTCATGTTCCTCTTATACTCACCTTTTAACTTGAACTTTATGCGCAGTATTTGCTTCCATAGACTTCGACAATTCATCCTCCAGCAACTGAATTTTCAGGCAGAATCAAAATCATTAAATGCTTCTATAAGAAATCTCAAATCCAACCAAAAAACTTAAGCTTTTAAGTGATAATAAATGCACATGTGTCAGGCCCTGCTAACACAGTGTAGAACTGACTCTGATATCATGTGAGAAATCTCAAATCCAACCCAAAAATTTAAGCTTTTAGGTGATGAGACCCAAACATTATATTAAGTTTTGATATCTTTTGTTATTTTTCAATGTGGGATCTTTTAACTCTAACAGCTTCATTATGAAAAGAGGAAAAAAAAAAAAAAAAAAAAGAGGGGGGGGGGGGGGGGGGGGGGGGGGGGGTGTGTTGTGGTGTTAAATTACTTATGTAGGACAAGGATACATACTTCTCTTTGATGTTGATTATTAGGAGAATTAATACTTCTTGAATCCCTCGAATTACGCTGTTTTTCTTTCATTAGTATCAACTCTTCTTCAAGATTTTGTGTTCTTCTTGTGCACTTTTCTTTCTCCTCTTCAAGTTGTTGTATCTGCTGTTGGAGTTGCATGTTTGTTCTCTTGATCCGGCTTAGCTCATTTTTAACCTCTGCAGCTTCTTCGCATACTGCCTCTTTCGCAGTTAGATCACTCTCCAACTGTCGAAGCCTTTCTTCTAAGGCAAAGTTATCTTCTTTGCATTCTTCTAATTCAGAAATAGCCTTCTGCAAGTCAGTGATCTTATTGATAAACAAATTCTTCTCTATCTTCAAGTCTTCACATTCTCCAGCTTTTAGATTCAATGAACTTTCTAGTTTCTCTTTCTCAGACTTGAATGCATTCACTTCATTCTTCAAAGCCAACACTTCATCCTGAAGAGGTCCAATTTTCAGCAACTGAGTCTTCAAATCGGTAGATTCTTCGATGAGTTGTTGCTTCTCGTACTCAGAAACTGTAAGCTTTAGTTCAACGCCATTAAGAGTAGTCTTAAATTCTTCTTCACAAGATCTGTAATTCTCCAACAATTTCAAAATCTTCCCATTTTCAGCCTTCAGCTTTTCTTGGTCTTGTTTTGAGGAAGCAAGCTCATCCATCAAGCCTTGAATCTTCTTCTTGGATTCTATCTGTGTGGTCTTAAGTTCCGATTCTATCTGGTTTAATAGGCTAAGTTTCTTATTCTGCTTCTCGTTTTCCTTTAGAAGTACATCCAATTCTGAAGTTAGGCTTCTCTCTTTTGTGGCACTATCTTCCAGCAATGAACAAATATTTTCTTGCAAAACATTAACTTTTTTTGAACAATCAGCAAAATTTCGATGCGATTCCTTCAATTTCGTCTCCAAGTGGTTACAATGATCCTGCAGCTCCAATTTCTGCCTTCTCAACTCTTCACTTGATTTCTGAAGTGAATTGCATTCTTTAATAAAACTCTCAGCAGCAGCTTGCAACTTTGGGTTTGCACTTCTCAGATTTTCGAGCTCTTCTTCAGCTTCTGACAACTGATTATGCATTTCTTCTAGCTTCTTTTTTGCATCAATCTTTTGGGTCTCAATCTCATTTCTCAATCCCACAATCTCATCTTGAAGATTGACTATATCAGATTTGGAATCCCGTAGCTTCAATGCTATCAACTCCCTCTCATCTGTCAAGTTCCTCATTTGAGCTTCCAAGCCAGATATGCAAGCTGACAACTCTTCATTTTCCTGCTCCAGTTCCAATAAATGAATCTCCAATTCACGCTTTCCATTTTCTAGCTCTGAAGATTTCCTCTCTAGAATTTTATTGGCAGAAACATGAGTATCCACACTGCTGCTAAGCACCAATAAATCCTTTCGCAAATCATACAGGCATTTCGTAGCAATATCACTTTCTCTAATGGCAATGTCCACATTTTCCTCTAGTTGGTCCTTTTCTTTTTTAAGAACATAAAGCCTGTCTTCCAATTCTCTTTGATATCTTTGAAGGTCACCAATCTCATCTTCTTTCGACAACAAAACAACCTCAAGACTTTCTATAACCTTTCTTTTTTCACTCAATTCCTTGCTCAGTTCAGTAACTTTACCTTCCAGCTCAAATTTCAGATTCTCAAGGCCTTGAATCGAAAGATTATGGTCAACTTCAATCTCCTTAAGGACTTTCTTCCTTATCTTCTCTTCAAGATCATGAATTTGGGATTCATGATCACTTACTTCAAACCTGGAATTGGTAAAAGAAGCATCTCCTTCTGCTGAATTGTTCTTCATTTCCTTAAGCTTGACTAAGAGATCAAGATTTTCGTCTGTTAGCTCTTGGCAATCACATTCTAGTTCCTGCAGTTTAGCTTTCAGTGATTCAATTTCTCTGATCAGAACTGCGTCACCTCCACCTGTGGACTCCATTTCTGTGGAATGTTGGCTTTGTTTCAAATTTTCTGATAACTTTGCTTTCAAGCTGAGAATTTCCTTTTCTTTAACAGACAGCTTGAATTTATATTCTGTCTCAGTGTCCACAAGGGTTTCTTGATTCAAACTCCCATTCTTGAAATTTTTGGTCTTTTCCTCCAATGCCTTTTCTAATTCTTGCACTTTAGCCTGCAAATTCTCCTCTGATTCTTGCAACTGTTGCGTCTGGAACAAAAAGTCCTGGTTCTTCTCTACATTCACCTGGATAGAACTTTCCATATCACTGGATTCTGACTGTAGAGTTGAAAGCTTCTCTATTTCAGCTTTCTGCTTTTCCACAGTCTCTTCCAACTCCTGAAGCACAGAAACAAGCTCAACATTTGATTCCTGACTCCTATTCAACTGCAGAGTGAGATTAGCATTAGATTCTTTCAAAAACTTAATCTCATTTTCCAATTCTTTTGTAGAATTGGTTACTCCCTTATATTGAAATGTTGAATCCTCCAAGGCTGCTGGTTTCATCATTGACTGCTCTAACAACAATTTCAGTTGTTCAACTTCCTTTTGCAATCCATGGCGTTCTGCACATGCTGCTGACAGCTCCATATCCAAATTTACCTGATTTTTCGACAGCTCAGTGTATTCTTTCCTTAAAATCTCCAAATCAATCATCAACTTCCTGGCATTCCTCTCCCACATCTTAGATGCACTATGAAGATCTTCGATTGTATCTTCTGCAGCTTCGAGTGGGCTTTTAGATGAACCTGAAATTCTTAAAGATTGTGCAGTAAACTCTTGAGAGTCATCCTGAGAAAGGTTTTCTGAATGTGTTATCCTCGAGTTAAATGATGAATGCGTTATCCTCGAGTTAAATGATGAATTATCTGATTGAGAAGCATTGTCAGCATTAGAACTCCCCGGGGGTACACTATTTTGAGAGCTAGTTGAGTCTTGTCTTGCAATGATGTTATGTTCCTCAGTACTTAAGTTGTTTGAAGGCGAAAAACCTTCCCTTCCCATGGAACTCTCTGCTGAATTATAGCTGTGATGCGAACCTGAACTAGACAAACTTGCTTCTTGGAGAACAGCTTCCTCTCCCTTGAACCAAAAAGAATAAAAGGTGGATAAGAAAATCAATTTCATTTCATGTGTAAGCAATAACAACAAAGATACATTTTAAGAACCAACAAACTTTGGTTTGGTCATACTGGAGTTGCCTCCAAGTTTGTAAGGTTGCAAGTTTGAGCATAATTAAAAAATAAGAATATAAAGGATACACTCTGAGAAAAATGCAGCAAAATTTAATGGGAAATGAATCGTACCTTCGATCCGTGATCTTCTTGATGTTTGATGGAGCTTAAATCTCTACTAGAGGAAGATCTTGCACTCTTTGCAAATGAATTATCTGACTCCTCTGACTTGATTTCTGCATTCTGAGAGTTTGTCTTGAGATCTTCCTCAGAGGAATTTGTTTCTTTTGATTCACCATTCCTGAAATTTATTGTGCAGTAAAAACAATCTCAATAAACAGATTATTCAATGCTTAAAAAACAGGAAAAAAAAAAAAGAAAAGGAAAGGGAAAGACTAACCTAAGATTTATTCTGGGTGTTAGGCATTGAATCTTGAGCTGCAAATCAGATAAGCAAAATAGTATCAAAACCAAAGATTAGTTTTCAATTATTTTGACCCTTATAACAACTTGATACAACTGGGAATCTATTGTCCATCCAATAATTAAGCCAAATCTTCTATTTAAAAAAAAAATTAGAAATTCAATCTCATAATAAACATAAAATTTCCATTCTAGATCATCTTTAGTATTATACATAATTCAGAAAAGACAGTATATATGCCAAAAACTTTATCAGATTATTGGCACTAACAAGGCTGTGAAACAATGAGATAGATCACATTGTACAAGGATTAAACAAAATTCAATCAAACATTATTAAATTATAAACTTACTTGCAAAATGGTCCCATGATTGCATTTTTTCAATGGGAATGAAACCGAATTAGAATCACTTGAACTCATATATGTTGCCATGTTCACTAAAGCCTCTCCAAGAATTCCAGATCTAGCTGATCCCTATAATTCAAAATTGAAACAAGATTTTACTCATTATTCATCTCATTTTCCTAAAAAATATAATTACTGACTCAGGTTTAGCTCAATTAGTACACTTACAAATAATTACAAGTGGGAATTCGTGGGTTCGAGGAAAATATGCAAGAACATAGTAAAAATATATATAAATACCATGGCAACGACAAGCTTGTACGGGCAATCTTCAAGCTCTTTTGAAGAAAATTGACCATCTTGTGAAATCCAAATAGACTCTGATACAGTGTCTGTCCATTGACAAGTACCATTTCTTGAAATTGCTTTACTAGACTTTGCAATAGTTTTTCCAGTCTCTACTGAGACAATAGACACGAACAACTTGTCCCATCCTTTTGGAACCTGTTAATTATAAACACAAACATAAAACATCAATGTCTCATTCTTTGTTAGTACTCAACTCAAAACTAAAGAAAACTTGTAATAAAAATGAAAATTAAAGTGGGTTTTATGTGTATAATTTATTAAGTACTGTAATTTAATTTAATTACCTGTAATGCTTTAAATTGAGAAAACTTGAAATCAATTCTCTCCCCTGATTTTGCTGGCTTAGACTTGTGCAACCTGAACATTTTCCTCCACTGTTTTTTTTTTTTTTTCTCTTGTACTTGTTCAAATAGTTTAATTATATGAGAAATTAAGATCAATTAGCATATAATAATTACCATTAGCAGGACAAAAACAAGAAGATTAGCTAAGTAGTCATTGTAGAGAATGGTGATATTCAATGTCCTACCAACTTTGGGCGTTACGTTTGTTATAGAAAAGATAGAGGAGAGAGAGTGAAAAAGAGAGATGCATGGGATTTTTTATGACTGTCCTGCCATCGTACGATACGTCGTTAACTACAAAACGGCAACGCAAAACCGAGTCTAACGCTCACTCTCCTAACTACTCGCTGGTTGCTAACCAGCACCCAACGCAGACTTTTAACCGGTTACCTAGTTCTTTCCTAAAACAAAGAAAAGTGTATACTCTCTTAAACAATAATAATTAATAAAATAAATAAAGGGAAAATAGTTTGCCTATCAAAAATAACTTGAACAATACTAATCACCCTTTAGTTTAGTGATACTGAATAAGATCTCAAGTTCATTTATTGTATTTAATTTAAATTTTAAGTTAAATATCTGAATTTATTATTATAATTGATCTGTTATTTAATTGAAACTTTTAAAATATAATTACGAAAACAATTTGAAATGAATAAATATTTATTTAAAACCAAATTTTGACCTACTTTTAAACATTGTGTTTTGAATTATTTTTTATTCTAATTTTTTTTATAAATCATAATTTTCTAAATTCTATAGAATTCAAAAACTCGCATTTTACTAAAAATATTTTAAAATTCAATACAGAACATGTATTAAATATTAAAATTTTTAATCTTAAATACTGAATTTAACTATTAAACAATACTCTTAACCTTTAAATACATTTGTTAAAATATATATATATATATATCATTTTTGCTAATAAAAATGTAATGTCACAAATAATATGAGAGTTAAAATCCTATTGATAAAATTAATACTAAAAAAAGAAACCAATTCAACCCATAATGGAAAATTTTAAAAAGAAAAATTAATTTTCACTGTCGTATTTCTCAGAAAAAAATCAATCATTCCATTATTGTAATTGCTATGATAGGCCCTATGTATATGCTCCATTAGACATCAATTTTCCTAATATTTCACTATGATACCAAATTATTTAATAAAACATAAATAACATTTGGCTTTTTGTTCAGCTTAGCTTTTTATTTTTTAATAATTTCAGGATGCATAGTCTCCATCGATAAGTAGATATTTCCTATGATTAATTGGTATCAATTTTGGGGATATGTTGAATTTTTATTTTATTAATTTTTGCAGTAAATGTTGTATTTGTCCACTTCGATTTGCAGACAAAATTTAGATTAGTTTTATTTGAGTTGAGCAATAAAAAAATATAAATTAAATTCAGGTGAATTTGTGAATTTCAAATTAAGTGCAGGTACCCCTAATATTGAATTTTTTTTTATTAAAAAAAAGTAATTTAATACTCATGAATATTAATTTAAATTTGATCAAATTTTATTTTAAGTCAAAGATCTAAATGAGTAACATTTAATTCAAATCAAATGGATTCATTTTACTCTTTATAAATCTTAGAATTATTTCAAATTTCATACAGATTCAAATGAATTTCAAATACTAGGCAAGTTATTTGATTTTTGAGCAAATGCATGCTAATTTGGTGGAATAATATGACAAACATGAGAGCTTTATAATCATTTTGTAACCACATCATGCACACACTCTTCCTATTTCTTAATTATGTCCTTAAGCAATATCTTTTTTGCATGATTAATTATTATCATTACTTATTAACTAATTAGATACCTAGTTAGAACTAATGAACTATTTAACCTAACTTGTTTGATTATTATATATATATATATATATATATATATATATATATATATATATATTCAAATTAATAATTTACCAGTCTAATCAAACATTTCATATTTTAATATAATTTATAATATTATTTTTTTATACTTTAAATGTATAAAAATAAAATTTCAATTAATCCCCTGTTCATAAAAGAAAAATTCAATTTGAATCCAGACTTTAAGCTTAATCCAATTTATTCAAGGTCCAATTTTGATATTAGTCAAAAATTTTGATTTTAATAATAATAATAATAATAATCAAGTCAAAAATTTTTTTTTTTTTTGAGGAATCAAGCCAAATTAGGATAGATCATTTTAAATGTATTAAATTGAACCCAACTGAATTTAAAAAAAAATAATTTGAATTATTTCAAGTTTAATTTTCCCATCAAATTTAGTCCGAAATGTATTTTTATTGGATATTTTTCCTCTTTGCTATATATATATATATAGCAGAGAGAAAAAATATCCAATAAAAACACATTAAACAATATAATAAGAGATAAAATTTTTCATTAGTGATAACGTTAATTATTTGTAATTTGGAAGATTCTAATATAAAACTTTTTATTTTACACATTTAAAAAAAAAATGAAAAAACTAATTAGATACTCTTTACGAGCCGTTGGAATCATTATATTAGTCACACAATAACACTAATCTCTATAAATCTTTAATTTACTATAGCAATGTTGGCCTAGTGTTCTTTTAAGCGCTTAATCAATTTGTTTCGTAATAATAATAATAGTAATGATAGAAGTCAATTTATCATCATATCACAGAATTGTGAAGAAAAAAAATTAGAAAAAGTTGATGAACCGAATTAGAACAATGTGAAAAGTCCATTAATAACCATCAATCGACCCACCACTTATGATGAGATTGTGTATCAGTTGAATAAGCTAATAAAGCTTTTCATAAACTGGAAAATAACTGAATTTATAAAATTTAACCTACAAATTTAATTTATTTTTTTTTACCATGGGTGGGAATCTTTGGATTAATTAATTACTAATTAGTACTAATTTTTATTTTTAATATTATGAGTTTTTTTTTTTTTTATGTTATAATATATTTATTTGATTGGATAAAAAATGATTTATTTATATCAAAATTAGAGAATTAAAAAAATTATAATTTTGAAAACAACCTAAATCAATAAAAGTGAAATGAATTGACTTCTTCTGTGAGAGAATTTTTGGAGTTTTGATTATTTGGTTGGCTGTAAAGGTAGCAAACAGATCAAGTTGGGAAAATTCAAATTTTGATCACCTTAAGTCACAAATTTATTTATTTTTTATTTAAATTGGATTATTTTAGAATGCAATAGAACCAATATTATACATGGAGTTTTTCCATTCCACCAGAATCTATCACCATCGATGTAGAGTTTTCAGAGGTTTGAAACCATCCATAGCTTTTCCTTTTCTACTCCATTGAATTAGCAAGATTGCAACGATATTCGAGAAGGTTGTACGCCGGCCTATCATTTCCTTGTCGTAATTAATTAAAAGATTTTTGAGTATTCGACACTTCCAACAAGATTATTACATTACTGAGGTATTATAATAATTTTCGGATTAATTAGCTCTTAAGTCATCCAAACTAGGTTTTTCAACTTGCCAATGGTCAAATATACTATAATTAGAATTATCTTCTTAAATTAAGCATGAATTAAGTGGTGCAAATATCTTCAACTTCGATCATGATAGACATAAATATGATACAACATGAACTTAACACATGACGATGATAATGCTAAGGAAGTGTCAGTTTAAATGAGATGTTCGGGTGCCTCTTTTGACTTCTAATTCTTTGCTATCGATAATTTTATTTTATTTTAAAAAAAAAAAAACTTAATACCAATAATTAATACCATTTTTCTCTCCAAGTGATAGACAATACATATATTAATGTGTTTCTATATATATTACAGTGCATTTTACTGTGTATATGATTAGTGTAATTTTTTTTGTTCAAGTACCATATTCTTATACAAAAAATATTCACAACATGTTCGTATAATAAAAGTTCAAAAAAATATGTAGTTAATATTAATATGTGATATTATTTTATGATATACACAGAAGCTATATATAAATAATTTTAATACTTATTTTAGGTGTTGATCACCAAATTTAAATTCAAATTAATATATAATTTTAAAGCAAATTAACGGAGCAAATAATGAAAATAATACATGAAAACAATAATATTTTTTTTTAAATAACATGATGAGACAAGTTCTCAAAAATGCACTCAAACATATCAGCTAGGCTGATATCATTTTAGCGCCCAACATCATAAAACTCCCCTAGTTCTTTATTAAATCAATCAAATAATTACTATATCAAATATTCACATTATTGTTATTCCATTATCATTATAGGTAACAACACACAAGAACATTCACTACCCACACTTATGATACACAAAGTGCAGAAATTAATCTTGTACTTAATTTCTTTTGCCTGAGACAGGGAAAATATAATACAAGGAAACTACATGTATTATAATCTTCTCTCCAAATTAATTAATTTGTTGTTTCATAACATCTTCAATTAAGAGTGACAAATTGATGTAAGAAGATCCACCAAATTCCGTAGCTTTCTTTGCCATTTCTCCAAGTTCATTTGCTTTCTTCCTTCTCATTTGACCTTCTTCTCCACTATCCATCAAAATATTCACAACTATTTCCACTTCTTCTTTCTTAACTAAAACTCCAACTTTCTCTTCCTCTCCCCATCTTACAGGAACCTCAACTCCAACTCTAACACCAATCTTTAAAATCTCAACAATTAGCTTCTCATTTAAGAATTGCTCAGCAAATAAAGGCCAAGTAATCATTGGTACACCAAAACAAATACCTTCAATTGTTGAATTCCAACCACAATGAGTTAAAAATCCACCAATTGATGGATGTGATAAAATAAGAACTTGTGGTGCCCAACCTTTTATTAATAATCCTCTTCCTTTAATTCTTTCTTCAAAATTTGATTTCACAAACCATTCTTCTAATTCATTGAATTTTTCCCCACTTTTTACTGCCCAAATAAAAGGTTTCTTAGATGCTTCTAAGCCTAAGCCTAATTCTATTAATTGTGATGGTTCCAGTCTGCATAAACTACCAAGACAAACAAAAATAACTGACCTTGGTTTTTTTGAGTCAAGCCATTCTAAACATTGTTTTTCATTAATTGAAGCTTCGTTTCCTCTCTCAAACTTGTCTAACTTCTCCTTGTTGCATAGCGAAACTGGTCCGATGCACCATACTTTTTTCTTTATCGCCTTTTCGTATGCATTTTCGCAGCCACTTTCGAGCTCATCAAAGCTATTAACTACTACCCCATAAGCTGTAGATTCAGCTTCTTGCATCTTGTTTCGAACATCGTCTAAATCTGGTAAGGTAAAGAAAGATCCAGGAAGTTGAGACCTTGTTACTTTAAACTTTTGAGGCATTCCTGGAACCTCAAAAGGTTCGATATTAGAAGAGACTGAAAGATGAGCATTGTGAAGTCTTACATTATGAGCACTTAAAAGTGAGAAGCAACACATTCCATGAAAAACAATTCGCGGAATTTGGAATCTTTGAGCACTTTTTGATGTCCAAGAAAGACATTTATCTGAAATTATGCAACTTGGAGGTGGTTTTGCATTTTCAAGAATGGTTTCTAATGGTTCTTGAAGTTTAGCAAGTGCATTATAGAATTTCTTGAGTAAGTCTCTTGAAGGAAGAGTATCGAGATTTTCATACCCGATCGGGAGACCAACTTCTCGGCAAGGAAATGGGATTTGTACCAGATTTATAGAGAGGCCTGAATCTTTAGCTCTATAAATGATTTTTTCAAATCTTGAAGCATTGTGAGGAGTTGTGATTAAGCTCACAATCACTCCACGCTCAGCAATAAGTCTAGCCATGTCTATTACAGGAATCATATGGCCTTGCGCCATTAGAGGGAATAGAACAAAGTGAGGTTGGCTGGCCATTGAAGCCAATATTGCAATGCAAATCGGCAATATTTTGTTAGAATCGGTGAAGTTTATTCTTAATTAACTTATTATCAATAGGTATTGGATACAATATATTAGAGAATACATATGGTTTCTTACATTTACCACTAGGGCTAAGGTCTTCGATTGTGGCTTGACTTTGACTAAGTTCATTTACCAGCTAGGGTTAGTAAAGAAAAGTTATTATTAGTTAGACTTAGTCTATCCATGATATCCTTACTCAACTTGATTTAATTTCGTGTTGATAGTGTCAATGCAGGTACATTTATAATTTCGTATATGATATTAATTTAATTATATTAATACAGATATATTTATATATATGATTTTATATGTACATATTAATTTTGAATAATTTTCGTATTGGTTAAGTCAATACACATACGTTTACACTATTAACATATTAAATTTAAATTAAAGTTTTATATATTACCTTACGTAATTTGGTGCACCAATCAACAAAATATTTGTACTTTTTTTTCATGATCGCTAATCACTTAGTATTAACCATATTAAGATTGAAATATACTTATTACTAATAAATTATTTAACACGTTAGATTTGTGAAACCAATCTTTGTTAAACACTAAATTCAAAATTCAAGAAAAATACCATTTTCTAGTATTTTGAATTACCATAAAATACCATTTACTAATACAAACAAATGCTTTGAAACTTCAACAGCTAATGCTTTGATCAGCTAGCTAACCGTATATATTTTGGCTATGGAACGAGATGATGGGCTCTAATAAAAATCACATTCATTAATTACTTGTACTCATCGTGAATTTCTTCTCAATTTCGATAGTCACGCTTGTGCTTGAAGAAATTGGCTATAAATACATATACACACCATTTATAGTTTATTGCCTTTTTATTATAAATTAATAATAAAATTATTAGAATTTGAATTCCTAATTAATATATCATAAGAATCAGACCTTTAAAAAATTTTATATTTTTTAAACCTAAATCTAGCCCATGACCGTGTCCAGGGGCAGCATCAAGTGAGAGCTTGGAGGATGCATGGCTCCCCTAAACTTTCCAAAATTAACTTTATACTTATATATTTTTAAAAATATATTACGTTGGCTCTTCAAAATTTTATATATATATATATATATATATATATATATATATATATATATATATATATATATATATATATATATATATATATATATATATATATATATATATATATATATATATATATATTTAACCCCTCTAAAATTTTAACTTTTTAAAATATACGCATTTAGCACCTCCAAATTTTTAGAATTTTATCTATTACATGTATATTTCATAATTTTTCCTGAAAATATATATTAGATTATCCTAAATTTTCTAAGATTTTATTTATTATCAATGTAATATTATATGCATATATAAATAAATATTTTATAATATAAAATTTTAAAATTTTTTACATCGATTTGATGACCTTGATTTTTTTTTTTTTTTTTTTTTATCAATAACTATTTTTAGCCCTCCAACATTGAAGTCTGGTTCCGCCTCTGGCCATTTCAAAGAAGATATTCTATGCCCGGATGACATTCAATCTAATGCTGACATTTTTTTCATGTTATGGCAAAGAATGTGAGAGCTTAAAACAGGCTTAATTTGAAAGAGTTTAATTCTGGTGGAAATGAAGGACACCCATGCTTCATGCATACGCTGTTTATTCATGGCAAGAACATGATAAACGATCTCTGCAACATGTGATATATGTGCAGAGTAGTGGGAAAACAGGAAAACCCATGAATGGATATCTGTCCCCATGAATGACTTGGTTGAAAGGTTGGTAGTCTGTACACCATTATTCATTAATAAGCATGCAATAATAATTAGCTTACATCTACCCAGACTAAATTTTTTCTCATTACTGAATTTAATAATACACTCTTCACATTTCGCCCATAAATTTAAAAATATTCTTTGCATATTGATTTTAAAAATTGAATCTTAATTAATAACATAAAAAGTAAACTCATTTTACTTATTAATCCTGATACAGACAAAAAAATATATGTTTCGATTTAAGTACACGTGCTTGTAAATGGTTCCCCTTCTCTTTTTTATAAAAATACTTTTCGTATAACTTTCATTCACTATTTTCCTTTCAAATTCTTTCAACTCTCTAATTTAGACGCCGGAACATTCTCACCAAAATAGTCTCAAGAAACTCATAATCGTTTTCTTTCTTTTGTTTATAAATTACCAGCCAGTAGATCAATCATCTAAACTAGTAAATAAAATCTGAGCGTATCATATTCTAACTTTTAAAATTAATAATATTTTTATTTGAATAATAAAAGTGCTTGATTATAATACATAAAACATATAAGATGTTAAAAAAAAAAATTAAAATAGTCTCTTATTCTTTCAAAATTTTAAAAAGTTAAAAATGTAATTAAGAAAGAATTATTAATTGAAACGCAAGTCATTTATTAAGCTAATATAGCCTCTCTTTCCTCAAAAAAAAGTTAATATAGCCTATCTAATTAATTAATATTCATAGTAGTATAATATAAGAAATTCGTTGTTTAAATGTTGAGTCTCATTTCTTTTTTTTTTTTTATTAATCTTTCCTTTTTTTTTTTTTTTATTTTGGTGACTGTATATTTCCTTAAACATTTATATGTATAGTATATCTTTATATCTTTATTTCTCTATGTGTATACATTTAAAAAAAAAAAAAAAAAAGTATATGTGTATTGCTTGGGTGTGCTTCTCCTATTCAAGGTAATCTATTTTCTATTGAATAGACTGATAGAAAGTGAGCTAAAATTTTAATCTTTCATATCAGTAATATTATGTATAATATACAAAAATTAAAATATATCATTAAAATTATCATAATTTTAAAATACATATATATTCTTTCTCCATGCTATGTATTTATATATTTTTGAAAAACATTAGCGAGGATTTTGTTGAATATTGGTCTGTGGAGAAGTTGACTTTTACTAATTCTTTACAAGAATATTACTTACTTTGTACGTACCTCACCCATCTATTTTTGTTTTTTCCAAATTTACAAAATTGATTTTGTTTGATATGACATATTGTTTTCGTGCCAAACGCGTTTCAAACTAATTTTTGTAATTCTAACCTGTTGACTTAATTATTCAATAAGTTTTTTATATAAATTATTTTTATATTATTAATAAATAACAATTAATTTCTAATTGAGTAACCAAATTAAATTACCACAGTGATATTTATTATTATACATAATGTTCTTACTTCTTACGCCTCTTAAATCTTAAAATGAATCCTTATTTGAATAGAAAATATCCCAATTATGCATTAACCATCTACATTATATATATAGATGGATAACCAATTTTTATTTTTGTCCTTGAAGGTAAATAAAACAACAATTAACAATGCTAGTTAAATACAATTTAATTAAGGATGTGAAGGTGAAATCTCTACATTACTGCCCCAGAGATATTACTATGATAATAATTTTGATCAATTCATTATATATATATATTGTATGATCTATATAAATAATAATGATTATTATAATAAATTTGAACTGATTTTTCAACTAAAAAGAAAAGAAAAGAGTTATAAGGGAAAATGTATAAAAATATCATCTTACCTTCCTCTTTTTTTTTTTTTTTTTTATTTTTTTTTATTTTTTATGTTGGAGGTTCAATGGGTCAAAATAACATTATAAGTCATATGATCAGGCTTGATCAATATGAAAAAGGAATGGGCTGGATCTTCTCTTCTTGGACCTGAGCCTGATGCCTGCGAAGGAGAAGAAAAAGGATCAGAGAAGAGCCAGACCTTTTGCTTGGCTTTAACCCTCCGACGATCAAGTTAGTCTTTTCTTCAGAATATTTTAGTGAAAGAAAATGGATGAGAGAATGCAGAGTTTTTTCTACTTGTGCTTAGACTTTTCTTTCCCTTTTGTATGATTTCTGGGTTAGGTAAGTCTGACATCTTTCTTTTGAGGAAGGACATCCTCTGTCATTCGACCATGCTGGTTGGTGAAAGTTGGTAGCAGGCGCATGTCCCCTGTCCCATCCCTAGGGATGTCTGGTAATAGGGGTGTCAGGGCATGGTGCAGATTGTCTAAAAACTGATCCTCCTGCTGGATGACTGGACATGTCATCAGAGGGCTTCGGCCCTTACTTGCTCAGCAAGTCATCCGGCTGGCGAAGGAGGGGAGTAGCATCTAGTCCGAAGGCCTTTGGACTTGATCGTTCGAGAGTCTGGCCAATAGGCCCTGTTTCCGTTTATCATAATCTCTGAAGGCTTTGCAATGGGCTTGGGCTACAGGAGGGTCCAAGCCTCTCTTGAGAGTCACTTTCATCCCTCATTAGGGGCCCCCCTGTTTTATTAAGGAGAGAGCGAAGAGTTGAACCTTAGTAAAACAGCTTCATACCCTTTTATCCTTATCTTCTGAGGTCTTTCGATCGAAGAGAACTGCTTTCGCTTTGAATGGCGAAGAGGTCCTTTCATTTCCTTATCTTAGGAGAGGCTTTCGTTTTGCTGGGGGGCTTCGTCCGATCTAGGCATTCACTTCATCTTCTCGAAGGATAGCCTTTGTCTGATAGAAGGGATCAGAGGTACTAGGAACCGTCAGCATTCTAGACAGTCTTCGTAGGGTAGATGGAAGGTCACACAGCTATTGAATGCATGCACAACTGACAAGGATAAGCATTGAATGCCAAAACGCGCATTGAATGCACGTCTCCTCGTTCTCCCCATTCTTCCACGTGTCGTAGCAGATGGTTAAGTTTTCTATGGATTTTAAATTTTGAACGTCCATTTAATGCCCCCACTTATTGCTATGGCGGTTACCGAGGACGCTCTCAGTATATATATTCCTTTGCCTTTCCATATCCAAAACTTCTTGCTTATTCTCTCGAATCTCCTATTTTTTATAGTTTTCCCATATCTGTTCTTTGGCATTTGCTTCCCTTTCTTCTTTCGTTCCAATGGCCCCCAGAAAAGAAAACATTCCCCGTAGGGACCAAGTGAGCTCCTCCCATTACCAAAAGATATTGGAGGAGGAATGGGGGGAGATAGCCCCTATTACAAAAACATCTGAATTTTTGGCCTTCGGCCAGAACTTAGAAGGCAGCACTCAGTTCATATTTCACCGGGCTGAGGCTCACGAGAGGGTTTACTCCAACGACCCCAAAGCTGCTCTGCCTAAAGACAACCGGCACTATATTATTTTCTACCACCAGCTGGAAGCTGGTCTTCTTTTTCCTCCTACGAAGTTCAAAGTTGAATGCTTTAACTACTTCGGAGTAAATCCAATGATGCTGACCCCGAACTCCATAAGGGACATGCATGTCTTCGAAGTTCTCTGCTTCGCTCACGACATTCGTCCTTTTGCTCGCCTGTTTCAATGCTTTTATAGGATCCAGAGCACGCAGAGGTCACTGGGGGTTTACATGACTTCCGCCAGGCCTCGCCGGAGCCTTTTCTTTGGTAAAGAGAACAAAGTGCAGGACTGGAGAGGCAAGTTCAGGTTAATAGAGGTCACTGACAGCCTCGGCGATAAATCTCCTCGATTTGGTTTCCCCGGCCATTTCCTGCGTCCCACTGAAGGCCTTACTGAGTGGCCTGAGAGGCTATCCACTGAGGAGAAATCGAATCTCAGGACCTTGGTCCATCAGGGTTATACTTATAACTCTGAAAAGATGATGGCCTCCTTCTATGCGGAGGATGAGCACGGCCTTCCAACTCCTAGACTTTTGCTGAAAGATATAAGAGGTAACTCTGCTCCTCACTTGCTATAGGTTTAATTGACTGTGGAGTATTGATCTTGTTGTTGCTGTGTTTGTTGTTTCGATTGCAGTGGAGGCCAAGGATCCTGCATATTATCAGGATATCATAAAGGAGACAGAAGGGGTTTCCCCAAGACCCTTCAGCGAAGATGCTGAGCTTCCCATTCTTGACCTCAAGACGGGGAAGTTCCGTTTGCGCTCCTCCTCCGCCCCGCAGTCTTCGTCGGTGAAGCTTCGTAAGGATAAGCCGACGAAGCCTGTCTCCGCTGGATCCGGTTTAGCTGTTGGATCAGAAAGGGCCCAGGTGAGTGTGGCCAGTGCGAAGTCTATTCGAATAATTCGAAGGTGACTTGTTAAGGCTTCTGATCGCTCTGTTCCTGTTGTGCAGAGAGGTACTCCTCCGCCTCGAGCTGCACCCATTGCTGCAAGGCCTGCTCCTCAGAGGGGCATCTCAATTTCAGGGCTTTCTGAGACTTCCATTCCTCCGCCTCCACCTCCTCCAGCGGGTGATAAGGGGAAGGGAGCGTCCGTACCCCGTTCGCTCAAGCTAAAAGTAAAAGGGCCCCTCGTCTCCAATGTTCTTGACCTAATTGCTCACTCTTCTCGGGGGGCAGAGCAACTGGCGAACTTGGAGAAGGCTCTGACAGACGTTACTGATGCTGAATTTGAGGCCCGTCTGAAAAACCTAGTGGATGACTTGAGTGCCCATATGGCTAAAGCTGGGGCAGGTAACTTTTCTTCTCCCCCATCACCTTCATCATATAAAGACCCTCACGTTATCCGAGGGACATATCTGAGATGGTCGAAGGAGGTCATACCAGGGAGATCTCCTAGTGCCGAGGAGGTCGAAGCCTGGGAGAAGTATATTGAGGAGCAAAGGATTTCATATCCTGACTTTGCGACCCTCAGGAGGCTTTATCCTTCCCCAGTTAATACTGCGGCCGAAGGGGAGGCCTTCGTTTCAAGAAACAGAGGCAACTTCTTGCCTTCTTATTATCATTTACTTCTTTTTGTGTCTTTATCTGCTGATTTGAATGTGTGAATGCTTTTGCTCTTGTACTTTGCAGTTTTTGTGGGCGAAGCGGATGCCTCTGCTCAGGAGCCTTTCATGGAGGCTTCGTTCGCACCTGTCATGGTTTCTTCTGGAGCCAGCGAACCATTTCCTTCAGCTGCTGTTCCGCTGGAGGCTGATCAGGGGGCTACTGTTGCTGCACCCGACGAAGCATTTCCTTCAGTTGCTGTTTCGTCTGGGGTCATGCCAGGGGCTGTTGTTACTGTCGAAGGTGTCTCATCTCTTCGTCCCCCTAAGAGGAAATTAACAGTAGGGGAGTTCCTTCGTCGTAAGAGGCTACTGGCGGTAACTTCAACCACTCTCGTTCCGGAGGCCCGCTCTGCTTCAGAGACTCCTTCACCTGGGACGGATGTAGGAGTGTCGGCTCCTCCACAGGGGATAATAAAAGAGGCTTCTCCACCAAGCAAGAGGCCGCGAATCGGAGAGCCAGCAGAGATTGTAGTAGTGGATTCACCTCCGCTCGGAGGAGTCGAGGCATTTGCTGGTCCTCCTTCTTCCATTGCTCCCACCGCCACAGTCTTGGCCCCTGTGCCCTTCCTGCGTCCAACCCCTAGGCCTCTTTTCGGGTCTGTGGAGGATACTCTTACCAGGTAAGAGACTCTGCTAGAGAAGGTAAATTCATTGTTCACTTGAGTTGTGACCGTTTAGCACATTGCCTAATCATTATTGTTTATTGCTGGCGCTTCTGGATTCTAAAATTTTGAAGACTGATTTTGGTCTTCTGAGGGATCATTATAAAGACGCCCGGCAGGCGGCGGAGGATAGGTTGGGATTATGTTCCCTTCTAGATTCCAGCCCATTCCTTTTTCATATTGATCAAGCCTGATCAAATTGGCGCTATCTGTGGGAAAGAACTGGCTTCTGCGAAGGCGAAGGCTAAGGAGGCCATGGAACAATCCAGGGCCCATGAAGAGGCTTGTTCGAAGGCCGAGGGAGAGGTTAGCGCCTTAACTGCGGTAGTGGCATCAAAGGACAAAGCCATTGCCGATCTCAGTGTGCAACTAGACAAGTTGAAGAGTGCTAATGAAGAGCTTGCCCGAGAGGTCGAAGAGGTTCCTAGTCTTCGAGAGCTCCTAAAGAAGACTCAACAGGAACTTCGAGTCTCAGAATTTGGATACACACAAGCCACTACTCGGGCTCAAGTTGCACTTGAGAAGGCTAACAAGGCCGAAGAAGGTCGGCGAAGGGCTGTGAGGGATTTTATACAGTCTAAGAGCTTCGATGACATCATCACATACCACACCTATAAGGTAGCACCCGAGTATTATAACAATGCTCTCCGTGACGCAGCGGAGCATTTTCCTGATGTGCTGCAAGTGGTATCTGAATTGGATGCTGCTGAAGAACCTCTGGCGCCAGACCTTTCAGAGTTCCAAGATCCCGTTCCTGAGGGGGATGAAGGCCTCTTACGACCCAAAGACTTCCCAGCTTGGGATAAAGATGGACCCGCTTCGTCTCCCATTCCCGAAGTTTCTAGCGGGGGCGAAGGGGATGCAGACGAAGGACCTCCTTCTGGGACAGGTCTTGCCTCAGCCAAACCTCTATCTGTCATTCAGCCAGATCCTTCGAATGACCAGCCTCTGCCATCTTCTGTAGCAATGGTTCCTCCAGGCGATCCTCCGCCTTAGACATTTTTTACATTCTTTTGTACTTCATTCTTTTGTAATTCTTTTGTATTTCATTCTTTTGTAAATAAATGTAATACATTTACTTCCACGAATAATACAATTATTATACTTCTGCTTTTGCGTATGCTTTACTTGTAATCCAACAAGCCTTTATGCAATGCCTTAGCGAAGTTTCCGTTCCAATAGGAGTTTAAGCACTTTCATCTTCTCCTCCCATTAGACCTTCTTAGCTTCGTGCCTAGATTTGCTAGGTCTTAGGCTTCCCCTTAGGAAAGTTCTTCCCGCTCTTGGCGAGGCTTCGTGCCTAGATTTACTAGGTCTTAGGCTTCCCCTTAGGAAAGTTCTTCCCGCTCTTGGCGAGGCTTCGTGCCTAGATTTACTAGGACTTAAGCTTCTCCTTAGGAAAGTTCTTCCCGCTCTTGGCGAGGCTTCGTGCCTAGATTTACTAGGTCTTAGGCTTCCCCTTAGGAAAGTTCTTCCCGCTCTTGGCGAGGCTTCGTGCCTAGATTTACTAGGTCTTAGGCTTTCCCTTAGGAAAGTTCTTCCCGCTCTTGGCGAGGCTTCGTGCCTAGATTTACTAGGGCTTAGGCTTCCCCTTAGGAAAGTTCTTCCCGCTCTTGGGGAGGCTTCGTGCCTAGATTTACTAGGGCTTAGGCTTCCCCTTAGGAAAGTTCTTCCCGCTCTTGGCGAGGCTTCGTGCCTAGATTTACTAGGTCTTAGGCTTCCCCTTAAGAAAGTTCTTCCCGCTCTTGGCGAGGCTTCGTGCCTAGATTTACTAGGTCTTAGGCTTTCCCTTAGGAAATTTCTTCCCGCTCTTGGTGAGGCTTCATGCCTAGATTTACTAGGGCTTAGGCTTCCCTTTAGGAAAGTTCTTCCCACTCTTGGCGAGGCTTCGTTAGTGCGAATGGAGACAATTTGAGGCAAACAACATTTCTGTTATTGTTATTGATAATACACTTTGAGGTGCTGGATGTTCCATGTATGAGGAATTTCCACTCCCTTTAGGGTTACAAGTTTGTAAGTGCTAGGACTTAGGACTCTTTTTACTTGGAAAGGTCCTTCCCACGCGGGTGCAAGGTTGCCTGTGCCTTCACGTTTGCCTGTAGCCTCTAAGAATCTCATTACTAGATCCCCTTCGTCGAACACTTTGTGCTTTACTTTCTTGTTGAAATGATTAGCAGCTCTTTGCTTGTAATTAGCCATTCGAATGCTGGCTGATTCCCTGAGTTCCTCTAGGAGATCGAGATTGATTCTTCTGGCTTGATCATTGTGTCTGTCTTCACAATAATTGATCCTTCCACTAGGGAGGCCTATATCCACTGGAATTACTGCTTCTGTGCCATAGGTTAGGCTGAATGGAGTCTCTCCGGTGGGTTGCCTAGGAGTAGTTCTGTATGCCCATAGGACATGGTGTAGTTCGTCTGCCCAGCTTCGACCATATCCTTCCAATCTCCGCTTCAGGCCTTGTAGAATAGTCTGATTTGTTACCTCCGTTTGGCCATTTGTTTGAGGATGGGCTACTAATGAGAAATGTTGTTTGATCTGAAGCCCTGAACAAAAGGACCTGACTTTAGCATTATCAAACTGTTTGCCATTGTCGCTAATGAGCTGATAGGGAATGCCGAATCTGCACACTATGTTCCGCCATAAGAAGTTGATCACCTTCTCTGCAGTGATAGTCGCTAAAGGTTCAGCTTCCACCCACTTGGTGAAGTACTCCACTGCTACTAGGAGAAACTTTCTCTGACCTGATGCTGCGGGGAAGGGTCCGACTATGTCTACCCCCCACTTAGCGAAGGGCCATGCACTGGAAATAGGGACCTGCTCTGCTGTTGGAACATGTTTTCCACTATCAAATTTTTGGCAGGAGGGGCACTTTTTAACAAATGCCACGGCTTCGTCTTTCATCCTCGGCTAGTAGTACCCTTGCCTAATCGCCTTAGCTACCAGTGCTTTTTCGCCTATGTGCATTCCACAAGATCCTTCGTGTATCTCCCGAAGGACGTACTCGGCTTCATTGGGCCTTACGCATCTCAGCCAGGGCAATGAATAAGCTCTTTTGTATAAGGTTCCGTTGTTCAAGGAGAAATGAGCACTTCTTTGCTTGACCTTTTTGGCTTCTTAGGCATCTTCAAGCAGTTCTCCCTTTTCCAAGTAAGACTTGATGGGGTCTATCCAGCACGACTTTTCTTCGATCTCCATAACTTCATCTCCTTTGGCAATGCTGGAGGAGGCCAAGGTGCCCAAATAGATTTTTTGAGGGAGTTCGACTGGACGAGAGGCGGCCAATTTGTTAAGACTATCTGCTCTGCAATTCCTTTCTCTGGGGATCTTTTGAAAGAACAGCTTGACTCCTCTGTCCTTCATTCTCTGAACTAACTCTTTCGTTTTTTGCAAATACTTGGCCATGGCCGGCTCCTTTGCCTCAAATTGTCCTTATATTTGCCCGATCACCAATTGCGAATCACTATACACCGTGAGTTGTTCTACGCGAAGGCAATCAGCGAAGAGCAATCCCTGGATCACTGCCTCATATTCTGCCATGTTATTGGTGGCTTCAAAATTCAGTCCCAAAGCATACTCCAGTGAAAATCCTTAAGCACTTCTAAGTATGATGCCCACACCATTTCCTTCTTTGCTGCTAGCACCATCTACAAAGAGTTCCCACTGAAGGTCCGGTAGCGTTATTGATGAGTGTCTTTCCCTAGGGGTTCGGTCTTCTCCCCCCTCTTGGGTGCCAAAGGAGCATTCAGAAATAAAGTCCGCCACTGCTTGAGCTTTAATTGCTGACCTGACCCTGTACTGCAAACCGTGCTGACCTAATTCCACAGACCAACATAACATTCTTCCCGACGTTTTCGGTCTATGAAGTACCTTCTGTAAGGGTTGATCTGTCACAACCACTCCTTGGTGTGAT
Source organism: Reutealis trisperma (assembly GCA_947687605.1). Lineage (NCBI taxonomy): Eukaryota > Viridiplantae > Streptophyta > Magnoliopsida > Malpighiales > Euphorbiaceae > Reutealis > Reutealis trisperma. Next base: position 649,861 of record CANTUT010000043.1, on the reverse strand, counting down.
TGTAAGTATATTTTATACTTTCGGCAAGAGAGCACTAAAGCATAGGCCAGCTTTTCTATCGGAGAGTAATTCAACTCTGCCCTTTGTAGGACTTTGCTGAAGTAATAAATGGGCTTCTGGACCTTTCCTTCCTCCCTGATCAGCACCGAACTGATCGCTTGGTCTGAAGCGGATAAGTAGATTAGTACTTCTTCACCCGGCAAAGGCCTACTCAGAATGTGTTCCGAGCTTAGGAAGGCCTTGAGCTCTTCAAATGCCCTCTGGCACTCCTCTGTCCATTCGAACGTCTCCGACTTTCTCAACTTCTTAAAGAAAGGGAGATACCTCTCAGCAGATTTAGACATGAACCTGTTCAATGTGGCGATTCACCCTATCAGCCTCTGAACGTCCTTCACGCTCTTCGGAGGTTCCATGTCTAAGATGGCCTTCACCTTGTCAGGATTGGGCTCAATTCCCCTTTCGCTCACCATGCAACCTAAGAACTTACCTCCTTGGATGAAGAATGCACACTTCTCCGGGTTAAGCTTCATCCCATACTCTTCCATTATTGCCAATACTTCGGCCAAGTCACGGACATGGTCCTCAAAGTTTCTGCTTTTCACGATCATGTCATCCACGTATGCTTCCAAGTTTCTGCCTAATTGATCTTTAAACATTCTATTAACTAGACGTTGATACGTGGCTCCGGCATTTTTCAAGCCGAAGGGCATAGACACATAGCAATATGTACCCTTCTCTGTTATGAATGAAGTCTTTTCCTCATCCTCCGGGTGCATTCTAATCTGATGATATCCTTGCTTAGCGTCTAAGGACGACAAAAATCCATACCCAGCCGTCGAATCCACCAGTTTATCAATCATGGGCAATGGAAAAGAGTCTTTTGGGCAAGCTTTATTCAAATCTGTGAAGTCTATGCACATCCGAAAGGTCCCATTCGCCTTCTTGACTAGCACCACATTTGCTAGCCATTCCGGATATTGCATTTCCCTGATAAATTTTGCCTCTAGGAGCTTGTCTATTTCCCGATCAATGACCGCTTGCCACTTCGATCCGAAGCATCTCTTTTTCTGCTTGATTGGTCTGCAAGTGGGATCTACGTTCAATTGGTGCATTATCACTTCGGGTTTTACCCCTCCCATTTCTGCCGAAGACCAGGCAAAACTGTGACATGCTCCTTCAGGAACTGGCGAGTGAACGACTTCTGCTCACTTTCTAACGAAGAGTTGACCATCAAGAACTCTTCGGGCTCTCTTCCAACCGTTACCTTTTTCAGCTTATCCACAGGCTCGGTTCTTTTCTTAGGAGTAACAGTTTCAACTGCAGCTACCTCCTTTGCAGCGACTTCGCCCTTTCTTATCTTTTTATTTCTCTTCCTTTCTGCTTCTTCGTCCTGACTGCTATAGACGTGAAACACTTCGCCATTGGGCTTTGGGATCGTCATCCTCAAGTGTCTGATATTTGTCGAAGCGTCTAGGTCATATAGCAATGGCCTGCCCATCAAGACGTTATATGCCAAATGTGTCCTGATGATAACAAATGTGGCCATGGTAGTAACATTTTCGAGGGCGGTGCTAACTGTGAAGGGTAGTTTTGCCACTCTAATCGATGGGACCTCCGTTCCATCCAAAGTGCGAACTGGATTTCCCACTTCTTCCAGATCTCCCTCCTTGAGACCCATCTTTAAATATGCTTCCCTCGTCATCAGGTTGACCGAACTTCCTTCGTCAACCAGGATCCTTTTAACTACATAATTGGCTATAATCGCTTGAATCACCAATGGATCAGCGTGAGGGGTGCGAAGGGTACTTCCATCTGGCCTATCTAGTCGATTTCCCCCTCTTCCACAATAAATGTATTCAGGCCTTTCGCTCCGCCTTCCCAAGGCCTTCGCACGATTTTTGCTTTCACTAGCTTCGCCTGGCCCTCCTGTAATACAATGAATGGTCCCTACCGAACCATCATTTACTCTTCTCGAGTGTCTTTCTTTATCTTCGCTAGGGCCAGCTCTGCCTGATTCTTCTCTTCTTATGAATTTCCTCAAGTAGCCCTGTTTGATCAACCTTTCGATCTCCTCCATCAACTGCCTACAATCATTGGTAATGACTATGAGTATCATGAAAGAGGCAGTATTTGTTCTGATCTCTTTTTTCTGGAGGAGCAACCATTGGTTTGGGGCGAGCCCATATATTTTGGTCTTTGAAAGTTGCGAAGACTTCGGCTGGACTGGCATTGAGGGGGGTGAATTTGCTGGGGTCGAAACTGGATTGTGATTGGTTATTTCTTCCCCTCCTTCGTCCGCCAGTCGGCTTCTCATCTCGCTTTTCTTCCGCCTTCTTCTCTCGCTTTGCCTTCGGCTCTTCCCTAGGAATGATCTCCATTCCTCTCCGCTTTGCCATCTGGTTGAAGGCTAGAGCGTCATCTTGCCGTACATACTTTTGGGCCAATGCCATTGCATCCTCCAGGGTACGAGGAGCATGACGGCAAAGGGCTTTGAGAAAATCCGTGTGAGAGGTTCCATTCTGCAGCGCTTCCACTGCTCGAGCTTGGTCCAAGTGCGTCACTTTCAACGCTTCTCGATTGAATCGAGCCATGTAATCCCTTAAGGACTCATTCTCCCTTTGCACCACCGTTTCCAAATACTGAGTTTTTTGCTCCACCGGAATACTAGAAGCGAATCGGTGCATAAAGGATCTGGCCAGCTCCATGAAAGAACGGATACTTCCCTCTTCTAAGCTATCAAACCATCTCGTTGCAGCTCCTTCCAAGGATCCCCTAAACGCTCTACATAGAGCCTTATCATCTGCCGTCTGCAATTCTATTGCATGCTTGTAGTCCATGACATGGACCCTGGGATCAGTTTCCCCATTATACTTTTTCAACACCGGCGGTTTAAACTTGCTAGGCATAACGTATTCCCTGATGGATCTGGTAAAAGGAGACTTCAGGGTGAGCTTTAGGGTGGTATCCATGGTTTTCCTGTCATAACCTTGATTCATCTCTTCTAAAAACTTATTCACCGCATCTCTCACCTCCTCTTCCTTCTTTCTGCTGCTGTTGCCACTAACTGGTGATCTTCTGCTTCGAACCCTAGAGGGGTGACTAGTAACAGAATATTCCCATCTATCATGTTCTCTTCCTCTCGGGCTTTCTCTTTTTTCGTACTTTGGTTCTTTGTACTCACACTTCCCCTTATTCCTTCCTTCGCCCCGTTCCGTATTATTTGCATGAAAATTTTTTCCATGCAAAAACTTACGTTCACTGTCTGGGAGCGAAGCTTGCGTACTCCCTTCTTCTTCAGTCAAACTCTCCTCTCCTCCATGATGCTCTTCCGTCCTCCCCTCCACATTTCCACCCAAGTGGACCAGTTGTTCTTCATTAACCCCTGGGGAAGGCCGATCCCTTGGGGCTCCCTGGGATTGCTTCTCATACTCTAGGGTTCGAGCAACATTCCTTCTCAGGGTAGCTTCTGGAACAGCGACAAGGGTCTGTGCCTGGGGAGTCTGTTGTTGGGAGCTCCTTACAAAAGCAGCTATAGTATTAATAAACTGCAATGCAGGAGCTAAGTCTGGATTTGGAAGGCTCAGAGGGGTTTGGCTAGACCCAACTGTGTTTTGTTGAGAGATAAGGAGCTGGAGGGACATGTTTAGGTCAATGGGAGTTGCTAGAGGAGGATCAGTAGGTGTTGGAAGGGAATGTCTAGGATTTGAGGGAGTTGAAGATTCGGGATCATCATGGTTCGTCATTATGGTAATCTTCTTTCACAGGCAAATGAAAGTAAAATGCAAAGTTGAGAGAAAGATCAGCTCGCGTTCCCACAGACGGCGCCAATTTGATCAGGCTTGATCAATATGAAAAAGGAATGGGCTGGATCTTCTCTTCTTGGACCTGAGCCTGATGCCTGCGAAGGACAAGAAAAAGGATCAGAGAGGAGCCGGGCCTTTTGCCTGGCTTTAACCCTCCGACGATCAAGTTAGTCCTTTCTTCAGAGTATTTTAGTGAAAGAAAAGGGATGAGAGAATGCAGAGTTTTTTCTACTTGTGCTTAGGCTTTTCTTTCCCTTTTGTATGATTTCCGAGTTAGGTACGTCTGACACCTTTCTTTTGAGGAAGGACATCCTCTGTCATTCGACCATGCTGGTTGGTGAAAGTTGGTAGCAGGCGCATGTCCCCTGTCCCATCCCTAGGGATGTCTAGTAATGGGGGTGTCAGGGCATGGTGCATATTGTCTAAGGACTGATCCTCCTGCTGGATGACTGGACATGTCATCAGAGGGCTTCGGCCCTTACTTGCTCAGCAAGTCATCCGGCTGGCGAAGGAGAGGAGTAGCATCTAGTCCGAAGGCTTTTGAACTTGGATCGTTCGAGGGTCCGGCCAACGGGCCCTGTTTCCGTTTATCATAGTTTCTGAAGGCTTTGCAATGGGCTTGGACTACAGGAGGGTCCAAGCCTCTCTTGAGAGTCACTTTCATCTCTCATCATCATATAATAAGAGTAGCCATTCTTTTTAATATGTATTACCAAATTGGTGATAATTATTTGTAATTTGAAAGATTTGAATATAAGATTTCACACTTCTCACACTATTAAAAAGAATGAAAAGATCGATCAAACCACATCTTATTGACATTTTACTTATTTATTCTCTCTCTCTCTCTCTCTCTCTCTCTCTCTCTCTCTCTCTATATATATATATATATATATATATATATATATATATATATATATATATATATATATATATATATATATATATACACATATATGTTATTTTCTATTTTCTTTTCACTTAATTAACTTGTTTAAATTGGGTTATTATATGAAAAATTAATTAAAAAATTTAAACTTTCTAATTAAATAGAATATTGTAGGCATACAATTAATATAATTAAGTACCTCGCATTTATTTTTAATTATTCCTAAAATTATATATATATATATATATATATATATATATATATATATATATATATATATATGAGATATTTATAATAGATGTCACATTTGCAAGTGCATAGACCCTGCGTTTAATTTCTTTACTTTCTTGTTGCTTTCTTGACCCTTGCCGTAGGGGTTCGGGCTAGGAAAAAAATTATTTTCATATAGGGCTTTAATTACATATTTATTTTTTATTTATATTCAATATGTATGTCGCATCATGAAAATTAAGGGAATGGATTGCAATTGCTAACATTTTTTTTTATTTTATTTCGATTCAAGACATAATAATTCTGGAGATAATTTTAATACTACTAAATTAATGGTATATATTAAAATTTATAAATCTATATACATACATGGACATCATAAAGTTCTAATACTATATTAAAGTTTATAAATCTACACACACATAACTTATAAGTGAGTAAGTATTAAAATTCAATAATGCAAAACTAATTAATTTATATTACATTCAATACTCATTTATTTGTAAATTTTTTATATATATTTTATCATTTTTGATGTAATATTTTTTTCAACGTGTTATCTTCTCAAGAGTTTTGGAGGATTTGTGAGGATATATATAATATATATTCTCATCATATTTCTTCTAAGCATATCATATTAACGTACAGCTCCATGTTATTTAGTATCTAGCTACTATATTTTGAAACAAAGTAAAATATATATATATATATATATATATATATATATATATATATATATATAAAATGTTTGTTTGTATGTATGTTTGTTTTCCTTTTTTTTTACTTTGAAAACTCTTTTTTTTCTTTTCCCCAAACTTTGAAAACTCATTTAATTGGAAGGAAATTGCCATGATTAAATAATCTAATGTCTTTAAAACATCACATCCTTAGATTACTTTTTCTAATAAAATATTTTTTAAAAAATATTTATATATAAATTTACTTAATACTCATACGTTAAAGTAAAAGATGAATTTGAAAATAAAAGTATCAAAAAAGTCGTTTTGAATTTTTTTTTTTTTTTTTTTTTGAGAGAAGAGTTGGTTTGATGTTAATTGTTGTTGGTTGTTAAAATTATTTTTCAAACAAACATTTTTTAAATATATGTTGTTTGGAGGGACAGTAGGTTAAAAATGTTTAACTATTTTTAAAAGTTTTATAATTTAACATATAAAATATATCCCATAATTTAAGCAGATTATTATCTTATTCACCTTATAGAATAATTATTGTTTAACAAGAAATATCATGATTGGACAATTCATAATTTGACGAAATTTTTTTAAATTTTTAGTATTATATGTGTATGTATATAATCCAAACCATACAAATGAAATTTAATAGGAGAAAAATTAAATGACAAAACATAAAATTGAAGAGATATTTACCAAATAGAGCAAATCAATTTGGAACTAGCAAAAAATTTCAGTTTTCATTTTATAAAATTCACATCCATCCACTTTTACATCCTCTTAAAAAAACATAGCCTTAGCATTCATGGGCTGGAACCATTGCTGGAATATTTTTTTTTCTTTATTTTAAGATTTTTTTTTTCTTTATCAGTCTGAATTACATTACCTGTTTTATAGTAATATGCACTTTATGTGTTTTTTTTTAATTATAATAATAAGAGGTAAAATTTTTAGATTACTTAATAAGATATGAATTTTAAGGTAAATGATGAAAATGACCCTTTCATTCTTAAATTGATTGGTTTAGTAATATTTTTAATTAGATTATTATTTTATTATCTTTTGTATCCTAATCAAATATAAAATCTACTAAAAAATTAAGAAAAATATTAATACAAATAGAAGTTATAATTTTTATTATATTTTAACTTATATTTCAACAATGATTATAATAAGTAATTTCACTATAAATAAATGTTAAGACTACTATTTTCAATTTATCTTCATTTCACAATATCAATCTCTTATATTTTTTTAAAAGATAATTAGGTTTAATGGACTTAAAATTATAATATAATATTGTATGATATATATAATATTATTTATCTAATATATTGTATTTTAATTAACTTTAAAATTCATATATTGATTATTAAAAATTATATAACATCACTCGTTCGAAATTCAATTAAATAACTTGCAATCCAGGTATGAAATTTACTAGTTAGAAAATTATTAAAAATTATACAGTTAGTTTCCTATATTATGTGTTAAATTTCTTGTAATTTTATGTATTCAACATAATAGAAGAATTAAATGGAGGTATGACCTCAAGTTTTTATAACCATTGTCCTTACAGAAGTTATTTATTTTTATTATTTTTTAAATTAAAGTTCATATGTCATATAATTGATGTGTTTGGATTATACTATTAATTAGAAAAATATTTATTAAGATTATTCCATCAAATGTATTGTTTATGTTTTGATTTTGTCTATTTTTATTAATCTTTCATCCTTAATTTGTTTTTACGTTTTCTTAAGTTATTTGGAAAGTTTCTAGACAATTTCAAGGAATCAAGAAGCTCGAAAGTCATGTGTATCGAAGTTGGGAAAATGGAGGAGAAAAAGCAAGCAAATGAAATTCAAACAGAGGCATAATGAAGTTGCAGTGGCTGTGCCATTCAAAAAGACTCATGTTTTGGCTTATTTCATGGAAGACAGAAGAGATGCAATTATGCACTACCGTGCAAGTTAGAGTTACACGACCTTGAGCTGCGATTTTGAAACTTTCTTCTGCAAAACTCTTCTTAGTTTGAATCCATTTTAAGGGTTAACTAGCATTCTGATTTTTCTTGGATTCTAAAGACCTCTTAAAGTCTTCTAACCTAGAATTAATAGAGGAGTGTGAAAATTCATGGACCCGAACACAAATGGATTTATAAGTGGGCAGATATTGGAACTCATTTTTGCATAAAACCAATTGGCTTGTGTTAAGTCTAACACCTACTTACTTATAAACTCTTTACATATTTTTATATTTTTCCAATGTAGGATTTCTTCCCACATTAACTTTTCATTTTATTTTTTTTCTTTTGATTTAACAAGGAGGATAAAAACTCTTTGTATAACCTTTTCTATTACTCTTTTTATCAAGTTTTATTTCCTAAAACTCTTTATACATTATTTCTCCTTTCTTAATTATAAGCATCTAATTCTTTCCAATGATTTATATATAATTTCTTGATTTGCCTATGATTATTTATGTTTGATTTATTGATTTTGATTATTAGAATTAATCTTTTATTTTAAGGCTTAAAACTTACGATTAACTAGTCATTGATTGTATGAATCAAGGTATTATGTAAAGTAACGAAAGTGGAAGCATAATAACATATAATATGTATTACATAAAAATTAAATATTGTTGCGCGATTTCTGCAAGTGCACAGATCGTTTATAAGTAATAAAATGATGAGTAAGTATCATTCCTACGAGGAAGGATTTGTCAAGTACCAATTTTAAGATTACTCTATTATTTAGAAAATTAATTATGAGATTTTATGTTTTAAGCTATCAAGTTCATTAGCTGCTATCAAGTACTCTCTTTTCTTGCCAGAGTTTGAACTACAAAAGACACAAATAGTTTTGAATTTGTGTGTTGAGGATTCTGCCATTTTCTCTCATAGATCTCTCGAAAGGGTTGTGTGCATATTGACAATAATGAATGTGCATATAAAGAAACTAGAAGAGTAAAAGAACAGTTCAATGGGATAAAATAATTGTTGACAGAAAAAGTATAAAACAAAAATGATAATACAAACAAAAATAATCAATATTGTGTGTACAAATGTCAAAAAAAAATATTTGAAAAACTAAAAAAAACAGACATTGAAATTCTAAAAAGCTAATGAAAGTAGAAAAATCTGCAGCGTGTGTACAAAAGTCAAAAAGAAAATATTGAAAAGTTAAAAGTAGACATTAAAAGACTAAAAAGTTGTCGACAGTAAAAAAATCTGCAGGAAAATAAAATATAGATGCTAAAAAGTCAAAAAATACTGCAAGATGTAAAAAAATAATGCATTGAAAAATAAAAAAGTTAATGATACACCTGATTATAAATAGTAGTTGTGATTTTGGCTCACATCTTCCTTCGGTTTTACATCCAGTAACGGGTTACACGCCTTCTATGAGTCGAGGATAGGCTTCCCATCCAGTTTTCTTATTAACTGGCAAACAGAGTCTTTTATGGTCAGATTTCCTAGACTGTAATGTTGTTTCTCTTCTTTGAATAGTTCCCATAAATCTAAAAGAATGCGTTGAACTTGTCCACAAGGATGCGTCTCAAGAGTCTGTAAGATATTATCCATAAACTCCTTACTCAGTCCATCCTTTATGAATTTAATTTTGTCTTCTCGATTTATGGATGCAAATCCAATATTTATACAGCGTGTGTTGCAATTCCATCTTGCACACTTGTAGCAGACTCTCATTCTCTTAGCTCTCCTCTTCTTTGAGTAAGAACTTCTCCCCGTACCTGGCAAACATTTAATAAATGAGTCATCAAGCTCACCTGCCAATCGTATTTTGGCTTCTATGATCCAACGAATATCCTCAGGAAGATTCAGATGCCTAAATGCCTTCATTCTTTCCAGTCTGCGTTTATCAATTTTCCTAAGCACATCTTGGGGAAGAGTTGGAAATCTGTTTTTTAGTGCTGCAAGAGATGCTTCCATATCTGATTAACTTAGCTAAGAAAATGAAAGAGAAAATTTAAAATGAAACAACTAAACAAAAATAAAAGAAACCTAATAAAGAGAAAACTTAGGTTTCCTCCTAATAAGCTATTTAATAACTCACAAACAACACTAAAGCAAAATTGAAATAGAACGAAACAAACAAAAGAACAAAAGAAATTAAAAAGAAGTAAAAAAAAATTAGAAATTTGAGTTGCCTCCCAAAAGCGCTTAATTTATAGTCTTTAGCTTGACTATAGTTAGATCTTCATCAAGGAGGATAATACACAAAGTATATAATCTCGATAATTGCGGAAAAATAGACTTTAACCAATTTTAATGAGTCCAGCCAGCTTGATTTGAACCTGCATGGAAAAAGGTTAAGACATGAATTATTTAATATTTTACAATTAGACTCATAATTTCCAAAAGCTTTCAAACGTGCTCTTTTTCTTTCTCTGAATTTTCTCAAGAAATTGAGATAGGAAAGTAGTGGTGTTGAATCAAGAGTTGGTGAGTGCTCAGTTGATGATGGTGAATGCTTCTTCTTTTCTTCTAAGTCATCAAATTGATATTCTTTATGGTCTGACATATATGGTGTTGTATTTACCAAACAAACTGAAAAAGTTTCATTTGAGTGCTCTTGTTCAAGTACTTCTTCAATTTCTCCATTAATTTCAACCACTCCGCAAATATTATCCATAAGAGAAGAATATTTCTTGAGTAAATTGGGCTCATCTTCTTCTTTTTTATCTTGCTTGCTTGAAGTATCTGCTTGATCAATCATCTCTTCCTCATCATCACTCAAAGAAATTGCCAAACATTGATCTCTAGAATGTTCTTCAATTTGGCTTGTTAGGTTACCATGGCCTTGAGTATCTAATAGACTAGCAAATTGTTCCATTTGTATATCAAAATTTGTATTATGGCTAGTCTATTGATTCATCCTATCTTCCATTTTTTCACATCTTTCGTAAGTAGCATTCATGAATTTTTCTAATGCTATTTCATAAAATGGTTTGTGTTCTTTAAATGGTGCATGATCTTGAAAATCATATGGATAAGGATACCATGAATTGTTACCTTGATCGTATTGGTTTTCCCATGAAAAGCTCGAATAGTCACTTCATCCTTAGTTGTTTATGTTGGAATATGGATAATTCTCATACCTGTTATAATTTGGAAAAAATTATACCTGCTCTGCATATTGACACTCAAAATTCAAATGATTACCTCCACACAGATTACAACTCAAACATGTATTAAATAAAGTATTAGCATTAACTTTATCAATTAAGTTAACCAATGCATCAATTTTAGCATTTAACTTACTAAAACTATCCTCATCATACATGCTTGCTACTCTATTTAGCATTGTTCGTCCATCACACCATTACCAGTTGTGGAAAGCCATCCTTTTTTTTTATTATTATTGTTCTTTGGTTTTTTTTTTTTTATATAAAAGTTAAAAAAAATCTGCAAAATTTAACAAAAATCTAAAGTAATAGAGTATATCAACCTATTGATATTGTCAAAAATTGCCTTCTCTGGCAACAGCGTCAAAAATTTATTGCGCGATTTCTGCAAGTGCACAGATCGTTTACAAGTAATAAAATGATGAGTAAGTATCGTTCCCACGAGGAAGGATTTATCAAGTACCAATTTTAAGATTACTCTATTATTTAGAAAATTAATTATGAGATTTTATGTTTTAAGCTAAAGTGAAATTCAAGTAAATAAATGATGTTAAATATGAAAATAAGATTAAAAGTATAGGATTTAAAATTCGTCAATTGATCACATATGATTTCTTTATAATCTTTAGATGGATTATTTTTGCTGGAATTAATGATTAGATTTCCTTAAATTATATTATGTTCTCTCTCAAGATACAACATGTGTGTTTATATTAACCTTACGTCTACTCTCGTGATCATAAGCAATTAACATAAACCCATTAAATTTTATGGAAATCCTTTTAAAAATCACAAAGGAGTATTCTTATATCTAAACAATACATTCCCTAAGTCAATTATCCTAATGAACTAATATTGTGCTTCCACTCTCGCTACTTCACACAATATCCTAAATCATGCAATTAATGGTCAGTTAATTACAAGCATTAAGTTCTAAGATAAAAGATTAATTCCAACAATCAAATCCAATTAATTAAATATAAATAATCATATGCAAATCAAAAGATTACATCTAAATCCTAGAAAAATGAACTTACCTACTCATAATTAAAAAGAAAGAAACAATTAAATTAACAATAAACATAATAACAACTTAAAATTAAATTCAAGAGTAGAGTTTAGAAATAACTTGTGTTGGGATACAATCTTTGATGAACTCAAGCTTCCAAAAATTCCTCCTCTTGATCAAAATAAAAATAAAACAAATCTACTCTAAGAAAGCATATGAAAATCTCTCTACATATTTTTTTGATGGATTTTCTTTGGTGCTATTTCCCTTTACCAAGCATGGTATTTATAGACATATTTCGTGGAAGAATTCAAGTTCCATTAAAATTCTTACATCAAAAATTCAACATTGATGCTTAGGTTGACCACCAACCATTGAATTCCTTCATCAATATTCAAAAATGGTTAGACTGGCTATCAATCATTGAATTTTGGTCACCAACCATTGAATTTTTTCATCAATATTCAAAAATGGTTAGGTTGGCTACCAACCATTGAATTTTGGCCACCAACCATTGAATTTATTTCTCATAGATTGAAAATTTGAATCATTGCTTGCATCATTATTTTTATGACATCACCGTATGCATCATTTATTTTATTGCATCATTGTGACATCATTTTGATATGCAAAAATAAAATAAAAATACTTAAAATATGTTATAATTTATTTATAAATTGTAGAACTATTTATTTCTAAAAATATGTAATAATATTATTGCATTTTCGAGAACTGAGCTAAAATTTAAGTTTAAACAAATAAAATAACTCTAAAATTATAGAGTTATCAAATATGTTAATTGAATATGTATTACATAAAAATTAAATATGTTAATTACACGAATACGACATATATATAATTTATTTATTTAATTGGATCATGTGCGGTTCATGAATCCGACACGACTCATTTAACCTATATAAAAACTTGAAAATCCATAAATCAAATCATTATTAAAGTTGTAAATTCATTAAAAAATTCATATTTCATATGTTTTTCAAACATTCAAGCAAATACCATCAAATAAACTTAAATAACATTTTTAATACAACACAAAATTTGTAGATAAACATAAACATAAAAAATTCTAAATAAACACCATTTAAGTTCTTGAAATCTCCCAAATAAATACAAGAAAATATTTATATTCTAGAATTAGATGAAGAAGGCAAATCGGTATCTTTATCTTTCAATTCCAAAGACTCTAATTTAAGCTCTATAATATCTGCTGTAAGTTTTTCTTTCCATCTACAAATAATAAAACAAATAAGAAAGAAATAGTTAAATATTTAAATATAAATTTATAAGATGATTTCAAGAGTTAAGATTAGATTATACTTTAATCTATTGTGATCACAGGAATAGCTAGAACATCATGAGTCATGGCTGCAATTTGAGGATACCTCTATTAATTATTTCCTTTTTAAAATGATATTTATTCTTCAACTTATATTTTTCTTTTAATTTTCTTTTGTTGTCTTTTTTATGCTAGATGAAAAGAAATTCATTGAATATAAAATCAAACATTACATCACACAGCTAAATTTCACATATGATAAAGCCTATTTTCTTACTTTTTATAACAAAAGATGAAAGGAAAAAAAATATATGGAATCAGTAAGGATTTTTTGCTTCGGATTTTTAGTGCATTTAAATATCCTATAAACTAAAAGCACTTAACTCAGTTTTTGTCTAGATTTTTCTAGCATTAACCTTTATGCTTTAAGTCATAGTTACTGTTTACATGATTGTGTTTCATGAGTTTGAGTGTGACAAGAAAACCCTTCTCAAATAAAGACCAAAATGAGATAAGAATCGAAGATTGTGTGAAATATTTAAGCGAAAAGTGAGAAGCAAAATCTGAGTTTAACATACAACAATAACATCAATAGAGAAAAAATATAAGAGAACAGTGTTATCATTCGAGAACAAAATATATACACAAAATCAGTTCCTATAAACAAAATCAAAATTATAATCAATGAATGTATAGCACAAAACATATATAACAAAAAATGAAAAAGAACCCAACTAATCTTTTTCCCTTTCAATCCTGTTCGAACAAGAAATGAGAGAAAATGCGATGATCCCAATCGATTTTGTTGTTTTAAGTTCCTCTCTTAAAAGTTAGCGGGTCAACTTATTATATGACTTATTTTAACCAGTGTCATAAACGAGTCAACCCATTTACCAATATTGACATGCTAAGCCTCAACCTGAACCCGAAAATTTTCTATATTAGGCGAAACAGGGTTAGTATGTCATAAACCTTTTTTGACACCCTTATATATATATATATATATATATATATATATATATATATATATATATATATGCAAAAAAGATCAATTTGGGCAGTTTTGGGTTAAATTATTTTGTACTCAGATTATTTTATATGCAGTCTTTTTCAAACAAGTTCAAATTGAATAGCTTAAAAGTTGTATTTTTTATCCAAATTATAATGGTATTTTTTTAATGTTTTTGAATCTGGCTTGGCCTTTGGAATGATAAAAGTAAAAAATTATGGGTTAGAAGTTCAATCAGGTCAAATAGAAGTTAAATCGAAAATTACTAAATTAATATTTTATATATATAATATAAGAAATATAAATTTTATAAGCAATTTAATATGAATAGTTTTAAATAAATGTGAATAAAACAAATTTTTTTAACAAATAATATAAAATAATTTTAAAATTTAAGATAGTAATAAAATAAAGTACAATTTTATAAAAAAATTAAGAGAAATTTAATTTCCAGTGCTAAAAAAATAAAATTTATTTTATAATATCTTTAAAATTTATTTTTAGGAAATTATTTAAGTTTTATTGGTAATTTGTGTTAGGTGGTTAATTTTACAATATAATTTTTGTTAAATGATATAATATTATTTTATAGATAAAGTTATCAAGAGTGCATACTTAGTTTAGCTAGTTAGAAATGTTACACTATTTTTGTTACATATGATTCAAGTTAAACTTAATAATTGAAAATGCTTAGCTAACTTATAGGATGTCGTTATTTGAAACATAACTCATATATCTTTAGTCATTTCTATATATTGGAATTACTAATCCCATTATTCATGATATTTTATTTTTTAAAATAGTCTCACTTTCTATACCATTTATTAATTTATCATACTAAATATATGATTATAAAAATAAGATTACTTAATACTATAAATTAAAATTTTTACATCAAACAAGGTTTAAGATAAGTAATTTTACAATTTTACTAAGTTTAAAATTCAAATTAATCTTAAAGATTACGAATCCATGAATCAAACGGACTGTTTGGAAATATGATCATACGGATTAATTTCCATTTTTTATATAAATAGGTAAAATAACCAGATCAGACTAGATATAAGGCTGGTTCTCAATTATTTTGGTCTAGTTCTTACAACCATAGTAATTTTAAATTAAGAAAGTGTTTGATAAAGTTAGAAAGTGTTTTAGCATTTAATTGTTTTGAATTGCTTGATAATTAATATTTGTCTTAAAAGTCTCAATTAAACACAAAATCACTTAAATAGTAAGATAAAATTTTCAACTTAAAATTTGTATTAAATATTAGATTTTTAAATATTTTTACAATTTAAAAATTATATTACTTATTTTATTTATTATTTAAATTTTTAAAACTTAATTTTTAATTTTATCAAATATCACCTGATTTAAAGATTAAGCAAGACTAAATTTTATTTCTAATTGAGTTAAATGTTGCATTTCCTATACTCAACTTATGTGTTTAAAATTACTTCCATACTGATAAAAAATTGAGTCATGATTAACATGCAAGAAAAAAAATGAATTGCTTTATCAATTGAATCCACTCTCAGATTTAGAAGATTTCATATTTAATCAATATAAAAATTTTACCCACATCGATCCCTATATAAATCTAATTACCTCAGTAAAAAAAACCAAATTAGTGTTACAAGATAGACACTTGAAGTTAATTACTAGTCCAATAGCTAAGAGATTGAATTATAATAGCAAACCAAAAGCATTAAATTTTTTAAACCCATAAATATTACACTAAAAATATTTATATTACTACTTACTGAACTTGTACTTAATTTTACAGGTGGAAATGCAATTTGATAGATTATTCTAAGCCACTGGCCAGTTGCTTAACATGTTGGATCAATTGTGTCACATTGAAGTAAGAAGAACCCCCTTCTTCAATTGCACTTTTGGCCATCTTTCCAAGTTGTGAAGCTCTTCTTCTCCTACCTTCACCTTCCTCTCCTTCATTCATAAGTTGCTCTACAGCTTTCTTTATGCTCTCACTTTTCACCAACACACCAACCTTCTCTTCCTCACCCCAGTTCACAAGTACTTCAACTCCAACTCTTATACCAATCTTCAAAACTTGAACAATTAAATTCTCGTTATGGAATTGTTCAGCAAACATAGGCCAAGTTATCATTGGCACACCAGCACAAACCCCTTCAAGTGTTGAATTCCAACCACAATGTGTCAAAAATCCTCCAATTGCTTGATGAGATAATATTAGCACTTGTGGTGCCCATCCTCTAATAATTAGACCTCTTTCTTTAACTCTTTCTTCAAATTTCTCTTCGTTTAACCACTTATCTAATTCTTTTAAATTTTCACCTTCTCTAACAACCCAAATAAATGGTTTATTTGATGCTTCTAAACCTAAGCTAAGCTCAATTAGTTGTTGAGGCAAAATATGACAAAGGCTGCCAAAGCAAACATACAAAACAGATTTTTTTTTCTTCGTATCAAGCCATTTGATAGACTCATTCTCATTTGATGATGAAATTGTTGTGTTATTTAAAGAAACTGGACCAATACACCATAGTTTCTTCACTACTTTTTGGTATCCTTTCACATAAGCTGCCTCTAACTCTTCAAAACTATTCACCAACAACCCATCTGCGGAGAGCTCAGCTTTCTTAAACCGGTCTATCATTGCTAAGAAATGTTGGGAACTTTGATTTCTTGCTTTAGGTAATTGTGCCTTTGTGTATTCAATCTGATCAGGAATACCAGGTACTAAAAAGTGTTCTAAATCAGATTTCACATTATCAAACACCTCATGGAGACCAAGATTGTAAGAGCAAAAAAGAGTGAAGCAAGAAATTAAATGAAAGATGAATCTTGGAATCTTGAATTTAAGTGCAACATCACTAGTCCATGGAAGACACATATCAGCAATTATGCAATTAGGCTTTGATTCTTGACCTTGAAGCCATTTTTCTAAAGGTTGTTGGAGCAAATTACTTGCTTCAAAAAACATTGGTATCAAATCTGGTGAAGGAACTAAGTCCATATTTTCACATCCTTGAGGTAGACCAGCTTCTTGGCAAGGAAATGGAAGTGATACAAATTGGATATCAAGGCTAAAATTCTTGTCATATTCAATAACTTTACTATACTTCACTGCATTAAAGGGTGTGATGATAATAGTAACCATTTGGCCACGATGAGCAAGAAGCTTAGCCAACTCTGTAAAAGGTATAAGATGGCTTTGGGACATCATAGGAACAAGAAGGAAATGGAGCTGTTGATTTTGAAAAGCCATGTTGGTTTTCATGATAAGGCTAGCTGTGTGGTAGTGGTAAAGAGCTCAAGATTTCACAATAAATATTGTACAATCCT
Organism: Reutealis trisperma; assembly: GCA_947687605.1. NCBI lineage: Eukaryota > Viridiplantae > Streptophyta > Magnoliopsida > Malpighiales > Euphorbiaceae > Reutealis > Reutealis trisperma. Next base: position 632,450 of record CANTUT010000043.1, on the reverse strand, counting down.
AAGCTACTCTTGTACCAGCAATCTTTTTATATAATAAACCAATTACATATTACATTTTAAAATTTTGTTAAAAATATATTTGTCCTTTTATTCAGCATAAAGTCACAAATGACAGCGTAAGCCAAAAAAGGCAAATCTAATTTAGGTTTTCAAAATATTTCTGTATTATTCAATATTTCAAATAGGTCTAAAAGAAGAGTTTAAATATTGACCTGAAATTTTAATTACAAAACTGCCAAATATGGTGAAATACAAAATTATTCTGAATAAAAATAGGTAATAAAACAAAATGGATATCACAGACAGCACCTAAATTAGAGCTAAATAACAAGATTTATGATAGAAATAAAAAGTTTTCATAAATTGAAAAACTGTCATTTTAGGAGTCCAAACGAAAGAATTTAGTTGAAAAACGACGTCGCTTATCACCAAAAGCGATGACTTTGAACCATTGACCAGTTTCTTTTTGAATCGCATATTTATAAGGCTCAAAATCACAATTGGTCCGAACTAGTATTTTCTATACTTGAACTATTACTTATCCCAATAAGTCAGGAATGTCTCTAAAATAATTTCCATGTCAACAAATATCATTTTTGCTCTCGTGTAATTTCACATTAAAAATGGGGTTTACATAATAATAATAATAATAATTGAGGACCTGTAGTAGGCTACCATTCTTATCTTAGGTTGAATTGATTTGTTACTTGTCACATTTAAGCTACCTATCATACAATATATGTATCTACTTTTCTTCTTCTTTTTCTTTTCTTTTTTTTTTTTTTTTTTTGCTTGAAGGTTAAAAAATCTAAATTTTTTTGGAAAGTTTCGAAATAGATTATTTTATTTTAATTTTGAAATTTAATTGTATCCATTTAAAAAAGTGAAAATTAACTTATTATTTAAATTATTTTTTTTATCTACTCAATTTTATCATTTTTTTTAAATTTCTTCTCAATTGCAAAAAAGGATAAGCGTAATTTTGATAAATACATGGAACTGTAACTAAATTTTAAATTAAAGTAAAATTATTTATTTTGAAAAACTATTGTAACTTGTTCAAAAAAGTTTGGAGCTTTTATATATATATATATATATAAGAAATAAATAAAAAGAGATTGCATGTTTGAAAAGAGATTTCGGTATAGTTGAATGGAAGATGAAGCGACGGCATAAATAAAATTTTAATGAAAAAAAGTGCATACCATGCAATTTCCAGGGAAAAAAAAAAGATAAATTATTATTTACTCTCTAAATTTTGAATTAATTAATTAATTTGTCCATATTTTTTAAAAAATTAACTAATTTGTCCCTTAATTTTAATTCCATCAAATATTTTAATCCTTTCATTTTTTTGACCTTTTCTATTAAAAAATTAAAAAATAAAAAATATACCCAAAATACTCTCAGCGATCACATCACTTATGTCCCTGCTTTCATCTAAATTTATTTTGTCGACACCTACTCGCATGTATTTTAATTGAATTTCGAACTCATAATATTTTTATTTAATTTTTAATTATAAAATATAATAAAGTAATTATCTTAATAAAAAATAAATATCTGATTTTATATTAATTTTCAAAAATACCATTTTTTAGGTAGTTTTTGACCTTTTTAATAGCATATCTATCTTTTTTTGTTGATATTAAGATAATGTGTTGTATTTCTATGATAATTTGGATTTTTTTGTTATTGGTATATGACATTTTATTGTTTAATTGATCTTACAACTTTGATTGATCTTACAAGAAGTTATACAGATTTTTCAATTATGATTAACAATTAGATGATTCAGATTAGATTCATAGTTAGAAAAACCAAAGAGTCAAACAATGATAGTTTATCATCGAGCCGAGCATGTTTTCTATCGATTGACCTAATCAAATACTCTATTAATTCAATCTATTTTTCAATTTCAGTAATCCAAATTGATTTAGAACCTAATACAATTTTATGTAACCATACAATATTTTGCATTTCTACCTTATACTATCTTTTTATTTAATAAAATATCTTTTTAAAAAAAAAACCAATAATTAAATATATTGCATTTGTTAGAGAAAGGTATTAGAAAAATTTTGTTAGATTCAAACTCTTTTACAATTGCTTCCCTAAGTTTTCCGTTAGATTTGGAAAAAGAGAGATGAAATTAATTTTATTTGCTCCCTATTCATCACTTTCAATTATTGATGCTTCCAGCATGATGAACCTGCAGTGACATGTGCCCGCGGAGGGTATTTATTCCCCCTTATGTAAACATAACTTTCATTTAGAACATTATCACTAAACTCTCTTAGCTCTCTAATTTGGTTATTAGAAACTTCTCGTTAAGTCATTTATGAAGAGCTCTAAACCCTTTTCTTTCTCTCTTTTGTTTACATATTACTAACCCGGTAAAACCTCTCATTTAAGTTAATAGGTAAAATCTGAGCAGATCATATATATATATATATATATATATATATATATATATATATATATATATATATATATATATATATATATATATATATATATATATATATATCAATCAAATAAATGAAATAATATATCATTAATTTGAAAAATGGCAGAAGAAATAATTAATAATTAATTAAATTATTGATTAACAAGAGCAAAATGTATAGAAGCAAAAGAGTTATTATTATTATTATTAAACAAAACATAATGATTCATGAAAATAAAACCCAAAGCAGCTCTTTGGTTATCGGAAATTTGATACAATTAACCATAAATTCCGGGCAGGCGGAGCGATGAAAAACGGCTTCAGTGCAGGCTGGGCTAGATCTATGGTGACCATATGCGGGCTGGTGTAGGTCCGATGATGGGTTTCATCATCCGTGCTTATGAGTTATGGGGGTAATCAATGGCCTTGCTTGGTTTCAACTTTGAATAATGAAGATGGCAACAGCCGTTGACTTCGGATGAAAAAATTTAAGTGTAAAGGAGTGATATTTTAGTTTTTTATAGGATACTGACGTTAAAAATTAGGAAAAGATTAGAGTATTAGTCGGAATTAAAACTGAGATTTAAGATATTAATTAATTAATTAATTAATTTTTAAAAAAATAAACATAAATTAATTAATGAGGAAATTACACTACATATTCTTTTTTATTTTTAATTATAATTTTAATCTCATTTTTATTTTTTATATTTTTATCCTTTTTCATTTATTTTTATACTCTCTCTTTACTTTTTCGTTAAAAAAATAAAACATGTCTTATATCACAGCCATAAGCTGAGATATCTACTTCTTTTTATATACTAATTTATTTGAAATTAACTTTTGATAAGTCACATGATTCTTAAATTCCATTTTTAATTTTTTTAATTTTTATTATTATCTCTTAATTATCACAATATATAAACATATAAGAATATTCTTATAATATGTCTAATAACTTATATAGGTTGATATATAAATAAGTTTAACTTTTAAATATTCATGATTTGTAATCCCAATTTAATATTTTTTTAGATTATTTATTGATATTAATGTTAATATTAAAGTAGTGTTTGATGTGCCATTCAGCACAAAAAATTAAAACTTTTAACATTTACTTTATTTCTCATTTGTCAATATTTTTCATTATTGGTACCAAATATTAATTTATTTGAATTGTCATGTCAACAAGCATTTCAACAATAAGGTGGTTGACTTATTGGCTATTTCCAATAATTTTGAATTTGAGTAACTAAAAATTAACATATTAAAGTTTTGTTATAATTTGAAATTAGGTGACAATTATAATGATTGTTAATGTAAAACTCATTCTTCAACATTATTAAAAATAAAAACAAAACTAATATTTTTGTTAAAAATATATGATATCATATATTTTTACGGTTTAGGATTTTAGGTTTTATGTTTAGGGTTTTAAGATTCTAATATGTATAAATAAAAAGTAATTGTAGACATTAAATATATTATTTTTTTTACTATTAAAGTAGCTTTGTTTTTTATTATTAAAAATGAAAAACAAAACTTATATTTTTGTTAAAAAATTTAAAAAATATGATATCATATATTTTTAAAGTTTAGGGTTTTAAGTTTTATGGTTTAGGATTTTAGGATTATAATCTATATAAATATAAAGTAGTTGCATATACAAAACATATATTAAACGTATACCAATTTATGATATAAGTATACTATTTACTATTTATCTTTTTAATTTGTTCATATTTTCAATATCTATAAATATAAAGTAGTTGTAAATATCAAAAATCCACTAAACATATACTAATTTATGATATACGTATATCATTAACTGTTATTTATCTTTTTATTTTTTTTATATTTCTAATCAGTATAAACATAAAATAGTTACAAATACTAAACATATATATAATGTATACCATTTACTATTTATCTTTTTAATTTGTCCCAATATGTATAAATATAAAATAGTTGCAAATAGAAAATATATACATAACATATACAATATTTTCATAAGCATATACCATTTACTATTGTTTTTTTTAAGTGTCCAAAAGCACTCATTGACATTATTATTGTAATGTCCTGGATCACTCGCCAGTGATATTGTTCGCTTTGCCCCAAGCCTGAGTCTCTACCTGGCTACCAAGGCCTCACGGCTTTAAAACTCGTCATCTAGAGTAACACAGCTTCCACGCCGTGGGCCCCATACTACCTGGACAATATTGTCCTCTTTGGGGGAGCTCTCATGCTTCCACCCCTCAAGGTTTTAAACGCGTCTAAGGCCATCATTGGGGGTATCAGAGCAGCGCTCGATCCTCTCCCAACAACGCGTCATTGAGGAGAGGTATCCACACCCTTATAAGGCGTGCTTCGTTCTCCTCTCCAACCGATGTGGGTGTTGCGCGATTTCTGCAAGTGCACAGATCGTTTACAAGTAATAAAGTGATGAGTGAGTATCGTTCCCACGAGGAAGGGTTTGTCAAGTACCAATTTTTAATATTACTCTATTATTTAGAAAATCAATTATGAGATTTATAATGAAATTAAAGTAAATAAATAATGATAAATATGAAAATAAAATTAAAGGTCTAGGATTTAGAATTCATCAATTGATCACATATGATTTCTTTATAATTTTTAGATGGATTATTTTTGCTGGAATTAATGATTAGATTTCCTAAATTATATGATATTCTCTCTCAAGATACAATATGTGTGTTCATATTAACCTTACGTCTACTCTCGTGATTATAAGCAATTAACACAAACCCATTAAATTTCATGGAAATCCTTTTAAAAATCACAAAGGAGTATTCTTATCTCTAAGCAATACATTTCCTAGGTTAATTATCCTAATGAACTAATATTGTGCTTCCACTCTCGTTACTTTACACAATATCTTAAATCATGCAATTAATGGCCAGTTAATTACAAGCATTAAATTTTAAGATAAAAGATTAATTTCAACAATCAAATCCAATCAATTAAATATAAATAATCATATGCAAATCAAAAGATTACATCTAAATCCTAGAAAATAAAATTAGCTATTCATAATTAAAAGAGAAGAAACAATTAAATTAACAATAAAAATAATAAACATAATAATAACTTATAATTAAATTCAAGAATAGAGTTTAGAGAGAACTTATTTTGGGATACAATATTTGATGAACTCAAACTTCCAAAAACTCCTCATCTTGATCAGAATAAAAAATAAAACTAATCTACTTTAAGAAAACATATGAAAATCTCTCTACATATTTTTTTTATGGATTTTCTTTGATGCTATTTCCCATTGCCAAGCATGGTATTTATAGACATGTTTGGTGGAAGAATTCAAGTTTCATTAAAATTCTTACATCAAAAATTCAACATTGATGGTTAGGTTGGCCACCAACCATTGAATTCCTTCATCAATATTCAAAAATGGTTAGGTTGGCTACCAACCATTGAATTTTGGCCACCAACCATTGAATTCCTTCATCAATATTCAAAAATAGTTAGATTGACTACCAACCATTGAATTTTGGCCACCAACCATTGAATTTATTTCTCATGGATTGAAAACTTGAATCATTGCTTGCATCATTATTTTTATTGCATCATTTTAATCTGCAAAAATAAAATAAAAATACTTAAAATATGTTATAATTTATTTATAAATTGTAGAACTATTTATTTCTAAAAATAAGTAATAATATTATTGCATTCTTGAGAATTGAGCTAAAATTTAAGTTTAAACAATTAAAATAACTCTAAAAATATAGAGTTATCAGTGGGATCTCTCAATCCACCCCTCTTAGGGCCCAGCGTCCTCGCTGGCACTCCGATCCGAGAACCGCTCTGATACCATCTTTGTTAAAGGTTTCTTCCCTCCAGGACAACAAAAAATGGTACCTATCAGCATATATGCATACGTACTAATTAATATACAAAACTAATAATTCTACCATTGATTTCAACATCCCTTATATTAACAAAGTCATCAAGAAATTTGGTTAACTCTAAACACATCTGACCTACTGACAATTATTTCCGACTTACTTTCATTCTATAAAATACTTTAACGTCATAGCTTAAACAGCTATTGCTTCACAACCCTATACACTTAACCTATGACATCATTCTATTTCTAAATTTCCATCAACATTTCATTATCTTTCATATTTCTAATCCTTCCATTTATGCACATAAAATAATAAATTCATTATTATTATTGATACTCAATAAAACCTCCACGCAAGGTTTATGTCTTTCTCAATTTATGTCATTCCATTTTAATCTCAACTTAAACATATATACTTTATGAATATGTTCAAATAATAACTCTACTTATGGCATACTAAAATTCTTTTCCTTAATAAAATCAGTACTTAATCTTTAGTCATTCCTCCAACATAGCATAAAATCTAATACCTCAAAATATTATCTCATTCCGAGAACTTAAATCCACTTCAGGTATATCCAAAATTGTTTAAATTTGCAAAATTATTTATAATCATTCATAGTAATTAAAACATTTTCACTTTTATTTTAGAACTCAAGGTACTTTGTCCAGAAATGCTACACAATATGCAATCTTAATGCAATGATCCATGACTAATAACTTTATGATGCGTGACTCAACAGATGTAGACAGACAGACACACTGGACACAAATACAGAGTCCTAAAATAATAAATTCTCAAAACTGATGTTAAAATCATACTTTAAATTCATTTAAAATATTTCATTTCCAAATCATTTCCAAATCACAAATACAGAGTAACACAGCTTCCACGTCGTGGGCCCCATACTACCTAGACAATATTGTCCTCTTTGGGGGAGCTCTCATGCTTCCACCCCTCAAGGTTTTAAACGCGTCTGACGCCATCATTGGGGGTATCAGAGCAGTGCTCGATCCTCTCCCAACAACGCGTCACTAAGGAGAGGTATCCACATAAGACGTGCTTCGTTCTCCTCTTCAACCGATGTGGGATCTCTCAATTATCAATTTGTCAAAATATTTGTAGATAGAAAAAACATTGACTACATCAATCTATTAAAATGTATAAAAATGAACATAAATTTTTTCTTATTTTTTTTACCATTGTAAGTTTCTATTATTTTTCTGTATTTTCATTTAAGTTAGTTTTCATTTATTATATATATATGATTATTAAGCTTTTTTAATAAAATAAAATAATTAATGTTATAATAATATTAAGAAGAAATTTAGAATTGTTGAGATTTTTTAAAAAAATTAGAGGGATGAACCATTAACATATAACATTAATTAATTGTTAATTAGTTAACCATCAACAATATATATGATTGATTGTTTGGTACTGTGAAACCTGAAATTAAAATTAAAATTAAAATTAAAAAAATAAAAAATAAAAAAAAAGATAGAGAAAATGGCCCACCACACATGTGATAATGGATTAGTAGGTGGCTCCTCCGCAGTGACATTTCCATTCTAAGAAAATCTATCACCACATATATGAGATAAAAGTAATAAAAACATAGGGAACAAACAAAGGGGCGTAAAAAATAATAAGCTAGAAACAGCCTGAATCAAGTGTTTTTTTTTTTTTTTTTTTTTTTTTTGATAAACTGCATAGGGTTATTTTTGTAATAAAAATGGCTGAATAAGCATTTTTAAAAATTTTTCTTTTTGGAAATATTATTATAATATATATATATATATATATATATATATATATATATATATATATATATATATATCTTTTTTTTTTGTGTAGTTGTGTAAAAATTTTTAGGCCTAATTTGATACGGGAGATTTTAAATGAAAGAATTTACAAAATTTATGGATTTAGCTAAATTTATCGTTTGACAATTTAAAAGATAGTCAAAATCTATTAATTTTGGAAAATCTCTTACTTTCTAAAATCATTCATTTTTAAAAGTTTTAATTTCTCATTTCCTAATTGGAAAGTTCAAAATTCATAATTTTTTGTGTATGAGGGTTATGATTATTTTTTTTATTTTAAAATTATTCCTAACAATCAATTGATTTTATAATTAATCTAAATAGTGAAATCTTTAAAATTTATAAATTTCACAATTTATATTAAATTTATAAATTTAAAAATCTCTCAACATAAATAAAATTTTAATTAATCACATAAAATCTTATAGATTAAATAGTAATTTATTCAAAAAAAATTTGTTCAAATACAGCTAAAGGACGTTGAATATTTCGAAACGGAAAGCCTACCATAGTCGTGCAGCGCTTGAATAACATGATTATAAAGCCCAGGCAATGACCAACTCAAGCCCATTGTCAAACCAAATCACTCCATATCATTCACATGTCGTTTCTTGTTTTAGGTAAAGATAAAAGGAATGATCTTGTTTGGTTGGAAAATTTTCAAATAATGAAATTTGCAAATGATTTTAGTTTTAATTGTATGATAAATAAATGATTAAATTGATATTCTGATATTTTGAATTAACCAATGTGTTTTCAGTTTTTTTTTTTTTGGGAAAAGCAAAAGCATACAAATAATTATTTGATCTCTCATGTGAGATTTTGATTCGTTAATGTAGTACACAAAATGAATTTTAGTTATCATTGTGATATATCACTTCTTACAGTGAAAATATCTAGTACTATTGATAAATGTAAAGTGTTATTAAAAACTTATATGGCGAAAAATAATATCAAACTTAACAAATGTTATTTACAATTAATTTTATATTGGTTTGGAAAGATAATTAGTGATCCAAAAGCCATTAGAAAGGATACGGTAGAGTTTTATAGAAATCTTTTGGTGCTTCATTGTCATTCAAAGTTTGATATTCTAAGCGCTAGGCCAGTAGTAAAGGAGGGGGATGCTTTAAAGTTATTGAAACCTATTAATGAGGAAAAGGTGAGGGTAGCTAAGTATTCTATTGGGAATGAAAAAGCTCATGGGCCAGATGATTTTAGTAGTTGTTTTCAATAAGAAATGTTGGCATACTGTGAAAGAAGATGTGGTGATTGCAATTCAAGAGGTGTTTAGTCAATGGATCATTTTGCCTCAACTAAATGCTATAGCATTCCTAAGGTTTCTAATGCCAATTGTCTAGTTGATTTTAGGCCAAGAGCATGCTGCAATGTGTTATATAAGTGTACTACTAAGGTATTGGCTACTAGAATGGGGAATATTTTATAGTACTTGGTGCATGGTAATTAATTAGCTTTTGTCAAGTGTAGGAAACTTGCTAATAACATTATGCTTGGTCATGAGTTAGTGAGAAATTACCACAAGGAACGGAGGAAGCCAAATTGCGTGCAATTAAAATAGATTTAAGAAAGGCTTATGATTCAGTCAACTGGGATTTTCTTGAAGAAGTGCTTATTAGCTTTCATTTTCCTTTTCATTTTGTCAAGACAATAATGAGTTGTGTAGGAGGTGTTAAGTTTTCAATCATGGTTAATGCAGTATTGGAAGGTTACTTTTAGGGAGGTAAGAGATTAAGGCAAGGGGACCATATGTTTTCTTTGCCTTTTGTTTTGGTGATGGAATGCTTGACCAGGGCATTAAAAGTTAGAGTTAGTAGGAATTTTGGGTATCATTGTTGTTGTAAGGAGCTAAAGCTAAACCATTTTTGCTTTGCAAATAATTTATTTCTATTTTGTGCTGGAAATGTGCAGGATGTTCAGGAATTAAAAGGGAATCTAGATTAGTTTAGTGAAGTCCCTAGATTGTGTATTAATGCTAACAAGAGTTCTATATTTTTTAGTAGTGTGTCTACAAAGGAAAGGAGCAAATCTTGAATAACCTAAGCTTTAAAGAAGAATAGTTGCCTGTTAGGTATCTAGGTATACTATTAATATCTACTAGGTTCATTTAAAGGGATTGCAAGTGTCTCATAAAAAAAAAATCCAAGCTAGGGTGGCAAATTGGACAACTATATTTTTGTCATATGTAGGCAGATTGCAGTTTGTTCAATCTATGCTTATGAGCCTTCATGTTTATTGGAGTGGTATTATGATTCTTCCAAAATATGTTATTTAGGAAATTGAGAGTTTATGTAAGAAGTTTTTGTGGTCTAGTTCAGGGGATACAAAGATAAGTTTGCTGACTTGGAAGGTTGTATGTTCTGAAAAAAGAGAGGGAGGTTTGGGATCGAGAGACTTAGTGAGTTGGAATAGCGTCGCTATAAGTAAGCCAATATGGTGTTTATTGGGTGAAAAGACCTCAATTTATGCTCAATGGATTCATGCAAATAGGCTTAAAAAATTGGGGTTTGGGGAAATTGCTAAACATTATGATTCTAGTTGGATTTAGGCAAGTCTTCTCAAGCTTAGGAGTGTGTTTAAACAGCTTTATGGGTATAAGCTTGGGAATAACAATCAATTTTGGTTTTGGTTGGATCCTTGGTCAGGGAGGGGGAATTAATTGTTGATAAATTCCTAGATACTGTGATTGCAGGTACAGGGATTGGGAAAACTCCAAAGGTTGCTAAAATCTGAAAGCATGAAAGGTGGGAGTTACTTGATCCTATTGATGAGGTGACTTTGACAGCTTGGGATTTTATTAAAAAGAATTATACAATTAGGGCCAATATGCAAGACCATATTTAATGGAAAGGTTCTCCTTCAGGTAATTACTCATCTTAGAGTGCTTAGGAGCATCTTAGGAATCATCATAAGGGTAAGAGCTGGTATAGACTTGTGTGGATTGTAGGAAATGTTCCTAGAATGAGCTTCATATTATGGCTAGCTTGACAAAATAAATTGCGCACTAGAGAGTTGATGAGGAAATGGTGATTAATGATGATCCCTATTGCTTTTGTAGTGTTATGCAGGAGAATATAAACTATTTTTTTTTTAAATGCCACATGACTTCGAGAATTTGGAAGATATGGTGTGAATCAGGTGTATACATGTTGGAGAAGAATTATCAGTTTTTTCTATAAGATATGTAATGGAAAATCTTCCATCAAGAAGCTACACAGATTAGCATTAATAGCTATTGTATACTCTATATGGTTCGAAAGAAATCGTGTGATTTTCTAGCAAGAGAGTTTTAAAAAGCAACATGTTTATAATTGTATTAGGAATGTCATTCTTTTGAAGTGTACAAAGATAAGTATTGCAGGCAGTTATAGCATTATTAGAGAAAACTTTGTGAGATTGGAAAGTTGAAATAAGGAGGTGGATTCTGAGTTGTACTGTGATGCTGGCTATTTTTTCTGCTTGTTTTGTATTGTTAGATTATTAATGAAATTTCACTTTGGCATTGACAAATATATATATATATATATATATATATATATATATATATATATATATATATATATATATATATATATATATATATATATATATATATATATATATATATATATATATATTGGTTTTCTATATTTTAGAGATTTTTTTTTTAAATGCCATACATATTAACAAACCACGTGAAGTACACAATGGTTTTACATTCTTTCATTGGCTCTATTTATTTTATGAAAATAATTTAATTTTGGAAATTATTTTCTAAGGAAAACATTTTCCAAGAAAAATGGATAAACCATTATTTAGTCCCTAATATTTGACCTAATTAATTATTTAGTCTATACATTATGTGAAATTGACTATTTAACTCCTAAAATTTTATTCGTAAATAGAATTAGTCATTCCGTCCAAAATTTATCAATTTACTATTAAATTAAGATGAAATGGTGAAAATACAAAGACTAAATAGTTAATTAAGTTAAATATTAAAAACTAAATAATAATTTGAAGAAAAATATTTTCACCATTTCACCTTTATTTTAATGGTAAATTAGACCAATTTTTGATAGAATGACTAATTTTATTAACGAAATGAAATATTAGAGATTAAATAGTTAGTTTCACAAAATGCAGTGACTAAATAGTTAATTAGATTAAATCTAAGAGACTAAGTAATAGTTTACTCAAAAAATTTTCTAAAAATTATTTTTCTGTTATTTGGTTGTAATATTAAAAATTAAAATTTTCAAATTGTAAGATTACAAACATATTTAAACTTATAAGAATTTCATAATTTTAAAATTTTATTATTAAATACGAGAAAATACATAAATATGGTAAATTTGGTGGTTGCCTAAGATCATTAGTGACTGTCGGTGGTTGCTTGAGATCATTAGTGATTGTCGGTGATTGCCGTCTGGCGGTGATCATTAGTGATCGCCGATGGTAAGTATCATTGATCACTGGATTAATAAATTTATATTTGTATATATTTTCATTATAATGAGTTTGTTAAAATCTGAAAAATGACTTCCAGTTTAAAAAAGAGAAAGTTATTTTCTTTAAAAAATACTTAGTTTTCTGTTAACCAGAAAAATATTTTCCATTGACTAATATTTTCCTAATATTAGAAAATACAAAAAATATTTATCAAAAAAATATTTTTCGCAAAACAAACAGAGTATAACATAATCAACTAAAACTTATCCTTTTTTTATTATTACAAAACAAAATAATTTAAAATTGGAAAAAATGTGTTATTCTTGAACCCAGCATTACAATATTGAAATAACTTTATTTTTCTCCATGACTATACAATTATAATTAATTTGATGGATTATCATTAGGAATTACCAATTGCAAAACATGTTCAATCAATTGTGTCAAATTCAAATAAGAAGAGCCCCCTTCTGAATTGCATTATTGGCCATTTTTCCAAGTTCTATAGCCTTCTTTATGTCCTCACTCTTCACCTTATATCCATCACCATAATTCAAAGGTATCTTAACACCAACAATTAAACCAATTTTCAAAACTTGCACTATCAGCTTTTCATTTTGGGACTTTTCAGCAGATATAGGCCAAGTCATCATTGGCACACCAGCCCAAATCCCTTCAAGTGTTGAATTCCAACCACAATGTGTCAAAAACCCTCTAATTGCTTGATGAGATAATATTCGTATTTGTGGTGCCTGTCCTCTAATATTTAGTCCTCTTTCTTTAACCCTTTCTTCAAAATTCTCTTCTTTTAGCCACTTACCTAATTCTTCCAAATTATCTCCTTCTTTAATTGCCCAAATAAATGGTTTATTTGTTGCTTCTAAGCCTAAACCAAGTTCTATTTGTTGTGGTGAAATTTGATAAAGACTCCCCAAACAAGCATACAAAACAGAGTTTTCTTTCTTTGATTCAAGCCATTTTAAAAATTCATGTTCATTTGATGATGAAATTGTTTTGTTATATAAAGAAACTGGACCTACACACCATATTTTCTGGACTACTTTTCGGTGTCCTTGAACATAAGTTGCCTCTAACTGTTCAAAACTATTTACTATTACTTCTTCTGCAGAGCGCTCTGCCTCTTTAAATGCTTTCAAAATCTGTGAATTTTGTTGTTTAGATTGTGGCATTTGTGCTATATTATAGTCAATCATGTAAGGAATGTTAGGTACTAAAAAGGGTTCTAAAATTAGATTTCACATTTTCAAATACCTTGTGGAGTCCAAGATTGTAAGAGCAAAACAAAACAAAACAAGAAATCGCATGGAAGATAAATCTTGGAATCTTGAATTTAAAACCAATATTACTAGTCCATGGTAAACAAACATCTGCAATTATACAATTAGGATTCAGTTCTTGCCCTTGTAGCCATTTATCTAATGGTTCTTGTCACATATAACTTGCTCTAATAAAATATGGCATCAAATCTTGAGAAGGGAGTGAATCACTATTCACATCCTTCATAAGACCACATTCTTGGCAAGGAAATGGTAGAGAAACAAATTGGATTTTGAGATTCAACTTTTTAGCATATTCAATGATTTTATTGCATCTTACCTCATTAAGAAGTGTGATGACAATTGTAACAATTAAGCCACGATGAGGGAGAAGGTTAGCCATCTCTGTAAAGGGTACAAAATGGCTTTGAGACATCATAGGAATTAAAAGGAAATGAAGTTGATGATTATTTTGTGAAGCCATGGCGTTGAAAGCTAGTTTGTATGGTGGTAGTAATAATAATAATAATAAGATTTTAGTATGAAAAAATTGGATTTCAAATAGCTCATAATACATATAATGGCATAGACTTGTGCAATAATATATATGGGGTCTATGCTAGTCAATCGGTAACTTGGGCCCATAGAATTACTTTTTGGAGAATTCATCAACTCCGGAAATTGAAGTTTTTATTGAGCAATTTCTATAGAGAAACTAATTTTTCACCAAGTTAGTTAGCCAATTACGGGGTATTGATGGCCTCTCGTGCATGACATTAGTGAAGTAGCCTATAATTTCATGTATCATGTAAGGAAAATAAATCAGTTTGCAAATATAGAAGTTGACTTGTGTCATAAAATAATCACCGAGTATAGTATACTTACTTGACTTGTGTCATAAAATAATCATCAAGTATAGTGTACTTACTACTATTATATCCAATTAATTATTTTGTCAATATGATCATCTTTCTACTTAAAAAGATCATCGTCTTTTAAGTTGTATTCATAAATATAATTTATATTTTGTAAAATTTTATATTTTATTTATTGTTAGTCATTATTTATTTTTATAACTAAAAATTTTGTCTTCCATCTAAAAAAGAATTGAATATTTTTATATAAATTTGATGCGGAATTTTGCTCTACAATTCCTTCCCAACTTAAAATAGTGCAAGTTATGAAATTGTTCACAGAAATTAGAGTTGAATCACTCCACTTTAGTGATATCCTCGGTTAGCAAATCTTTCAAATTAATATCATGAAAAAATATTGATACATTTTTATGTTTTTATTTCATTGGATTAATGTATAGATCCAGTATAAGTAAAACTTAACCCAAACTCATTTATATATAATTAAACCTTATATAATTTTTTTCTATTAATTCTTATATAATTTGATTAAATATCCAACAATATTCTACTAAGAGCTAACTATTATTTAAAAAAAAAAAAAAAGAAAAAAAGAAAAAGATGTGTGAGGGAAGCAAACAGGGGGCCCATATACGAAGACCAAGCCTATTAAAGTCCACACAGGGCTCGTTGAGCTTGTTAAAGACTGGCTCTGACCCATATTGGCGCCGCCGTTGGAGCATGGTAATCTAGTAGCAGAGGTTAAATAAATAAGTGTTCTTTATAGTTTTTTTATTTAAAAATAAAGTAATTTATTTTGTTTGTGAAAAAATATTTTTTTTTGAAAAATTATAATTTTATTTGTATTTTTTATAAATTAAATTATTTTTTTATAATTCTATTTGATTGTGAAAAAAGTTTTAATTTTACCAAAATATGATTTATTTTATATAAAATAATAAATTTACAAGAAAAAAATTTTATAATTACCAAAAAATGGTACTCTTTAAAAAAAATCACAATTTTTTTATAAAATATATCATATAGATAAATCATTAGGTCATTTTATTTTAAAATGAAGTACAAAATTTTATTTTTTTATGACCAATATAATAGTGATAAATAATAAATATAATTAAAATATTTAAAATATTATAATTAAGTTAACTTAGTATTATATTTCACTAATTAAAAATGAGAAATAGTAGAATAATTAAGATAGTATTTAAAATTTATATACCTATAAATTTTATAAAAAAAATTCTAATTTACAAAAAAATATAAAAATATTATGATTTTTTGTAAGAGAGTCATTTTTTCGTAATTATGAAATTATTTTTCTTTTTTATAAAATTGTTATTTTAAAATAAGTCATATTTTTGTAAAATTAAATATTTTTTCGCAATTAAGAAAAATTACAAAAAATTAGTTTAATTTATAAAAAAATATAAATAAAATTGTGATTTTTTATAAATAAAAGTTATTTTTTCGCAAATAAAGTAGATTACTTTGTTTTTAAATAAAGTAACTATAAAAAGCACTTAGGTAAATATGTTTATTTATTTATTTTATTCTTTTGAAAATGAAAAAGATTTTTTTTTTTTTCTTTTGTCTGTCTCTTGAGGTTAAAATTGGGGGAAGAGAGGTTAATAGAGGATGTAATCATTAAATATGCAATTCATAAGCTAAAGATAGTTATGGTAATGTCTGCTGCTTCTGGTAGGGAGCTTCTTGTTTATTTTTCATCTCTCTCCCTTGTTGATTTTGTAATTTTAATTGTGAGAAATCCTTAATCCAACTCAAAAATCTTAACTTTTCAATTCTTCTTTCAAATTTAGTTTATCGAAATAGAGGATAATGTTATGTCGGGGTAGGGATTTTATTAGGTTATCCTCTAGCATAAGCAATGGTATATTAAGTTATCAGTGGTACAAATACAATTGTAAATTTGTAAATCAGTGGTACCAAGTTCATTGTGGAAAGTTCAACTTCCAAAACACTGTTAATTAACTATTGGATTGTGGTAATTGGTGGGTGAATAGTGGAATATTTATTGCGATGGACTTGAGTTATAGCAAGTTGTAGAAATTTTTCTCATCCGCAAGGGAGTTTCAAATTACAGGGCTACAGAATCTGATGGATAATTCGAGATGTAGATTTTATAATCTAAAGGAGAAGCAGGGCCTAGAAGAATTGGTCTTGTAATGGTGCGCCAGAAATCCAATTACCGAAGTGCAAGTTCTCAAATCATTACAACATTTCAAATGTATCTAGACTTTTAGTCGTATCGTTCGGTGGAATTGAATTCTCATTGTGGATAAGTAATTTCATATCCATTAATATGGTACAATAGAAAATTCTTGTTTACATTTATCATTGCCACCATTTGGATGATTATCTATTCTTATTAAAATTGGACTAATTTGACCGATTCAACTAGAAAAATTAAGAACTGGTTCTCATTTCAATCCGATTTAACTCAGAAAATCAAATAGACTATGATCCATATAAAATCCGGCAAACCACCTAGATAATCAATGACCCTTAGCAACCCAGACTAATTTTTCCAAGTTATCTAGATGGTGATTTTTTTTTTTTTTTTTCCATTTCAATAGCACCCATGGGCCTGTTATATATATTTACATATCAATAGGCTTGTTATTTATATCTATACAACTTCTCCTATCTTTTATATTGTTTGAGTATAGGACAAAAATTTGTTATTTGTATCTACACAACTTTTCAACTCCTTTGTATTTTTTTCAATGTAGGATAAAGTATATGTCTATACTCTTTACCAATATCACATTGGTGAATGAATATAACCAGTCAATGTATTTCTCTACTTATTTCTTGAGAAAATTTGATTGCAATATATTTTGTATACATGACTATGCTTGGTATATTTAAATAATTTTGTCCAATTGTGGAATTTGGGTTTGAGTCTCAACCAATTTTGAATTTATTTTTAATTATTGTTTTTCTGATGAAAAATATTAAAGCTTTTTTAAAAAATAGAAAAAATAATAAAAAATAACTTTTAAAAAATGATGTATGGTTAATGGAAATTTTGGTGCTGAATTCCCTCTTCCAATTGCTCATAAATTCATTTTCAAATTCAGTTATGTTTCATTATTTTCCATTTTTTTAATATATGAAATTTGACTTTGGTTTTTTTATAAAATTTATTGACAAATTAGATCAAATTATGTATTGAATTGTTAAATATAATATAAATCATTATCAAATTTTATTAATTAAAATACTATAAAGGTTTGACATGAAACTAAAAGTTATTTAAATTTAATATTATGTTAACATTTAATTTTTTTTTTATTTGGAACATATAAAAATATTAGGATTCTCTTCAAACAACCGAAAATCCAAATTCCCTTAACCTCATTCGTATATATATATATATATATATCAAAAGTCATATTCATATTTATTAATATAATATTAACATTCTTACTTATATAAAATTAAAAATATATATATATTACACTGAAAATATTTTATTTATATGTATATTATAATTAGAATTTCTTAATGTGAAAGCAATGAGTGATTCTTTTGAAAGATGATATCTATTTGAAATATTTTAATTATATATATATATATATTATTTTTTAAATATAAATAATATATTATTTAAAATTTTAATTTAGTCCTGATTGAACATTCTTAATCTATATCCCTATGTTTTCGATGGTTTTAAAATCAGACCGGCTTTAAAAACATATGCATTACTCTCACTTAAAAGTCATTTAAAGAGTTGGAATTCAAGGCATGAAAGGAGAGAAAGAATTGGGTGCTGGGTTTTATGGGGATGATTCATCTTTTGCTTATTGTTGGACGTCGTTCAAGCGTGCGTTATTGATCTCTCAAATACAAGAGTTATCACGAGCTACAAGAAATATCTCTTGATATACTCAGGTGAGAGGCGTATTTTAGGTGTATGAATTAGTAAACCGGATGACCTGTAAAATAAATGTTTAGAGTGGTTTACGTAATATATTTGTGGAATCACTCAAATGCTTAAATCAGTACTGGCGGTTAATCGAAAAGAACTTGAATCTCTTAGGAAAAAAAATAAGCTTACTCTTACAACAGAGAAATGTGAGTTATTTATAAAAGCCTCCAGTAATTAAAATATTTTTTCAAATCCCACTAGCTATTATATTTAGAATAGAAATATTCAACTTGTCCATATTGAGTTTGAAAATGAAAATGAGAATTCTTATTGAAGTCAGTGCGTATCATATTTATATGATCAACAATCTACCATCTTAGCGCCATCTCTTCAAACAGCAGTATAACACCTCTAATCCAAAGATTTTTTAATTCTATAGTAAACTTTTGCTTTTAATGTTTGATCTCAATTTTAAATAAATCTCAATGCCAGCATCTCGGCATCAGCTCCTTTTGAAAATACAAGTGTTTTTTATTTATTGGTTTATTTTGCTTGCATTTTGCTTTCTTTTTTAATTTCTTTAAATTGTTGAACATGAACGTACACACATGCATAATTTTTTTTTAATCGAATTATATATGCTTTAAACGTGGTAGGATATGATAATCATGATTACTTATTGCCCCCTCCTTAATTATTTAAATTAATTAGAGGCAATATAATTAAGTTTCTTTCTCGTTTGAAGTTGGATTCTTTTATTTTTTCAAATATGGAATAAGACCTTTGAGCTATAGAAGGAAGAAATAAGTATTATATGTTCATATAAAATTGAAAAAATTATGTTTGTCTTAATAAGAGTATCTCAACAAGAAAAGAAACATTATATTTTATATTGTGAAATGAGCATTAAATTATTGTTTTATTTAATCACACTTAAATTTGAATAAATACTAACCAAACCTTGACTTAAATTAAAACCTTTAATTATGTAGACTCCTACAATTGGAAATCTCAGTAAATTTTATTTCTTTCTCATGTATTTTTGTTTTTTGGGATCTTAAAGATGAAATATATGTATAATGAGAATAATATATAAACGGAAAATAATATTACCGTATAATTGACAAGGAATTAAAAAGAAACAACATTTAAAGTATAGGATTTAATTTGCAATAATCTATAGTTGAAATTGTAATATATATATATATATATATATATATATATATATATATATATATATATATTGGATAGGCGGAGGCTAGTTTGATCCGATTGTTGATAAATAATCGGATTGAATCAGCTGAACTGGATGAACCGTTCAATTTTGAAAATTATTAAAAAAAAATTTAACTTTTATTATATTTATTTTTTCTTAGATGTATTTAAATTTGATATTTAGTTAATTGTATTTATTCTTTTATTAGAAGTATTTTTTTAGATGGTTATAATTTAATATATTATATTAATCACATAAAAATATTAAAAAAATACAAAATATGGCCTTTTAGAGTAAAATAGTTGAACTAGTGGTTTAATTGTTCAAACTGAAAATCGATAATCTAACTGATTTGATTATCCATTTAGTTTTTAAAACACTGATATAATGATATATAAAGAATACAATGTATGAATATAAGATTGGCTAATGGATCACGTTTTAAAAAGACATGTTCACAAACAAGAAGAAAAGCCAATTAGACGCAATTGACATAGTCATTTGTCAATATTTTCGATGGAGTGTTTCATACTTAACTAAATCAAGCTTAGAATCTGCAAATGTTGTTGGCCATTATATATTAATTAAGCAATTTTAATTATAAAGAAGATATATCCAAATCATTTGTCAAACCAATCAATTATTATAATTATTCAGAAGATGCATCAATTTTCTCCATATTAAATTGATTTTATTAAATCAAATTATTAGCTTCCATTAGAAAAACATCTATGAAAGAATCCAATTTAATTCTTAAACAACAATTATTTCATATGGAGTATAAACCAATAATTATGTTATTTTATTTTTAACTATCATTATTTATTTAAAAACAATTAATGAGATATTAAAAAATATAAATTACAAGAATATTGGTGTAATTCAACTATAAATAAAGTATAATTAAATTATACATATAAATTAAATTTTATAAATAATTTCATATCAAACTTTAAAATCGATAAAATATAATTTATTTGAATTAAATTCTTACAAAATTATATGTGAGAATGCAGTAATATAGTATATATATATCTAATAAGCAATGAAAATCATATGAATATCTTAATTAGTTATATGTAAAAAAATGTAAAATCATTAACTTGCCTCTCACTATTACATTTACCAAATCTCTCAAAGTTATTGCCATTACCTTGTCTATGCTGTTCATGAGAAACACGATACACAGCAATTATTGCAAAATTGACAAAATCTTAGTTAAAATTTCTAAACATTTATTTTTAATCTCAAAATTACCGTCATTTTTAGTTGAAAGTGACACATTATTTTCTTTCCTTTTCATTTCCCATCACTATTCATCAAACCATCCAAACTCAATCATGAGCCACCATCCTCATTACTACTAATTAATATTCATCTACCCAACTAAAGAATAACTAATTAATTAAAATTGCCCTTAGCCGGCTATAATTATTACTCCCTTCATTCTATCATTTTAGAAGAAATTTTAAATTTCAATTTATAAATCATTTTAAAATTTCAATCAAATATTTATTATTTTTTTAATTTTATCCTTCATTTATTTTCAATCAAATATTTTACATTAATTACTTTTATTTTTTTACATTAAAATCAATAAATAATATTTTATTTTTTTTATTTTAAAATCATGATAATTTAATAAAATTTATTAATTTTTATATTAAAATTTTAAACAATAAATATTATACAAATGAGGGATTACCATCCAACTAAAACAAAATTGAAAAATAATTTTATTAATGTAATTTTTTTTTTATTTAAACAATGCTTAGTATTATTTTTCACACCCATATATGTATGTTATTTTTCAATTTATAAATTTTCATTTATTAGAATGCATGATTAACGAAATTTAACTATTTTTACATTAAATCGACTACGGCTACTCTTGCGCTTTCAAGAAAGTGGACCCATTATTTCTTTGAAGATTTTCAATCATACGTATACAAATAGCGCGTGATTTACAATCTCCGAGGTCAAGCCCTGGAGAAAAGGAAGATGCCACGCAAGTAAGTTGTCGTTGTCTCGTCGACGCTGGTCAATAACGGCGTGCATTGTACGCACCGTAAACGGCTTTAGATATGGAAATACACAGGAACTGTCCTCCCCAGTCTGCCACCTGCAGTTTCATGGAACATCCTCTCTCGACAATATATTTTAAATTAAAATAATTAATTTTTCACAGAAGCATTACTTATTATCATTATTATTATTATATTTGCTTCAATAATTCTTACATGGTCAAACTTACCCTTGCAGCTTTTTTTTAAAAATTAAGATCTTGAATTTATGAATTTATTTTCTCAAATTTTCTTTTTTGCCAAGTAATTTATTTTCTTAAATTTAAGGCAAATTCTACGTTTCACCTCACTAGCATTACTTGAGGTAAAATACGCAATTTGCATTTATAACCATAATTTAATAGCAGTGTATTTTTATTAACTAATATATTCATATTGGAGTCTTTTATTTCTATAAAGTTTAACAAAAAATTATAATATCAATCGATAAATCATTAAAAAATAGTCTCATATAATGAAAATTTTAAAATTTATTTAGAAAAATAGTGTAAATATTTATGTTAATATGGATATATACTTAAATTTTTTTGAATATATACTTTAATGGATAATGTTACAGAGGTATTCATTTGTATCGTATTTTTTTTAATTAACTAATTAATAATAATTAAAGATATCATAATTGGATTATAGATATATATATATTTATCAAAATTAAATCCTCTTTTATACACATATCTATAAACATTTCAAAATTATATATCCACTTATTTCATATTCATAACACTTATTAAATATATTAATGAACTAATTTCCTTGATATGTTGGTTTTAATTGTCATGCAATTTCTTTTTGTATACCTTTCACACTAAGCAAGCATAAAGATGGGGAATAGTATAAGGGTGCAAAGGACAACAACAAACAAGACTTAACAATTTTTAATTCATAATCAAATTAACAGAAATAGAAAAAGGGTATTTTTTAATTCCAAACCTAATTATAGAATTAAGCCACGTCATCTTCCTTTAGCCAAATGTATTAAGCCAAAAGGCCATATAGTTAAGCTAAAGCTTAATCCAATTTGAAATTTCTCCTTACTTAATCACCACCTCCTCTCTTTCTCTTTCTCCCTCTCTTCTCTGTCCTATCCTTTGTGTCACAGTCCACCTCTCTCTCTCTCGTTGTCAATGCATAAAAGAAAGAACCACCGTTTCCATCACTACTCCGATCTCTTTCTTTAAAGAAAACTACCAATTCAAGAACTCAAAATGCGGCCTTTATCGGCCTTCTTGATCCTTGCACTCCTCCTCCTCCTCCTCCCTTTGTCGGTGGTTTACTGTGCTAGTCTTCTCCCTTTGCAAAGGGCTTTCCCTTTGAACCAAAAAATCGAACTCGAGCAACTCAGAGCTCGGGACAAGGTTAGACATGCCCGTCTCTTGCAAGGTTTTGTTAATGGCGTTGTCGACTTCTCAGTTGAAGGCTCTTCCGATCCCTATCTTATTGGGTAATTTTATTTTATTCTTTTGATTAATTTTCAGTAACTTTTATATTGATGGGTTTGTTTTGCACTGGAAACTTAAGTTTTTGGGGTTTTTGTTAAGCTTATGCTTGTTTTGTTTCTCTTGTTTTTGCTTTATCTGGTTAATTTTTATCATTTAAGCTGTTCCATGAATTTGCATTGATGGGTTTATTTAGAATTGCTAACTTTTCTCTGGTTTTTTCCTTTTTTTGCTGGGTTAGCATTTGTTGAACATCATTCTCCATCGCTACGTACCATCACAAGGGTATTTCTATTTGCACATTTATAATCAAAGGTAGCAGAAAAGTTAAGAAAAAGGAAATGAGATTTTGGTTCTTTTTGGTTTGTGTAGGCAAAGATTGATTCTTTGCTTTTCTTTACACTTACAGTTTCTTATTAACAAAAGTGGTGATGTCTTTGGGAATTTTGATTTGGTTTGGTGTTATCAAATTTTTAGTGTTTGATTTTTATGGTCTGAAATTTGATTGGTTTTGATGACTGATGTTATTTATATTGTGTACTTTGAATTATTATTGACTAATTTTGTTTTTGCTGTTCTGTCTTGGGGTGCCCTTTTCAATCAGGGTCGATGGATCTTCAACGCCCTTGTAATATATCTGTCTTGGTTCTCTTCTGTTTTTGTGCCATTTCACACTCTCTTTAGGATGAGATAGACCACTTGCGTCTTTTTAGTATTTAATTTAGCCATATACTATATTAATTAATTTTTTGGGTTCTTTGATTTTGCTTAGACTCTATTTTACCAAAGTGAAGCTTGGCTCTCCTCCAAGAGAATTCAATGTGCAGATTGATACAGGAAGTGATGTCTTGTGGGTTAGCTGCAGTTCCTGCAGTAATTGCCCACAATCCAGCGGTCTTGGAGTAAATCCTATTTCTTGTACCTTGTCATCTAATGAGTTTTTGTAACACATAAACTTATGTTCAACCTCATCCTTATACTGTGTTTTGCAGATTCAGCTCAATTACTTCGATACAGCTGGCTCATCAACTGCTGGGCTAGTCCAATGTTCACACCCTTTTTGTAGTTCAGAGATGCGAACCACGTCAACTCAGTGCTCTTCTCAGAGTAATCAGTGCAGCTACGCATTCCAATATGGAGATGGAAGTGGGACAACAGGTTACTATGTGTCTGATGCATTCTATTTTGATGCTGTTTTGGGAGAGTCCTTGATTGCTAACTCTTCAGCTGCTGTTGTCTTTGGGTAAGCTCTTTTATCTTATACAAGTAGTGGAACTGCGAAGGTGAAAGGGAGTAGTAAGAATTGTTAGGGTAAGAAAAAGAGATAGTTGGAAGAGTTAATATGAAGCCAATTATCTATGTAATAGTGTCATCGTACTAACCAACAATATCACAGCTAATTTCATTACTATTTGACCTTTTCCTGTTATAGTATCCACTCCTATGCTATGGTGACATGCTTAATCTCCTAAACGTCCATAATTAATGTTATCCATCACCATCATTGGTGTTGGGCTATTTAGCTATATAAGAAAGGAAGCATGCTGGCTGCTGGTGCCCCTTGTGATAAAATGAATCAACATGTTCTTTTTCGTTTTAATTTGCCTTTCTCTTGTATTTGTCTTATTTTATGTTTGATAGATATTTAACACCACCTCCCCCCACCCCCTCTTCTTCTCCTTTTTTTTTTTTTTTCCCCTTCACTTGAAGCTTAATGCTCTGGATGGTGGTGTTGGAAACAGATGTAGCACCTTCCAATCCGGGGACTTGACTAAGACGGATAAGGCAGTTGATGGAATATTTGGATTTGGCCAAGGTGATCTCTCTGTTGTATCACAATTGGCATCACATGGGATAACTCCCAGAGTGTTTTCTCATTGCTTGAAAGGACAGGGAAGCGGTGGTGGCATATTGGTTCTTGGTGAGATTTTGGAGCCAGGCATAGTTTATAGTCCCCTTGTGCCATCACAGTATGTCATTTTTCCCCAGAAACTTTTTCTTTTCCACCAGCCTTCTTTGCTAAAACACTGTGACCTTATTTTTGTGAAGTACTAAATTCTCACCTTATCGATAATTAGGGTTGCATTTCATACTTTCAGGGTTGTTATATTATTGTCGTATACTTTTTTCATGTGATAGGCCAGATTTGAGCATAGAGCATCCTAAGCACTCTCCAGCTCATTCAAGTTATCCCTCATTCATTCATAGTTCAAACACATTAGTCTAGTTGTCAAGCTGCAGTTAAACTGTGTGCACCTGTTTTGGCAACTCTAAGGGCTTCACTTGGTTCTCTTATTTTGGTTGATTTGACTTTTCTTTAGCTTATTGGATTTTACAAAGACCTTGACAACAGAAGGATTATTTACTAGATAATAAGGTTTTATCTGCCATTGAGAACACACTTTCTAAAGCATCTGTTATGTTTATAATAATTTATTGGTTAGGATGAATTGTAATAGGAATAGGTGCTACTGTTGTCCTTATATTGGTTGCAGACATGAGATGACCATTTGTTTAGTACTAATTCAGACAGCTAATATTGGATGGCAGTGTGAATACTGAAAGTTGTGCCAGGGATTTTTTTAATACTAAAGTAATGGAATTCTTTAGTTCAGTGCCACATTGGGGCTTTACATTTCTGTGGCATCTTCTCTACTTCATGATGTTGTTCTTGTTCTGTGAAACCTTGCCAAATGTTAGGATCACACAAATATGTTCTCCATATGTATTCTTATTGCTGTGTAATAGTTCAGTTTCAGTTAGAAAATGTGAATATGGATTTTCCAATAATTTTAACTGCTTCCTCAAAATTGTCACAGGCCTCATTATAATTTAAATCTGCAGAGCATTGCTGTCAATGGACAATTGTTATCAATTGATCCAGCAGCATTTGCAACATCAAATGACCGAGGAACTATTGTTGACTCCGGAACAACTTTGACGTACCTTGTAGAAGAAGCCTATGATCCCTTTGTCAATGCCGTAAGTAATTTTCTGTTAATGTGCTTACAAGTTAATGCATTAATGGAATTGGATCAACAATTACAGTAAGCAGTACTGCATAAAACTTAGAGAAACTCTTGTTTTCAATGTTGTTGGTTTAACTCTTCAGTTTAAAGGATAACATGGAACACAATTTTAAAGTAGCTCTTCATAAGTTAGTTTAAATTTGGAAAACTTAAAACATTGATTTCCATCTGTCCATTTGGAAATTTTTACAAATAAACACTTACTCCATTTTCAATTTTACTTGAAATAATTTTCTGGAAAATATTTCTCATTTTCCACAACTAAACAACACACAAGCTACTTGCCTTTGCATTGGAAACTTATATGGCAAGGTTCTCATGTATGACGAGAGCCAGGTTTGCGTTTATTGTTTCAAAAGTTCACATTGCATGGGAAAGACAATAGATTTTTTTTTTTTTGGGAGTAGAGAGAGAAATATTACAAGTCCTTTGACTTAAGTACTCTTGAAAAGCTGGCTGTGCTGAATAGTTGTAATATGGTGGTAAAGTTATTGGATTATATTAATTAGCAGAAATTTTTGTACATTGCTTTCAGTATGCTGTGAATGTTAAGTTGATTTGCTTATTACATGCACAGATAACTGCTGCAGTCTCACAATTTGTGACTCCCACAGTATATAGAGGAAACCAGTGTTATCTAGTCTCCAACAGGTTTATTTTCCTAACTTATTCAAGTTATTATTCATAGTTATGCTTGATGAAGATAAGGTTTTGTGATCCTGGAATATTCCCAAGGCCTTTCACTTGAGAACCAAATATAATTTATATCTGTTTCCTTTGCAGTCTATCTCAGGTATTTCCTCCAGTTAGCTTAAATTTTGCTGGTGGTGCATCTATGTTCTTAAAACCAGAAGAGTACCTTATAAATCATGGTTCCTATGTGAGTTGTTCTATCTGTCAGCTTTTAATTAGTTATTTCCCCAAACTATTGAATTCTGATTTCTTTAGATGAGTATATTATGCCATCACCTAAGTGTAATGGAACTCAAATTTATCATAGCAGGGTGGTGCGGCCATATGGTGTATTGGTTTTCAGAAGGTTCGGGGAATAACAATTTTAGGAGGTTAGACACTGGACCTGGACTTCTATCTATGAGAAAAGTGTACTAAAACATGGTTGGGGCTATAGACTCAATTGGCTCTGAGCCTCCAACCTGAAAGCAGTCGTATTGCAACAGTAATACATAATGTGTTTATCTTGCCTTTTCCCTCCTCCTTTCTCTTGGGTTGTCATTCATTCCATGGGTGTATTTTTGTTGATTCACTTTTTCACATTATTAGAAGGCTGACCATTCCCAAAGTTTGAGATAACTTCATTTCTTGGGTTGCAGTAAACTTATCTTTTTTGCTATTATTAATCTTATCTCTTCTGCAGTGAGTTACCGGAAGAGGCTTATTAGTTTGCATCTTTTCTGTTTGAGCAAAAAAATATAGATTTCAAAATGTCCTTCCTTTACCTTCTAACTTCTGAAATGTTTTGAGTTGAAACGTCCTATTGGTTTCTTCAATTTGCAGATCTTGTTCTAAAAGATAAAATTTTTGTATATGATATAGCTCGTCAACGGATTGGATGGGCTAACTACGACTGTAAGTTCAGTATGCCCTTTCCCCTCTCTCTCTTCTGCGCATGTGTGTGCATGCTTATACCCATCAGCATGTTCCTTTATATTTTTTTATTCTCATCTGTCAGGTTCGTTATCTGTGAATGTCTCTGTAACTTCTAGCAAGGACTTCATCAATGCAGGACAGCTAAGTGTGAGCAGCTCATCAAGAGACATGCTCTTCAAGCTTATACCCTTGGGAATTGTGGCTCTCTTAATGCACATATTAGCATTGATGGATTTCCAAGTTTTGTAATTTAAACCTCAGGTTTGAAGTTCAATTCTTTGTCATGTTGGAATTTGCTTGGCCAGCTTTTATTTATAGTAGTTGGCAAGGCATATCCAGGTACTTGGATTACAGTTGTAGCTGGTTTCTCAATTTAATTCTTCTCTAGTTCTGATTGCTGGAAATCGGGGGGATCCTCTATTCTTCAAATGAGAAAATTCAGCATTTTTCTTTTTAAGGGTCATTGCTGGAAGTGTAAATTATCTCTATATTGGGTTGGGTGCTGTATCATTATTACATTGTTGTTAAGTAGAACAAAACAGTTGGCCCTAGGAGAAAACAAATCTTCTATGGTGACAGCTTTTGGGATAGGTAGAGACATAGAAATGATGGCGCCAGAGCTAGTTCATATTTTCTTATTTTCGTTTATTTTTCTTATTAGAAAACTTCAAACTTTATATAGTGTTAATAGTTGTGGGCTTTCTGTTAAGGGTGGTGATTGTAATACCTTGTCTTTCTTTGATTAGTGATTCCTAAATGAAATACATGAAAAATAGTCCATTTTTTTACTTTTTAGCTTTTGGCAAGTGTAAAGCCATTGCATTGCTGTAATTAGTGAATGAATGTTGTTGATGGAAATGAGCATATTGGATGGATCAAGCCAAAGGAAGCTGTGATCGGTGCTATGTGATGTGCACTTGGATACTCAAAAAGACTTCTTGGGCACCTTTGGGATTTGGTTGCGCGCCGCCCGTGCGGCCGGCCCCCCCCCCCCCCCCCCCCCCCCCCCCCCCCTCTCTCTCTCTCTCTCTCTCTCTCTCTCTCTCATATATGTATTGGAATTTCTTGAAAGCGGAGAGTAGTCTGGCTTTGGACTATTGATCTCTTGCCTAGCTCAATGGTTTACAGTTGATTAGGAAACTTGACTTTTAAGAGTTTAGAATGCTAGGTTTTCTTTTTTCCTTCAGTATGTTGGAAATTTTTAAAATAAAAGGAGTGTTAGAATTAAAATATTCTTCCGTTTGAAAATATTTGTCATTTAAAATTTTAACGCACAAATTATAAAGTTATATTTGATTATTATAATTTTAATGTAAAAAAATTAATATATATATATATATATATATGTTTCAATTTTAATGTAGAGAAATAAAATTAAGTAATATAAATATCTAGTGGAGAAATAAAAAGATAGTCAAATTAAAAAAAAATAGTAAATATCTTCTTAAAATCAAGCAATAAAACATTTGTTTTTTTTAAATGGAGTAATTGATATCCTATAATAGGATATAGAAATTTAAAACTACTCCTCTTTAAGCTATTAATTCAGTTGTAAGTCTTAAATGATTTTCATTATGCTTTGAATGAATAGATTGTAGTTGGCAAATGCCCAAGCAGGATTGTTAAAATCAATAAGAACTTAGCACACTTTTTCAAAGTCTAAGAAAATTACCTTCTGACCCCCAAAAGCCAAACATTTATTCATATGGTCCACATTTCTAGTTCCTTAGCCCATACTTTTTAATCCTTTTGCTTTATAAACTTTTTCATTTTTGTGGTCAAATATGGTTCTCCAATTCAATAAAGTCCTGATGCAGGCAGCCTATCTTTTGCATACAAGTTGGGTAGGTTTATTAGTGATTACTTGTCATATATATCATGCTAATCCACTCTTCTTTTCTTTTTTTCTTTCCCAAAATCTCTTAGTAATCTAATCTAATGTTTTTAATAATTGTGCTTAAGGGCATTATCTAACACTAATATCATCTCTTTGGGTGACACAATAAAGTTTTTGATTTAAATGTCACTATCACTTAAAAGTTCAACTAAAAAAGGACTATTTCTTGTGCCATTGAACTTTGCTGATTAAAATATAGTGGGATTATCACTTTTAAAACAGTAAATAAAATAAATCATGTCTTGTATTTTAGGTTGAGTTCTATAGTTTGAGATTTATCGAAATAAATTATATAATAAGAGATAATTTTTCTTTTTAATATTTTTTATTAAAATTATAATAACTTTTTATAGATTCAGATATTCAAATATAATTTTTTTTTAGGTCTTATATGATTAACCACATCACACTTGATTGGCATAATTTAAAATTTTATTTTGTTCATGAAATAGTATTATATTAAATCAGAATATAATAGTTATTCATATAAAATAATTATTCTTAACTTTGATTTAAATTTAGATGTAAAATAATTATTTTATTAAATAATAAATTTATAATTACAAGTTTGTTGAAATTCTAAATATGTAATGATTTATTATATATAATAAAAATATTTTCTTTACTTATGAAATAATAAATTTTATAAAGAATGAAAAAAAAACTATTTTTTTCCCTCTATTTCATGAATATGCTAACCAAAACAAGAAAATTTTTTGACTAATTCTTAAATATCTGCATAGCAAAACAAGAAACTTTGAGATCATATTTCTAGTTCTTAGTCCACATATTTTAATCAAATATAATAAGTTTATTTTCTAATATGGTCCACTAATTTTTTAAATTATTAATTAAATAGCATAGTATTTATTACATACTATAAGAAGATATCATGAATTTATTTTTAAACTATATTTTTCTTTTAAACATTTTCAATGTATAAAAAAACAAAACTTTAAATGATTATTCATTTTCACCTATTTAATACGACTTCAATTATATTATTATTATTTTTTTAAATCAATTCAATTATATTATTTTAATTATTCAAATTTTACCATAAAACTAATTAAATTCAATAATATAAATAAAATCGAATTAAATTTTATGGCATGATTTATTTGGACAAAAGTTTTTAAGGTTTTCAAACTAAAAATTTCCTTCCACTGTATGCAATTGCAAGCTTCGTTTCACTTATTTAATTTATATTATGAAATTCAGACTGGTTCAACTAGTTAAATTAAAAAATAATTTATATATTGGTTCGGATCATTATAAATTGAATATTTTTTGCAATGAGCGTTAAGAATATATAACAAATATTATTTTATTCGCGTTATTTTACTCTCTATCTAATTATAACATTCATTTGTAACATGTAAATAAATAATAAATATATATTATTATTTTAAAATTTTAATTCCATTTCTATTAAATATTTGACTCGTAATAATTTATGTTCACTGATTTTAAGATCGGATCATATTAGAAAATATCATATTTAATACAAATTCAATTATATTATTTAAAATGTACAAAATTTACCATAAAATTAATTAAACTCAATAATACGAATAAAATTGAATTAAATTTTATGGCACGATTTATTTCAAAGAAGTTTTTAAGATTTTCAAAATAATTCTAAAAATTTGCTTCCCATACGCACGTACAAACTTCGTATTCTTATTCAGCAAAGTAAACTTGAGCAGTCTGTTACATTACAATATTATATTGTATAGTATAATACAAAAAAATATTAATAGACAAAATAAAATATTAATTTAAAATTATTGGTAGATGAAACGACACGTGTACACTATACATACACTCTACTGGCAGTGTAATTTGGCAACGAAAAAGATGCCGAGAAACGCTGCGAAACGTTTTCTGGTGTGAATTTGACACAGTCATTGAGCCCTTATATGGGGGCCCCACCTTATTTCCTCCCTTTTCTCTAACTTTCTCTTTCGCACGTGTGTATTTTTGCACGGGCAAAACAGGTAAGTGTGACTTTAGCCCCCCAAAATTATTTTATTTTCTTTTTTTTTTAAGTCAATTATTTTTTTTTCTTCAGATATTCACGTTTTTACCCTTTACCGGCTTATAAATTACTACCCGGTTTCTTTGTTTCTACACAAAGACTAAAAAGCCCTCTAAAAACGACACCATTCCATTTTGAATAAAAAAATTGAACGCATCAAGGGGTAACACCAGATTTTCATGAAAGTCAAAAATAAATTACAAGGCTACTGTTCATAATAATAAAGCCTTTATTATTACGTTTTGAAATTTATATTGCTAAAATAATCTACAAATTTTGTTAAACATCAATTTTTAATTTTAATAACAAAATATTACGATGTAATTGTCTCATAATATTATCAAAATTTAACCTTTATCAATTCTAATACCTTGAATGTATAAAAGAATAATACATGAAATTTATTATAAAATATTAATTGATGAATAACACATGAAATTTATTAGAAAATATTAATTGATGAAAATAAGGTAGTAAT
>CANTUT010000042.1:165000-210000 GCA_947687605.1 Reutealis trisperma | reverse complement strand
CCCAAAATTTACAAAGAAATCACTTAATCATATTTAAAACTTGGGCTTCAAGATTTCAAAGGCTCACGTAACATAATATCACATATTTGTAACATAACATAATGTTACTCACACTTGAAGCAAGATTACAGTGTTTACTCACCTTATGGTTCCTTTGCTCCTAGTACACGTAGCCCTTTTTGAACCTTTAAAGCTCCTCAAGCTCTAATATAATATTTAATTCAATACTTAGTATTTATTTAATTATGATGTGATTCTATTCCATAGCTACCCCATGCACATATAACATTCACATATACTTAGAGTTGCACATATAAATGCACCTCATTTATTTGCACATATCATGTTAACTTTAAAAGTCTTACACACTTAACCTTTATAGGCCCAAACGAAAACACACTACAATCATGTCAATACATTTCTAAAGTCATCATAATATCATTATCTTAATATCAGTTCACTTTAACAATCATCTTAGTATACTTAACACATCCATACATGTCAACTTGTCAATAGCCTTTCAAGTGTCATGCTTAACTCTTATGATCCATTCGTTTAATCAATCTCTTCATCAATTTAAGACCATTAATTCATTATCAAGTCATTATAACATCTATTTCCATATCTATCAATCACATTCACGTTCCAATCACAACATAAGGTTAATATACCATAGATATACCTTAAGGATACCAAAGTGCCTCTAGGCTATCATAAGTCATTCCTTCAACCAACATGCAATTTAACCATTTATCATACATACATATAGGTCAATAATCATCAAAATACATAACATAAAAATTATAGACATTGGGATAAAAATCCCATGGTAGGCCGAATGCTCTATTCAAATAAAAACCTAAATTTTCTTCTTCTTTGCACTTTCCGTCTGTTACAATAATATGTAAAAATATGGTTTGAATCAAGATTTTTCATGTAAACATGATAAAAATCATTTTAGAACATTAATCTACATGAATCAACAGCTATAGGTATATCTCATACATGAAACTTCAAATTTTGGGTTTTTAGATGCAAAACCATGAGTTTTCTTGTTTTCGGTATTTTTCAGCTATTACAGTAATATGTAAATAGGTGGTTTAAACCATCATTTTTCATTCAATCATAGCAAATATCATTTTAGAACATCCACATGTATGAATTGGCAGCCATTGATCATAATTATCCATGAAAATTTCAAGTTTCAAGATTTAAGGTGAAAATCATGAGTTTTTGCGCTTTCCGTTTATTACAGTGATATGTAGACACATGATTTAAATTATTATTTTTCATTCAAAAAAAACAATTATCATATTAGAATCCATCCATATACAAATCGGCTGCCATATATATATATAATCATAGAATTTTCCAACTTATAAGTTTTAGCACAAAACCCTTAAATTCCTTTATTTTCTGAAACATTTTGGTCATCATAGTAATATGCAAAAATATGATTTAATTCAATATTTTTTATCTAAACACATCAAAACTTAGTTTAGAAATCAATGATGTAGAAATCGCCCCTCTTTGTTATGGTCTATGTATAAAATTTTCAATTTTGAGTTACAGAATTCACCTTTGGAGAAATCGCATAGAAAGATTTATGTTTTCGGTAAAGAATTAGATTTCTCTTTCAAAAACCCATCCAAACTAAATTAAATCTGTAAAAATTAGTAAATACCTAGTTTAAATAAATTTTCTCGTAATTTAATTCATAAAAATCAGTTAAGAAATTGAAAGAGAAGAAAAACTTATGATTTTGGTAGAGATGATAGTTTTGAGTGATTTTTTTCTGTCAAAATATAGAAATAACATAGTATGGCTGCTGGAACTATAGGGCTGGCTGAAATTCTCATTATGTATTAGGGTTTGGGGTGCAATTTCTAAGTTTACCCTTAATAAGTTAGGTTATGAGTGTTTTGGTATAGTGGAGTTTTAGGTATTTAGGCTTTTTATTTAATTTAAGGGCTGATTATAGGTAATTAAAAATAAAATATTTTTCTTATTATTTTTATTAAAATTTCCCCCAAAACATTTACTTAAAAATTATTTTAAAAATACTCATAAAATTATTTTAAAAATACTCATAAAATTATTTTATATTTAAAAATTGTCTTTTTGAATGAAAATTCATTTTATGAAAAATAAATTATTTTATGCTAATGCACTTCCTGTAAATCATTTATTTCATAATAATAATTCATATTAGATATACTAAAATTAATTTAACATGTCCCAAACTTATAAATCACATCACATATAAATTTTTACATTGTCATATAATTTGTCACAATAACCTCCTAAATTCAAATAATTTATCACTAAAACTCTTAGAGTAGATGCGAGTTGTTAAAATAGAGTTTCTCCTTAAATCAGAAATCAGAAAAGGATAATTCGTTGACCAATTAATGACAGGAGAGTAAGAAATGGACAAATATAAAATTTCCAAGAAACCTAATTGGTGGCTTCAAGAAATGGATAATCAGTATAACCAACAACAGGATCAGATGTATAGAATGTATGTCTGTTGTATTTGTTGAGAGGAGCATTTAGCTCAAATCTCTTTGGTAAATCTGGATTAGCTAAGAACAACCGACCAAAAGCCACAAGGTCTGCACGGTTTTCTGCCACAGCTTTGTTTCCATCTTCCCTGTCATAACCCCCAGCAGCAATAAAAGAACCTTTGAAAGCTTTTCTCATAGGGACAAGACTGTCTGGAGAATCAGTTTTTTCCCCAACTGTTTTCATTCTTGGCTCAACCATGTGGCAGTAAAGAATTCCATATTTATTCAATGACTCCGCCATATAAAGTCCCAAGGCTTTAGGATTTGAATCTCCTGATTCCATATAGTCTGCAAATGGAGATAATCTAATTCCAACTTCATCTGCTCCTATTTCATTGACTACAGCTTCAACTATTTCCAGAGGAAATCGGCAGCGGTTCTCAAGAGATCCTCCATATTGATCTGTTCGATCATTCACCTGATCTTTCATAAACTGGTCGATAAGGAAACCATGAGCCCCATGGATCTCAACTCCATCGAAACCTGTAAAACAAAATATGTATATGCATAAATATGAGAGATTTGTTAATATAGGTAAACCAGTTGAAAGACTGAATATGATCCCAATACTCGAAGAGCAGAGAAAGCGAGAGAGTTCGAAGAAATGCATGACTGATAAGCTCATATGACAAGGAGTTGGATAATTCACTGATAAATTCAGAGAGTCTGAAAAGCGCTGAAAGTTTCAAAATGAAACAGCAAGCCTAAGGACGGACTCTCTATTCACATTTAACTTGCCAAAAACCCAAAAAGAAACTTTTGCTCCCAGTGTCTTGCTTTAGAAAGAAAGCCTACCAGCTTCCATGGCATTTCTTGCAGCAAGTCTAAAATCATTCACGATGTGAGGAATTTCTTCTGTTCTTAGTCGCCTCGGAGGTGTGAAGTCTACAATATCAATGCCATTACTTTGTAATTGAGGAGTCAAAGGCTTGTCTGTACAAGAGATTGGAGCCTGCCCATTTGGCTGAAAAACTGCACATCACAACAATAAATGTAAAATAAACACTAGCATCAAGAAATAGCTAATTCAATTAGATGAGTTGAGTTATTCTAGCAGGTTCTGCCAATGTTTGGCAGTCAGAATCTGATCGAAACCAGGCATTCAATACTTCAAGCAAGTTGGAAGTATCCAAGATGTGAAACAACCTTATCTGAGCCTCATCAACAATATGACAAGACAGGAACACTTCTCAGTATACAAGCTGTTCTTTTTTATCAAAAATTATCCCACATGCTAGCGCTTCAATATTGATATGCATTTGCAGATCAAATAAGTAAACAAATATATGGATAGTCATTTCCAAAGCTTACCCATTTGTTTCTATGTTATCTTTAGAGAAACAAAAAGGAAAAGAAAAAGAAAAAGGAAGATGCAAATTCCTTCTGAGTGATTTTATCACTAAAAGGGAACAAAATAAACTTGAAGATACTACTCAGAAAAAGGAAACAAGTCAAGTTCAGGGAAACCGTGAAAGGGATAATGCCATCCCATACAACCGGTGCTTTGAACATAGTATAGCATGATGCTTTTGACTAAACATAAATCATATAAATGGTCTGATAAAATCTAAATGATTAAACTCTCTTCATTTAAAGCAAAAATGGTCGCTTTCCATCAAATTTGGTATAAAACCGACTTGAAGTCAACCAATTGACGTCAATTCATGGAAATTAACTATAGAAAAGTATAATTCTTTTATTCTTTAGGAAAGGTGTAGCATGGAAATCTTGAGCCTCACTTACAATCACCGGCATATATTGAAGAGTCAATCTAATAATTGGTTGATGACTCACATTCTCTAGGTATCGCTGCACTAAATTTAAATCATAAAACTTACAAATATGATTACTCCATGGAAAAGACAAGAAACAAGCACCTATTTACTGAAGCCAGAATCATAACAGAAGCATTTTGATAAATATCAAATTCATGCAAAATGATAAAACAGACACGATATTTACACAGTAATCACAGAGACCAACATGCTAAATTTAAACAAGAATATACCTGCATTTGAAGCTCTACCAGCATGCCAAATTTGACAAAAGAAGATGCCGCCTTTGGCATGAACAGCATCTACAATGGGTTTCCATGCCTCAACTTGTTCTTTGGTCCAAATACCGGGAGTGTCAGGATTCCTTTAATAAATGCAAATAAACGAAAAACATTATGATCAGTTTTCAGAGTCTCCAAGCTAAGAATATAGATAGATAACAATATAGCAAAAATCACCCTTGAGCAGTGTCAGAAACTCCAGTCGATTCAGCTATAAGAAGACCCCCTTTCGTGGTTCTCTGAGAGTAATACAAGATGGCGTGTGGTTGAGGAACATTGTGGTAAGATCTCTGCCTGGCTAGTGGTGCCAGAACCACTCTGAAAAATAAACATTAAACAAGAAATCAATTTCATTAAGCTTTAAACTTCCGAGTCCTTCTGTAGTACTCCACCGGCGTAGGTATGCCAGCTAAATCCACCATTGGATTGCACATTGTATAATCCAGGCAGTCACTTTTCAGCAACCAGTTTAGGAAGTAACTGGTTACGTATTACATTAAAAAACAAAAAAAAAAGGTGGAAGTTTATTAGGTTACTTTGTTTTAAAATAAAGTTACTTATTTTGTTGAAAAAAAAAAAATTTTTATGAAAAATTATAATTTTATTTATATTTTTTTGTAAATCAAACTATTTTTTCACAATTTTACTTAATTGCGAAAAAAGTTTTAATTTTATGAAAATATAATTTATTTTGTAATATAATTTATTTTATACAAAATAATAATTTTATGAGCAAAATAATATTATAATTAAAAAAAATATTACTCTTTTTTAAAAAAATCACAATTTTTTTATAAAAAGTATCATATAGGCAAATTTTTTATGTTACTTTATTTAAAAAAAAATACAAAATTTTATTTTTTTATGGCCAATAAGGCGGTTATAAATAATAAATATAATTAAAATATTTAAAGTATTATAATTAAATTAATTTGCTATTATATTTCACTAATTAAAAATGAGAAATACTAAAATGATTAAGATAGTATTTTAAATTTATATATCTATAAACTTTATAAAAAAATAATCTAATTTACGAAAAAATATAAAAAAAATTATGATTTTTTATTAGAGAGTCATCTTTTTGTAATTAAGAAATTCTTTTTCTTTTTCGTAAAATTGTTGTATTG
Source organism: Reutealis trisperma (assembly GCA_947687605.1). NCBI lineage: Eukaryota > Viridiplantae > Streptophyta > Magnoliopsida > Malpighiales > Euphorbiaceae > Reutealis > Reutealis trisperma. The sequence goes on along the minus strand of CANTUT010000042.1, from coordinate 204,247 downwards.
CAAAAAAAAAGTTATATTTTCGTAAAATTAAAAAAAAATTGTAATTAAAAAAATTACAAAAAAAAATTTAATTTACAAAAAAAAATAAAATTATTATTTTTCATAAAAAATAATTTCTTTTTTGCAAGTAAAATAGATTACTTTATTTAAAAATAAAATAACCGTAAAAAACACCTAAAAAAAGCATGTAACCTAGGTGAGATGATGGGGTGGGTTCTCTGATTTCCAACTTCCTCTCTTTGGCTTAAAATATAATTAAACTATGGTGAATATGGAATTATAATATTTACACCTATAAAAATACATAGCACATATTTTTTTTTCCTAGAGATATATGATATAATAATTATTACGAGTCATAAAATTTTCAATTTTAATTTTAAATTGTAAATCTATTTTATCTTTTTTTTTTAAAAAAAAAAACCATACATATATAGTATAATTAAAAATGTAAATTATTATTTAAGCTTCTTAAATAATTTTTAACTATCTATATTTATTAAAGTCAATTAAAGCTGATAATATTTAATATATATAAATATTTATATAATCAGCTATAAATATTTTAAAATTTCATAAAAAATATAATATTATCATAGATTTGTTTAATTTAACAGGAGTATCAATAGTCCAGTGTTAATGGTAGTTGTGGGCGATGCTTTTACAATACAATTAAAAGTTAAATGACACTTATTATGATATTATAACTAATATTATTTTTTATTTAATTTTTTTATAAATAATGAAATATTGGCCAAGGTTAACCGAGCATTAAGCACTTGACAATTAAGAGCATTCTTAATGATGTTTTTTATTTTAAAAAGTACATTTTGTTTAATAAAGAGTATCTAGTTGATAAAAAATAAAAAATTTTATTTAAATACAATTGACTTTCTATATTTGCTCTTTATTTTACTTTATCTCATAAGTATTAATTATTTTAATTTTTTATTCTTTAAATTTGTTCAATAGAAAAAATAGTATTAAAATTATCTTAAATAAAATGTATATAAACTTATATTACATTAGTTAAAATTAATATAGAGAATGGTATTTGCCTCTCTAGATATGGAGAGTCAAATTAATTCTCTTTTTTAATTTTTAAAGATTAAAAATCCATTCGAACTTTAGTTTTTGAGATAATTCCTCATAATAAAAAATTTAACATATATAAAAAGTGCATTGAGAATGTTCTAAGCCAAAATATTATAAATAACCAAAAAAAATCCAATAATAAGAAATAGTGTTCAACCTAAACAAAATAAAATACAATCAAGAAAACTTATAATTTTCATAACCATTAGAGTCATGAGTCAAAAAAGATGAAAGAAAAAAAAGTGAATGTAACCACCACATATTATAGCCAAGGCTTACTTCTTCACGAAGTTTGTCTGCAACCTCATTGCCCTCAATTTTTTATAAATAGACTTCAATTACATTTTTAACTTACAAACACTTTATTTGAAAGAGAACACCAATATTATTAGGTCAAAACGCAAAAATAATGAAATACACGAAAAAAAAAAAAAAGAATGAAAATATTTAGTTTAATTGCTGGGAATTAACGATAATTTTGTAATTTGTCGCAATTAAATTAGCATGTTAGGTAAATTAAAAAAATAACCATTGTAATATGATTTCAAACTTTATTTTAGATTCCTTTTTTTTTTTTTTCGTTCTAATAGAATATTAAATAGGTGATCAATTAATGTGGCTAGCTAAAGGAAAACATATTTAAATTTAAATGTGATATTTTTGTTACAATACTAAGTGATAACTAACTAAAGTTTATTAAGTAAATGTAATTATTATAATTTGTAAAAATTTAAACATGCAACAAAAGTAAAAGATAAAGATTTTTCTTTTTTTTTTAGAAATAAGATAAAGGTTTTTATTAAATACAAAGGTTAAGGTTAAACTTTTCTGGTTGGGCAATAGTGCTTTGCCCTGACCAATTAATTCAAACTTTGCCATATATAAATATTATATACATGGCAAAGTTTAGAATTTTAGAACTTTAGCCTGGTACCCATTATCAAAATTTAGAGAGAAGCATATGAATATGATTAAGCTTAGGAACAGCTTGATCAAATTAAATTACCCAATCCAATCAAGTAAAACAGACAACCAAGCACTATAACCATAAAATAATGAAACAATTTCCACCGCCTCTAAGATCCAATGACAGAAAGACAATTGGGTTTTCTACAGCAGGGCATTGCTAATAATGAAAAAGAGGTAAATTAAAATCAGCCTCATTATGCTAGCTAACACACTATCCCATTTAGGACTTATCAGATACACCTTTTCCATATAAAATTACACACTCAAAAACATAACCATCAAAGAATTACCTGTGAGAAAGATTGAACTTCCCCAACTTGTATGGAGTGAGAAGAGGAATGGTGGGAGATTGAGTTGACATGGCAGTGTTGTTTGCGTTGTGTTCTTGTTGCTGTAATGTGGTTTCAGAATCCATTTGCAGAGTAGATTTTACTAAAATGAAAAAGAAATGAAAGAAAAAAAATGGAATGAAAAACTCAATTTTGTTAAGTGGGTATTTAAAGAAAGCCAAGAAAATACAAACATGGAGCCGCTGGCTTCATGGGGTAAAAGGAAAGGAAAGGCAAGTCCAAATTGGAGGCGGGTCATTCCAATTTAGGAAGGTTTTTCTAATAATTAACAGAGTTTGTTTTCTCTTTTGCTTTGGCGTAGACTATGCATGATAGATGATTTGGTTAATATATTTTTTCAGCATTTAGAAAGAGAGAAATCAAATTTAAATTTATTGTTTAGATGAATATGCATTTACCATTAGAAAATGTCTGCAAGAGAGAATCAAATATAAATTTATTAGCCAAATGAATATGCATTTTAATACTAGATTATGCCTTAGCGTGCGATTTAATTAGGTGTCTTCTACAATACTGAAATTATAATACCTCCTACCATTAGAAGCCCTTGTATTTGATATTTCAAAATATAACCATTTATTTTACTAATTGATAAGCAATATCTAGAATTATAATGGCTCTTTAATAATCCAACAATCGAAGTCAAATTAGAATTTTTATAACTTTCTAATATTCAAAATAACATAAAAATATAAATTATTTTAATTGAATTTATTTATACAAACTATCAAATTATTACTAATGATTAAAATAACTAATTTTAAAATTTATAATAGAACAAAGTAATTATGTGCATAATGAAAATTAAATTAGAATTTTCTTAACTTGTTAATATTCAAACAATCAAAATCGAATTAGAAATTTTCCAATATCTAAAAAAATTTATGTTTTGTATATTCTTTGAATATTAAAAAGTTTTTGAGCAAACTTCTTAACAGTTTTTAAATATTAAGAAGTTTGCTAAAAAAACTTCTTAATATTCAAATAAAAAATTATTCTAATTAAATTCTTTTTTATTTAAATTAACTATAATTAATTGTATATTAAATAATATTTATTTTATTTTTTTCTTATTCTAATTGAATTCTTTCTTTCTTTATTTAGATTAAATTAATATAATTAAATTATTTAATTATTCAATTATAATAATTACATAACTATAAATTTACAATATAATTAATTATATGTTAAATAATAATTATTTTATTCTTTTTTATTTTAATTGAATTCATTCTTTTCTTATTTAAATTAAATATAATTAGCTATTAAATATAATTAATTATGTATTAAATAATAATTATTTTATTCTTTTCTTATTCTAATTGACTTTATCTTTCCTAATTTAAATTAAATATAATTAGACAATTATAATATTTAATTAATAAATAACCATATTACCCATTATCAATGCACTAATTTAAAAAAATTGGTAAGGATATATATATATATATATTTTTTTTTCATTTTTAAATTTTGACTTAATTTATAAGTCTAAATTTTTTATTGTGAAAATTTAATTAATTAGTTTCTACCATTTAATTCAGTTAATTAGAGATTTATTAACATATATTTGACTAATGAATTCCGATAAATTTTATAAGCAAAATGGTAATTAATTTTAATTTTAATTTTTTATACTTTTGCATTGAATAATAATCAAACAAAGAAATTTAGAATTCACAAATTCATTGTATAGACCTTTCTCTTTTAAAACTCTTATTATGTCTATGAAAACAAAATTTTATGGCACTATTCTCAATTGTAATTAATTTATTTTTTTAATTTTTTAAATTAATTTTCATGTAATGTATCAAATTTATTTTTTATATATATAAAAAAAAAATTCATTTATGCCCTTAACCCATAACAAATTAGTCTGAATAAAAGTCTTTTTAAATGCACTAAATTGTAATTAATTTATTTTTTATGTTTAATTTAAACCTTGATTCTAATTTTTTTTTTATTGAGGTTTGATTAATGTAATTATTTATTTAAGATATATATATATACATATATAGTAATGAGAGTTTATTAAGTCACTGTGAATAATAGAATTGATGAACAATTACGTCACGCGTGACATTTAGGAGAGAATTCCCTCTTTGCAATGTTTTGTGGTGAGAAATGCCAATTTTTTTACTACAAACAATGACTCAAAGTCTATGCAAATGAATTAGTCTATCAAAGTATTCAAATCTTAATATTCAAAGCCTACCGGGCTGTCATAATATGTACATGCGTTTCCCCTTGCTGAAAAGGCCTTATGGGTTTTGGATGATAAGACAACTGATTTGCATAAAACTAAGATTCAGAGATTCAAATCTTAATAGCGATATGCATATCTAGATATCGTCTAGAAGTTAGTATATATGTGTCTGAATAATAGATTACACCTAAAATTATCATGTGTGATATATGAAAAATGTATTGAATATTTTTATTTCTTGAATTTTTTTTAGCATTTGGAGTTTTTTTTTTTTTTTTTTTTTTTTTTTAAGCACACTTAGACATAGTTCAGTGGTTACTGTTTATATGATGAAAATAATAGATTTAGATTTAGTTCTTGCTCTAATGCTCAAAAAAAATTTAACAATTTCTAACTATTTTAAATATTTTAGATATAAAAAATAAAATAAAAAATAGAGTAGAACTAAAACTTTTAGGTGTGTAATATGAAGATGTATTGCACATTTTTTTAGTATAACACAAAATATTCGTTTTAAACTTCAGTTGTTTAATATTTCTTGAATTTTTTTAGCATTTGGAGCTAAAGAATTGCAAATATTGCACATTTTTTTTTAGTATAACACAAAAAAAAATTTTATCTACTGTCTCACATAAGCAAATTAACCAACAATAACAATTGATGGCATTTTTGAGACAGCATTTGGAGCTAAAGGATTGCATTGAGAAGTGAATTTTTGCAAGCAGAATTCTCTGTTTGTAAACATTGAGTATTTTTAGTGATTTAAAAAAAAAAAAAAAATAAATGTCCATTCATGCCAATAACATTATGAATAACTGATGTTTTAGCCTAGTGGTAAGGTAAAACTACTTTAAAAGTTGAAGTCAAGGTCCAAATCTCACTAATGTTAACTTTTTCCTCCCTAATACTCAAAAATAATAACATTAAAAAAAATTAAATATGATTGCATAGTATATTAAGCAAAAAAGTCAAGGCTTGTTTTTTTTTTTTTTTTTTTTTTTTTTTTTTTTGCATAGCATCATCTTTGGGAGAGGTTCAACTATAGAGGAAACTTTTGTTTCAAAAATATTACACAAGTCTGAAATTTCCTTATGTTAGAGAATAAATTTCAAGAAGTCAGAGATAGCCTTTAGCAAAAATGTCAAACCAAAAAATTAAAAGTATTTCCAAAGGTGACTTCGGGTTAAGGAGGTTGAGGCCCATGGCAAATATTTGCGAATTCCTACTGAATGAGATTGAAGCCCATGGCAAATATTTGGGAATTCTTGCTGTTATTAGGAGAAAAACGAGTTCAATGTTTAGCTCTCTTCATGATTGAGTAGCAAAAAAACTAAGGGGGGTGGAAGGAGAAAACTCTTTCAAGAGCCAGCAAGAAGAGAAGTGGCTCAAGCTATTCCTACCTATTTAATAAGTTGTTTTTAACAATGGAATTTTTCAAGAAAATAGGATGATGAGCAGAAGATCTATTAGATGTTGTGACAATGATTATGCAAAGCAAAAAAGGAAGGAGGGCTAGGTTTTAGGGATTTATGGTCTTTTAATCAAGCAATATTGGCAAAACAGTGTTAAAGTTGGCATTTACTAATAGATAAAAGCTCTTTATTTGCTCAATTTTTTAAGTTTGGGAGTACTTCTATGAAGGCCACAACAGGATACAATCTAAGCAATATTTGGTGAAGTTTAATATCAGCTAAGGGAATTATCATGCAGGGTTCTAGGTGGCTTATTGGAGATGGTATATTATTAGTTCAGAATTGGAAAGATAGATGGCTTCCTTAACAAAGTAGTTTTCAAGTTTGGTCATTTGTTAATTATCTTTCTAGCAAGGCAATGGTGCTGGAATTAATGTTTGTGACTTATCTTTCATGGAAAAGGGAGTTAATGGAGTCCATTTTCCTTCCTTTTGAAGAAAACTATCTTAGTTCTCGAAGACAACATGATGAGTTCACTTGGAACTTTATAAAAAATGGTAATGTTTGGAGGAAAGGGTGAAATGCTTGATATCAACTTTTCAGCCAGTTGAATCATCATCATATGTAACAGCTTAGCCTGAAACTGACTCTAAATAACTTGCTATTTTATGGCTCAACCCTGGCTGAAAATGATTAACCCAAGTTATTTAGATAATAACTAGCTAAACCATATAAACAGCTTCCAAACTTCATTCTCTTTCGATATAGGATTCACTCCTACTTTTTAACGTGTTAGATTAACCTGGTACCTCAACCTAATACCTCAAGCTCATTGCTCTTTTAACTAGCTAGAACTTATAAACAACTTCCAAACTTCATTCTATTGGCTCCTACTTTTTGACTTGTTAGCTTAACCTAACACCTCAATCTGACACCTTAAACTCATAACATTTTTGTTGTTATTTCTTACATTCTCCCCTCTTTTGGGATGCAAGATCCTTATCACAACTCAGTTGGCTCATATTTTACAATTGGACTCTATGTTTCATTGATGCCCAAGTTGTATCATGAATAGCCCTTTCCCCATAGGCCCACTAGTTTCATACAATCAAATCCCAAGGGGGCTCTAATACCATTTGTAATGGCCCAGTTTGAAACTAACTCCAAATGATCTAGTAATTTATGACTCAATCCCGGTATAAAATGGTTAACCTAAGTTGTGTGTATAATAAGTAGTTGGACCTTAGAAACTTCTTCCAAATTTTATTCTCTATTAATGTGGGATCATCTCATCTTATTGATATGCTAGCTTAACCTAACACCTCAACTTGACACCTCAAGCTCATAGCTCTCTTGGTGTGGGACCTTACATCACATTTTGTTAATTCGATTGGCTAACCATTTGGAAAGCAAATGTCCCTCCAAAAGTAAAGCATTTTCATTATTGTGCTTATATGCATTGTCTTATAGTAAATGCAGCTCCGATAAGAAAAGGAGTAACGGTTGATCAAATTTATAAATTTTCTAGTGAGCAAGAGGAAATAGTCTCTCATGTTTTGTGAAACAATAGTTTTGCACAAAGGGTATGGTAGCTCAGCCCTTTTAGATTGGTGACCTCATCAAGTAGAAAAACTCCTTTCGATTACTGGTTTAGATAATTTAAAGGTGGCTTTGAGAAGGAATAATATGAGCTTTTGATGATAATTTTATGGTCTATATAGAATTCTCATAACTTTTTATATTTCTAAAATAAAAGAATTCCTGAATTTCTAGTTGTGTAGAAAGCATGTTCCATTGTTAATGAATATCAATCGATTAATTCAAAATAAAAAAAGACAATATTTGTCTACAGAGATCTGCAGAGGGAGGCCTCCAAAATTACCTCTTTAAATATTTTCTCTCTGCTAGTGGAATATGACATGAATCAAAAATAAAAATGATATATTACTACTTAGTCCCTCATATTTAGTCTAATTAAAAAATATATCCCTTCTTTTTGAGAAACAAACTAATTGTTTCTCACATTTGTTTTTAATTAACAAAAATAGTCATTGTGTCAAAATAAATTAAATTTTCCATTAAGTGAATAAAAAATGCCAAAATACTCTTGTATATCATGTGGTTATAAAACATAACATATTATTGTCTCTCATTTTTTTTTATTTCTTTCTGTTTAAATAAAAACTCAAAAGTAAATATTAAATTTTTTAATTTTTCAATTAGTTTTCATAAAATAAAAATTAATATTATATATTTTAAATAATAAAAGAAAGATTCTACACTATAAAAAATATACGTGTAACCTGTTTAATTATTTGAAATGCATATATAATTTTTTATATTATTAGAATATATAAATATTTGTTAAAATTTTTAAAAGAAAATTTAAGTTGCTTTGAACTAAAAATTAAAATAAAAAAAAAAAAACAAATTATATATTATGAGACCTCACCCGAGCACCGATTTGATCCGCTAAAAGGAATCAAAATGCTCATTTGGGAAAGAACTCATGAGGAAGCCCTCAAGCTTATTTTTCATAGATTTGAAAATTGTTTCTTAGAGTTGCTACTTTAATTTGTTTTTATTTGGAAAAATATAAGGAAAAACCCATTTGACTCTAAGTATTATCCAAAGGAAAAATATCACTAGCCTCGAAACCAAAGAGGATTCAGGGATTAGGTTTTTGGTTTATCTTAACAAAATAAGTTTGGCCAATAAATATAAGAGTGACTTAAAATATATTTCATGAACAAATTAAAATACATGAACAATTTATAATGTGCATGATCATTCAATCCATAAAGTTTATTCACAATTAGAATTCAAAATAAAAGAGAGCTGATATTACAATGAAATCCCAAAATTACGGAATACCTCCTTTAGCCTTTATGGATTCTAGGGAAGTCACATATTCTCCAAACTAACCCTAATAACAAAGTAAAGGAAAGCAAAATAAAAGTAAGTGAAGAAGTGATAGGGGGAGAATTGGTTAGTTTCAATTGGATTCAATACTTGAACTAAGCATGCCTATGTATCCCTTTAAATGAAAATCAGAACCTACATATTTCTCCCTTCTTGTGAAGGAATTAGTTTAGTCTAGCCACTTTATCATGTTTCGATTGATTGATTAAGCGAGGGTTGAGTTAATTAATTAATTTAATTAATTATCGAGTTGATTAGCTAGCAACCTAGATGAATCAATTTAATTAACTAATTAAAAAAGGCAAGAAAATTTAGACAAAAGAAAATTAAAGGAAAAGAAGCTTATCTCAGACTGCGGGCAATGACTAGCCTCAGTCGACTATCGGCAGACGGCTGCCAACCTTGGACAACAAGTGGCAACTAGCTTCAGATGGTGGGTAGCAGCTTGCCTCAAATGGTGGGCAGCAGATAGCCTCGGACGACTGGCGATGGCCGGCTTCGAATGGAGGGTGGTGGCTAACCTTAGACTATTAGCGGCAGCTAGCTTCGGATGGCGAGCAGCAGTTAGCCTTAAACTGAAGAAACAAGCCTTGGGTAATAGACTTGCCTTGAATAAGCAGGCAAAAAGCCTTTTACTAGTTAAACAGGAAACAAGGAGAAACCTCTCAACACGAGCCTTGGGTAATAGACTTGCCTCGAACAGACGGGCGGAAAGCCTTTAACTAGTTGAGTGGGAATTAAGGAGAAACCCCCCAACTTGCTTTGTAAAGCAAAGAGTAAATGCAAAGCAGATTACTTGAAATTAATGCTTTTCAAGCTCTGAAAGTTGGTGATTTGAAGTGTAGAGAGGCTCTCTATATATAGGAGGAGGATTGTAGCATAGAATGCACCAAATTTCAATTTGGGAAAGCAAAAAATGGATTTTTGCCTAAGTTGCCACAGAGAGCTTTGAAGCACAGTTCCGCGATGTCGTAGGTCTCTGTGGCAACGGACCTGTTTTGGCCCGTTTGGCACGTTCTTGCTCTTTTCTCACCTGTTTTTCATGATTCTAGTTGTGTTGTCTTTTTTACTCAATTTTGAATGATTTGAAAGGGTTCAAATGTCAAAAAGACATGTTTTTTATTTTTCTAATTTTCCCATTTTGTGAGTTTTTGGCTTTTGGAGGCTTGTTTACTGAGTCTAAGTGCTTATAAGGTTCAAACACATACTAGGAGGTACAAAATTTAGGGTTCACAGCTGCCCCCTTATTAGAATTGTCTTTTTTTGAAAGGCAATTATGACGATAGTGAACCTAAGGATGGAAGATGGTAAAAGGAACCAAATTAATATCTAGGTCAGAGTTTAGACATTTGGGTGAAAAGTGTGGTTGAATTTTAAGGAGGATACTCTCGGTATATTTGGGAGATCATTTAGCTAGTAGAATTTGATTATTGTCCTTTCTAGCAGAAGCTAAAGCAATATTCCTATTTGGTAGGAATGATAATCTTTTCTAGTAAGAAAGAAAGTGATGTCTTGTAGGAATTGATAAAATGGTGATCCTGTCTAATAGGGACAACAAAGTATTAATCCTATCTAGTAGGAATGGAAAGTGATGATCTTGTCTGATAGGATCAAAAAGATGACCATCCTATCTAATAGGAATAGTAAAGATAATGGTCCTATCTGGTAAGAGCAGTAAAAGTAATGGTCCTTTATGGTAAGAATGAAAAGTGATGACTATCCTATCTGATAGGAATGGTAAAGATAATTGTCCTGTCTAGTAGGAATATTAAAAGTAATGGTCCTTTCTAGTAGGAATAAAAAGTGATGATCCTGTCTAGTAGGATCAAAATGATAACCATCATGTCTAGTAGGAATGGTAAAGATAATTGTCCTATCTGGTAGGAATAGTAAAAATGATGGTTCTTTCTTGTAGGAATGAAAAGTGATGATCCTGTCTGATAGGAATAAAAAGTAATGATCATGTCTAGTAAGATAAAAAAGATGACCATCCTTTTTGGTAGGAATGGTAAAGATAACTGTCTTGTCTAGTAGGAATAGTATAAGTAATAGTCCTTTTTGGTAGGAATTAAAGGTGATGATCATGTTTAGTAGGATCAAAAAATGACCTTTCTATATAGTAGTAATGGTAAAGATAATTGTCTTGTCTGGTAGAAATAGTAAAAATGATGGTCCTTTCTGGTAAGAATGAAAAGTGATGATCTTGTCTGACAGGATCAAAAAGATGACCATCCTATCTAGTAGGAATGGTAAAGATAACTGTCCTATCTATTAAGAATAGGAAAAGTAATTTTCCTTTCTAGTAGGAATGAAAATAAATGATCCTATCCAGTAGGATCAAAAAGATGACCATCCTGTCTAGTAAGAATTGTAGAGACAATTTTCCTATCTATTAAGAATAGTAAAAGTAATTATCCTTTCTAGTAGGAATGAATAATGATGATCTTATTTGGTAGGATCAAAAAGATGATCATCCTATCTGCTAGGAATAGTAAAGATAACTATCATTTCTAGTAGGAATGGTAAAGATAACTGTCCTGTCTGGCAAGAATAGTAAAAGTAATGGTCTTAAGATTGAGATTGATTTTTTAAAAGAGATTGATTCAGATTGATCAGGTTGATGATTGATTGAGGTTGATGATCTATCTTACTTTTAGAGTTTGACGGTTTGTCTTGATCCATATGCCTGTTTAATGCCAAAAATGCTAGATAATTATGCAATGATCTAATACCTTGAACTTGTGAAGGGTTAGCCTAATGCAAGAGTTGATCTTTGGGAGAAAGATGCCTCCATTTCTAAAAGGTAAATATTTGGAAAGGAGGTGCCCCCACTTTAGGATGAATAAAGGAAAGTGGTTTGGTCATTTGGTTTTTGGTTTATTAGCTAGCTTGGAGACGTTGATAAAGGTTTAGGGAAGGTCAATTTGTCATGCTTATCCTCAAAGAAGCTCATATGGAAGGCTTACTCAAGTCTAGCACTTCGGCTTGGTCAGGTTAGGACCTTTAGAGAGTTCATTTGGAAGGCTTAGTCAAGTTTTGCCTTAGGCTTAGTCAAGTTTAGAAGACTTAGTCAGGTTATGGCCTTTGGGGAGTTCATTTGGATTGCTCGCTCAAATTTTTCCTTAGGACTAAGCTGGGATGCTAAACTTTATAGGAGGTTAGACTATAAGGCTAAGTCTGGTTAGAGGGTAGGCCAGGCTAGGAAACTAGCTCGAGAAGGCTTGGTCAGATTTAGCCTTGGAGGAGATCATGATCTTCATAAATGAAGGCTTTTTAGGAGTGAGTTTTATAGTGAAGGCTTTTTGGTGTAGGCTTCATAGTGAAAACTTCTTGGTTTGGGCTTCATGGTAAAGGCTTTTGGGTTTGAGCTTCATAGTGAAGGCTTTTTGGGAATGGGTTATATGGTGAATGCTTCTTGGTTTAGGCTTCATGGTGAAGGTTTTTGGGAGTGAGCTTCATAGTGAAGGCTTTTTAATTTAGGCTTTGAGGATAGTTTGTCAGCTTGGGCTTTTCTATAAAGGTGCTTTAGAACTTTTTGGAAGATGGTTGGCTTTATCTCAGGTATAGTGCTATAGGTTTTGGTCATAAGGATACCACAGGCTCATAGATAGGGGTTTGTCCTTTATTATAGTTACATCAAATTTTCAATGCACATTAGATGGTTGGTAAGCCTTGACTCAGTTGGACTTTACGAATGATGTAATTTGCCAAGGAGGCTTGGTCTTCTCAAGGATAATGAGATTTTGCTAAAGAGACATAGAATGACTTGAGTGGTTTGAGTCCTTCTTAAGGTTTACAAAACATGACTTGATTTTGGTTGAAGAGAATTGGCTTTAAGGATGATAAGTTGTAAAAGACTTAGGATCTTCGGTTTTGCCTATGGGCTTGGCCCTTGGAAGATGATGAGACTTTACCAAGGGAAGAATGGTACGAGGCTTGAGCTTGAAAGGATAGGATGGTATATTTTAAAGTTTGGGAATGGTTTAAAAGTGGGTTGGAAATTTTGAAAAAGATCAAGGAGGTTGTATGATCTTGCTATTTGTAGCATGACTCATGGAAAAGAATAAGCCAAGCTAATCTTATCATTTTAAGATTTAAGGAGACATTTGGGGTGACACTCTACTGGTTTAAATGTAGATGACAAACTGGTTGAAAGGAAGGCCCTAAGGAGTGACTGAAGAACTAATAAGAAGAGACGATTCATGGACCATGCTCTTAATGAGAGATGGGAACATGACAAACTACTAATGTGAGAGATTATGCCTAAGCTCTTTGAGCTAAGCAACAAGACAGATTAATAAAAGATGATGACGACCTAGAAGGATATGCCCCCACTGTGAAATAAGGGTATAGAAGACAATATCACTTTAAAGAATGGGCAAGCTAATGAGGAAGGATGACTTTGAAGTCATGAGATGAGACAGATTGATTGAAGATGATTTGACAAACTTTGAATGCTATGAAGGAAGATGATTGGGATGAGTCTCTCTCTCTCTCTCTCTCTCTCTCTCTCTCTCTTTTTCTAGTTCTAACTTTTGCCTAAGCTGCCCTTTCGGGTTTTTAACTTAGCAAGCTTGAATTAATGAAATTTAGGAGAAAACATTACACCGTGATTTGTTGCTTTTCTTCAGTTTGAGGGGCTTTAACCTTTAAGTTTTGCATTTAAAGAACTTGCTGCCCGTTGTTGAGGTGTATTATTTGATTCTATGTTGAGGTGTATTATTTGATTCTATGCTTCAACTATTTAATGCTAAGTCTGTTTCTTAACCTTCTTTGGTTAAGGGCTAGCAAAGCAATTGTTAATGGCATTTCAATTCCAATATGTGTTAGCTGTGGTGGATTTAATTGACTGTTCATTTCTCTTTTCCTCTTCCTTTTTTTTTTTTTTTCATTTTCTCTTTTTCTTTCTCTCTTTCTCTCTCTCTTTTTTCCAAATCTCATCCATGGTTAAAACAAGAAAAACAAGTTCACAAATAATTAAAAAAAAAAGATGTGGACATTTAATTATAATGAAAAATTTTATTAAAAGATAACAAAAAATGGACTGTCATAATTGATAAAAAAAAATGCATAAAAAAGAAAATAAGATGACAGACTCAAACTCGAATTTAGACTTAGGCTTTGAGATTTAGCTTAGACTCAAACTCAGACGTATAATTCAATCTCAAATAGGTCAGATTAGTTGAACTTGGACTCTTCCATATCATGCCACTTGGGGCTAAGCTACGTTGGGGTCAAATTGAGTTCAGATTCTTTATCACTGTTTGGGTTGGTGGTGAGGAATTTAGATTGAAATGATTCACTTTGGATGTAATCTTCAACCTTTGATGAAGTTGCAACCAAAGCTTTGAAAGTGGGTAGGTATTGGGTTAACAAGTAGACTCGATAGGTTGGAAGTAGGTTTTTGACAAGGATGTCCACTTATTCTTATTTTGTTGGTCTATTTACCATTTGAGCAGGTTTAACCCTCCACCTTGTAAGGAACATAGAGAAGGACTCTGGAAGCTGTTTGGTGGTTTCCAAGTCATGCCTAGTAACATCAATTTCACTATTGTAATGATACTACTTGACAAAGGCACGATAAGTATCATCTCACATCCTTTTCTGACTCTTGTCTAGTGAAAGAAACTATCTCTTAGTAGCACCAGTTAGTGATTGTTGGAACAATTGAGCAAAGAGCTCATTACTAACTCCTAAAGATTTCATTACCCCTACATATATCTTCAAATGAGTCTTGGGGCAAGTGGTTCCATCAATCTTTCCAGTTCAGGCATTTTAAATTTAGAAGAAAGCTTGGCATCGAGGAATAAGGTTAAACTATCCACATCAATTAGATTATTATGGTGCTTTAGGGGTTTGATGGTTCTTTCCACAGCTTCAAGTTTCTCCATAAGCATTCTAATGTCTAGATAACAGAAAACTTCCCCATCTTAGTCTAGATATAGGTTGGTTTAGCTCAAATTTGGGCTAGGATTGGTCTCAATCAAGATGAGGTTTAGGTTAGGATGGTTAAGGCTAGCCTAGTTAATCATAGCCTAAACTTTCTTAATGATGAATTGCCTTTGTTTCTCAAATTGGGCTTGCTGAGCAGCTAGGATAGCTTGGAAATACTTTTCTTTGCTTCTTAAGGAGTATGGTCACAAGTGTAGTAAGGAAAGCCATGTCAAATGGGTTAGCCATTGGTACCTCTAAATCAAAGCAATAAGGTAAGTGATAGGTATGGAACATAAAAGGTGATGAAGGTATAGGCATGTAGATCCTAAGAGAAAAGGCTTCCCTATTGCATCACGAACCAACCATTTTTTGGGCTTAAGGTATGATAGGGGCAAATGTTTTGGGCTTAAGGTAGTAGACTGGACCAAAAGTATTAGATTTAAGGTAGTGTGTTGGGCCAAAGTTATTAGGCTTAGGGGTAACAGACTGGTTTTAAAGGTGATGGGCCATGGGTGTTGGGCTTAAGGATAGTGGATTTAATTTTGAACAAGGGGTGGACCAAGATAATGGTTTTAGCATGGAGAACCTAAGGTGTCTATTTTTTTTTTCAAGGATAAAGGTTGTGGGTTAGGCTTATGGTCAAGTAGTAAGGTTTTTAGGGTTAGATATAGGTTTTAGGGTTGTGGCTTTATAGCTTGAAGGCAAAGGTTGAAGGTGGTTTAGGTTTGCATTTGAGGTGTGAGGTTCAAGCATTTGGTGTTTAAGGTATGTGGTTAAAGTGATGGTGTTTAGGATAAAAGCTAAGGTGAGGTGTTTAAGGTATGTGGCTAGGGTAAGGTGTTTCAGGTATATGGCTAGGGTGAGGTGTTTAGGATTGAAGATCAGGGTGATAGCTTTAGACTTGTAGGGGCGAAGCTGCTTGGGATAGAAGTGAGCATGTTTAAGGTTTAGGGGTGAAGGTGTTTGGATGGAGGTGAGAATGTCTAGGTTTTTGGGTTAAGGGCTAAAGTAAAAGGGATAATGGTGTTTAGGTCACTGTGAGGCCTCACCCGAGCACTGGCTCAGTCCATAAAGGAAACCAGGATGCTCATTCAGGTTTAGACTCACGATAGAATCCTCGAGTTTGCATTTGATTGATTTTGAAAATGATTTTAGGATTTGCCACCTTAATTTCATTTAGTTGAAAAAATATTAAGGAAAAAACCCAAATTGACTCTAATTTATTAATTTTTTATTAATTTGCCCAAGGATAAAAATCACTAGTCTTCGAATTAGGTTGAGTTTAGGGATTAGGTTTTTTATTTTAAATAATCTAAATTTGACTCTTAAGCTTAATTTTACTTTGAAAAATTAATTTCATGAATGACAAATATAAGATGATAATTATAGATAAAATGCATGAATATGGCATAATATGAATGCATGAAAATTGATGAAATAATGAACATCCACAAATTAAGGAGAGTGTTCCCTCTAATCCTTAAAGATTTAGGGGAATCACATGATCACTTCTTAATTCCAATTAAGATAATTACATTGATAAAGAAAAAAAAAAATGGGATGCCTTCTCTGGCCCTTATGAGATTCTAGGAAGATCACATATTCCCTTACAAATATCATAAAAAGATAATTAATTACATTTAAGAAAAATGAAAAATAAGTTTAATTTAAAAAATTGGATTTGAGGTTTAGATTTAAATTCCAAACATGCCTACATACCCCGTTTGAATAAGGATCAAAATCCACACAGTTCGTTTCACGATTAAGTGGAAAGGTTTATAGATTGATTAAAATGATTTTTGGTTTAAAGAATGAATTTGATGAAAATACCTTAAATGAGATGGATGAGATGGAAAAAATATTTTGCCAGACCGAAGTTTCGTTTTATTTGACTGGACAATTGGATTGATTAATGATTAAAGAAAATAATTGATGAGTGAATTAATTAATTAAAATAATTAATTAATTAATCAAAATAGTAAATGAGTAAAAAGAGATTTTTTATTTAATTTAAAAAAGGTAATTAATTAATTAAAAAGATTAATTAATTAATTTGTGAGTGATTAAAAAAATTTTAGTTAATTAAAATGATTAATTAGCTTGGTTTGGGTGATGAAATTAATTAATTAAAATGATTAATTAATTAATTGGAGAGTGGATGGAGGGAGAAAAGAAGGAAAGTTGATAGATAACTATCAATATCAACTTTGGTGTATCTTGAAATGAAAGATGGAGGGCCTATTTATAGGCAAAGGGAGGTGAGGATAGTTTAGGTAGTGAAAATGTGAAAAAACCATGAGGGGTAGGGCTAGAAAGAGTTGAAAAGATAGGTTGGGGGAATTTTGGGAACTGCAGGCAGGGAGGCAGGGCCCAAGCCACCGGAAGCACCGGTAGTGCTGTCAAGCCTCTAGGCGGTGTTGCTGACGACTCAGGCGGCACACCACTAGAAGGGTCTCTAGCATCGCCTAGGCCAAAGCCGGCACTGCTGGTGCTTCAGTAGATAAAAATCTACTCATGAGATGTCTATGAGTAGATAAAAATCTCACGAACATATAGAAACTTTCGGATTTTGATTTCGAATTGATGCTGGCTAAAAATTTACTTTCATGCAACTAAATAATTATTACACTTTTTACTATATACTATTTCGTCTTTATATATCTTAAAAAACTATAAATAGCCTACCATTCACTCACTCTCTACAGCACAAATCTCTCCTCTCTTGCTTTCCTCACAAACGTAAGCTCTTCTCTTTTTTTTATTATTTTTTACATAATAATAATTCTCTTTTTTTTTCTTTTTTTACATAACAGTAATAGTAATAATAGTAATAATTCTTTTTTTTACATAATAATAATAGTAATAACAATAATTCTTTTTTTCTCTTTTTTTATTTTTTTTCTTTTTTTTTACGTAACAATAAAGTAATAATAATAATAATAATTCCTTTTTTTTACATAACAATAAGAGTAATAATAATAATTATTATTATTATTTTTTCTCTTTTTTTACATAACAATAATAGTAATAATAATAATAATAATAATTCTTTTTTT
This sequence comes from Reutealis trisperma, assembly GCA_947687605.1. NCBI lineage: Eukaryota > Viridiplantae > Streptophyta > Magnoliopsida > Malpighiales > Euphorbiaceae > Reutealis > Reutealis trisperma. The sequence continues at coordinate 186,303 of CANTUT010000042.1, read as the reverse complement.
TTCTCTTCTTATTTTTTTATTTTTTGTATATTTTTTATTTATATTTTTTTTATTCACTTGTCCTCTCTTGCTTTTCAAATTCAGCATTTCGCAGCAATGACTTCCTCATTTGGACGCACTACCATGCCCTTTGCTGGCAGAGTTTGGGGTCGACTTTACGCAGCACCGAAGGAGAACTCTGATCCATCACTCCTGCTTTAAGACCCCCAAGACCATGTCTCATACAATGGGAGCATGGCGGTCAGCGTTTTAATCACTCCTTCTAAATCTTTTTTTTTCAGTCTAACACTATACACATTTTTTGCTTATTGATCCATTGCAGACGAAAACTATTTGGAATCAAGGCAGACGATGCAATCTGGATATGGCAATAAAGTGCCTTGCCATAGGAGGTGCCGTTAGGAATCTTCTGGAACCGAAAGGTTTATTGACTTTTTGGAGTTGAGGACGCCCGACTGTGTAAATATGAATCTAACAAAGGCCTTGGCTGAGAGGTGGTAGGAAACCACCAATACTTTTCACCTGCCTTGCGGGGAGATGACCTACACTGCATTTGACCTCTATATGATGATGGGGATTCGATTCGGGTCTCGGCCTCTTAATATGAGCAATGATTGGCGAAAGGAGTATACCGAAAGAGAGGTCACTGATTTGATTGGTTTCACCCCGCCCTTGGAGAGCACCACTATCAGGCGCACACTCCTCCATAAGAAGTTCGAAGGGCTATCCTCTAGAGACCTTGTTCCCAAAGAGGCTCTTGCTCGCTTATGTCTTCTAGTCATTACATGCTGCATTTTTACCCACAACATGAAGGATATGGTGCATCTAAATATCCTGAAGAGCTTAGTCTAGATAGATAGGTAGTCTAAGTATGACTAAGGAGGCATTTTCTTGAGTGCCATGTACCAGGACATGATAGACCTATCTCGTAAGCGTGTACTATCTGTCGGTGGGACAACACCAATTTGGGAGGTATGCTTCATGCCCATCAAACTGTATCTTTTACCACACGATAGCATTTTTTCTTTGTTTCTGACTCCTTTGTGTTGTAGATGTGGGCCTACGAGTACTTCTTGTTCACCTCCCCTTGATTGATTGAGCAACGGGTAGAAGACTTTCCAGCAGGGAAAAGATAGGTAGAGTTAAACTAGGATCTCCCTTGCTCGTATAGTGTCTTGACTTATAGAGCCTTCTTTGACCAGTTGACAGATGATGAGGTATTCCTTCTTATCTTTTCATTCTTTTGCCGTTACTTTCTATGATATGCTTGTTGTTGCTTGCGATAGATTGCAAGGCCTTTCAGAGAGAGCATATTTTATGCCCCCTTCGCAACTTTTATAGAGAACCTTTCCTATAGAAGGATGCTATTACGATCCCTTTATTTTTGCTTGTATTATCTATATGAGATGGTGAACTTTTAGATATTGGGGTCATAGCGCATGCCCAGCCCTCCACTAGTGGACATGTGCTTCGGTTTAGACATCCGAGCTACCCCCGATCTCTTCTTTGGTAGGGAGGCATAACGCTTTTAGCTCCTCGACTCTTCCTATGATGACTTTTGCCAATAGTTTTTGATGCGTAAGGTCATGCCACATGGGTGCTCTTCCATTACTCTCGGCACCAGGAGAGGGAATATCCCTTTAGCTAGTTTTGAGGCTCCTAATGCTAGTACCTCTTGTGGCCAGGCTCAATGAGCAGGTCATGATGCAGGCCCTAGCTAGAGTTCAGGCCCGGTGGCCTAGGATATAGAGTACCACATCTCTAATTAGATTCCTTATTACGGGGCAAATGGTACTATGAGGATGTGGATAGTACTCGATATTGTTCACCCTAGATTGCAAGATTTTCCCACTGGCATCGAGGTATGTTTTTGTTCTTTTGATTTCGCTATACTTGGAAAGGATCCATGGGTAGGATTTCTATTGCATTTGTACCTTTTCAAAAAGATCTAAAATATCTGATACTCTTTTATGCAGATCCCTTGGGAGTTTGCCTAGAACACTTATCAGATGTCTCGGCAGATGGAGTTGGCCATGGGCGGCTTACTTACCCATTTCAATATGTTAAAGTCTAGGGGGTAGGGTGATGAGTATACCCATCGGACATAGAGGAGAGGAGACCGGCGCTAGTGATGAAGCTACTGATATGGAGGCTCATGCTGACCTTCATTTTGCTTTTCTTTTCAAATGACTGTATCATGTTTATTTATGACTGTGCATGTACTTTTATGGTGTACTTAGGTCGTGTATGCATGACGTGACTTCTCTAATGCTTCTTATGTCATCTTGTATGCCTATCTTGTGAATGCATGTTTACAATTGATGATGGTGAATGTATGCCATGGATGCAAGTTTACACTTAAATGCATGTCTTATGACTTGTTTATGCTAATTTACGGCTCCATTTTCCTCATTTCTCTTAATGATTTCTAGTCAAGAGTTGTTTCGAAAACTTTACTTTGAATTTTCTATCCCAAAAAGGGAAGAAAATGATCCAATTTTTGCTTTTCGGGGATCAAAGAACCAAACCATGGCATTTTGGGGATCACAGAACAACCTAAAATAGCGCGCTGCTGCCAAAATGGCCGACAGTGCCGCTTCTAGTCTGGGCATTGCTACCTAAGAGTTGGGCAGCGTGCCACCAGCAGAGCCATTGGCTGAGCAGCTTTTTGACCTTTAGACTTGATGTGACACCTTAAAGCCTATATAAAGGCAGAACCTTTAAAGTAAATATGTTCATTCTTCATTTGAGAGTCAAAACTCTGCCCGTTTGTCAACTTTTCTTCTTTTGCTCGGTTTTTCACTCCTTCTCATTCTCTTTTCACTTTTTTTTTTTTCACATAGAGTCATATTTCAGTCATTAAATGCATATGTGGATAAGAAAACTCGACAAAGTAGATAGGATAAATTTGGGTAGGTATGGGATTACAGAGATGGTAGCTTTAAGAGGGTTTTCAGTATATTGGGATTTCTTGTAAGCGTGCTTTTTATTTTGGGATTCGGTGGCTCGAGTGGGTATGGAGGAGCTGTATCCTACATTTGAAGGCTTTTGTGCCATACTTGGCAGTGATCCAGAGGAGGCCCTAGTAGTGCCTGAGTTCAGAGTTGGGCACTCTAGAGCTTTCCAAGAATTTTTAGCTCTATTGGCAGACACAACTAGTCAGATGGTGGTAGAGGGGCAAGTGAATCTAACTACCATTATTGAAGAATTTCATGATCCCAGTGATCAGGGTGATGCGATGACATAGAGGCTTAGGATGCGAGCTTTGGTTTTCTGCCTGACGGCCGGATATTTATTTCCCGAGTCCGTCGGTTGGGGAGATGCCAAACCAGTGAGTCTAGTACTATAGATGGAGTAGGGTCGCTTTATTATTGGGGCGGTGTTGGCAGAGACACTAGTGAGTCTCAACTGCTTTGTTTGGGGATTGGAGAGATGGACTATATCTCCAGTAGTACTTCAGGTGAGAGAAAGAAATTTGTTGGTTTCTATCCTTTTTGGGATGGATATTTTATGCATATCTAAATTTCATTTTTTGTTTATTTTACAAATATGGTTGATGGATCACTTGAGGGTGGTTGCTACTTCGGCTAGAAGTCCGTATATAGCCATACAGTATTAGATGTGGCCTATCCTAATTAGGTGAGGATCAGTCCAGGTGTGGATTGGGTGGCTCCTAGAGATTGCCCTAGAGGACATACTCTAGCATTGCTCATGGTACGGGATTAGGTCTATCATGACGATGAGCCATGGGTACCAGGTGGTTTGTTTGCTTAGTTTGGCATGGACATCATTCTACTAAGATACGAGGGTCTTGAGGCAGATGGGTCAGACTCAGGATGTACCCCTAGTTGTGCCCTTTTTAGAGTCTGCGCGGATTATAGCTCCCATCGTTAGAGCTATCAGAGGAGGATGGATAAGGAGCTTTCATACAGTGAGACCAGAGGTTGGTTTTGGCACTATTGAGAGATACCACAGTTAGTTGATTGAGACTGTCTGGTCAATCGAGAGAGAGCACTAAGCTGCGTTACTCAAGGATACTAAAAGTGACGAGACAAAGGAGATAGTTGCTAGAGGTACTAGCGACCAGGGGACTGCCACCATGATAGAGGGGGTGACCCAACCTAAGGGAGAGACTAGCGGCTCTGCAAGAGGATAGACTCTATAGGCTACAACAATGACTCAGACTATGATTGCATAGAGGAAGGTCATAACAGTGAGCTCATAAAGGCGAACTACCATCACTAGAATACAAAGGAGGACTTTGACTTTGACATAGGAGAGTGCCATAGCTAGTAGCTCAGGAGGTACTGGCCCTCGAAGGAGAGTTTTAGACATGGCTTCAGGGAGCAGCTCTGGAGTTACTGGGATACGGGGTAGACCGACCAGAGTGATTGCTAAGAGTGGTTCTAGTATTATGAGTACTCTGGCTACTGACATGATAGACGGGGACTCAAAGACTAAGATCAAAGGTGTGACAATTGAAGAGATAATTGCGAGATCTGATTTCGAGGGGGACATCCATCCTAGGAGGAGGAGGAGGAGGAGGAGGATTGATTAGGTAAAGATAGCTATCTACCTATTTTTAGTGGTTGTTCTAACATGAGTTACATGTTTCTTTTTTTATATACTCCTGTAAGCTGATATGACCACAGGACAAGCCGTAGGTATAGATAAAGGCTGTCCTTTTTATGATGATGGATTGTATACTCTCGTAAAATCTAATCATCATTATATCAGATACTTTTAATTTTGCTCTAATTTTTGCCTAAGCTGCCTTTGCGGGTTTTCAACTAAGCGAGCATTTTTGTTTATCATTTATTATTATTATCACAATTTTTATATATATATTTTTTTATTTTTTGTTTGGACTAGAGAACCAAATGATGCATTAGGCATAGAGGAGATGAAATTGTGATGCAAATAAAATATTAATATGCTTTGGACCGTACCCGAGATGGACTGCCTACGTATCCTTTAAAGTTATCATTTTGTTATTTTTCAGAGAGAATCAGGTCTTTATAGTTCTAATTACATTGCTTTGAGTAGGAAAAAAGACAGAAAGAATGTAGAGGTAGTCTTCAAACAAAGTATGTCTTCAATTGATCCAAATTACAGGGACTAGAGAACTTATTTTCATCCACATCCACAAGAATGGTGCCTCCGCTAGATAAGATCTTCTTGAATACACATTGCCCAGCCCAATTTGGCTTGAAATTTCCCCTCAAGTCATGGACCGGGGCCCTAATCTCTTTCAGAACTAAGTTCCCTTCCTCCAGGCTCTTGTCTTTTACCTTCTTGTTGAAATGTCGAGCCAGCCTCTGCTAGTAGCCCTAGATTTTATACAAGGCATCCATTCATTTCTCATTTATGGCATTTAGTTGCTTGTAATATCCTTTGATCCAGTATGCTTCGCTTAACTAGCTTTCCCTCATTACTCTAGCATATTGAATTTGCATCTCAATAGGAAGGACAGCCTCCATCCCATAGACCAGGGCATATGGGGTTGCCCCTGTTGGAGTATGAATGGTAGTTTTGTATCCCTATAAAGCAGTAGGTAGCCGTTCATGCCAGTCCCTATGCTTTTAATAATCTTCTGCAAAATAGTCTTAATAGTCATATTGGTGGCCTCAACTATGCCATTAGTCTACGGTCAATAAGGAGAGGAACGGTGATGTCGAATCCATGTCGTCTAGAGTAGGCAGACTACTTTCTTTCAAAAATGGGAGCCATTATCTATGATTATTTCGAAGGGGATTCAAAACCGATAAAGAATATTGGTTTGGATGAAGTGTGCCACCTTCTTTGCATTTAGGACTTGGTATAGTGCTACTTCAATCTATTTTGTAAAGTAGTCTATAGCCCCCAGGATGTACTCATGCCCATTGGAGGACTTCAAGGATATTCTCCCAATGACATATGCCTTAGGTAGCAAAACACCACGATGTTGCTATTGGACTCAGAGGAACGGGAGGTCGATACTAAAGCTTGGCAAAGATAGGACATTTATGACATTTCTGCACATACTTTGCACAGTCCTTGTTCATGGTCAGCCAAAAGTAGCCCAAATTCGCTATCTTTCTTGCCAAAGCTACACTGTTCATGTGTGGGCCTTCTTCTCTGCTATGGACCCACTCCATAATTTGTTGGACTTATTCTTTAGTCACACATCATAAATGGATGTTATCCTAGGCTCTTTTATATAACACATCGCCATTAGGTATAAAGCTAGTAGACAGCTACCTTAGGGTCCTCTGATCTGCCTTTGAGGCCCCTTCTAGGTACTTTCCATTCTAGATGTAGTTGAGAATGTCCTAAAACCAGGGTTTGGTATCAGCTACCTAAAGATTCATGCATATGGTATAATATCCAAGCTACCATTTTACCTCGATGACAATAGGCCTATGTATCTCATTATCACTCATGTCCAGTATAGAGGCTAAAGTGGCTAAATCATTGGCAAATTGATTCTTCGCCCTTGGCAGATAGTGACATGAAGTTCATGAAAATTCTCAACTAAGTCATTCAAGTGTTGATGGTAAGGAACCAAATACTCTTCTCTAATTTTCCACTTACTTAGAGCTTGGGAAATAATGAAATTAGAATCGCTGTAGACCTCCAAGTAGTCTATTCTCATGTTAACAGCCACTTCTAAACCAGCTATGCATGCTTCATATTTTGCTTCATTGTTGGTTACCTCGAATGCTAACTTAATCGCTATAGGCAAATGATCTCCCTTAGAAGTAACCAAAACTATGCCAGCTCCGTAGCGTTTACTATTGGATGCACCGTCAAAGAATAACTTACATACTTCAGAATCTATAATCAAGATGTCCTCATCAGGAAATTCAGGCTTAAATACTTTTCTTTCCACAAGGGCAGTAGCCAGTTGATCAGCAATTATGCTTCCTTTAACTGCTTTTCTTGGGATGTACTTTAGGTCAAATGCCACGAGACTTGCCATCCACCATGCCATCATATTGTCAAGGACTGGCCTCTCTATAAGGAATTTCAAGGGGCTCCTATTAGCTAGCACATAAGTTATGTATGAGCATAAGTAGTGCTGGAGCTTGTGGCATACCCAGACTAAAGCTAAGCATAATTGCTCGATCTGGTTATACCTAAGCTCATGTGCCAGCATATGTTTTCTTAAATAGTAAATGGCATTCTCTTTGTATGAGTCTGGGGTATTTTGAAAAAGCATTACACCTAGAACTTCTGAAGTTACTAATAAATAGAGCAACAATGGCTGACTTGGCATTGGAGGTTGCATTATTGGCGAGTTCAAGAGGGATTGCTTGATTTCATCAATAGCTTTTTGGCATTATTGATTCCACTATTTAGAGGTTCCTTTCCTTAGTAGTTTGAAAATCAGCCCACAGGTATCTATCAGTTGTGCGAAGAATCGGCTGATATACTGTAGGCGACCTAAGAAACCCCTAATCTCCTTTTTGATTTTAGCGGGATGCATTTATATGATTGCCATTAACTTAACCGAATCTACCTCTATACCTCTTTGGCTGACTAAGTGCTTCAGAAATACACCATAAGAGGCACCGTAAAAGCACTTAGCTGGGTTCAACTTGAGGTTATATTGCCTGAGCCTTATGAAGAACTGGTCCAGAGCTTCGAAATGACCTTCAGGAGTTTCAGACTTATTACCATGTCATCTACACATACCTCAATATCTTTATGCATCATGTCGTGGAATATAGTAATGGCCATTCTTTGATAAGTTGCCCTAGCATTCTTTAAACTAAAAGGCATTACCTAATATCAATAGGTGCCCCATTTTGTCATAAAGGACGTCTTTTCCTTATTAGGGGTATAGACTTGGATCTGGTTGTAGCTCGTATAGAGATCGGTCAAGGAGACCACTAATACACTAGCTATGTGGTCCACAAGTAAATCGATATAAGGTAGAGGAAAATCATCCTTTGGGCAGGCTTTGTTGAGGTCCCTATAATCAACACACATCCATACTTCCCATCCTTCTTGGAAATAGGCACCATGTTGGCCAACCATAAGGGGTAAGTGATGGATTCGATAAACCCATTATCTAACAACTTGGTTACCTCCTCTTTGATCTTTAGAGACCATTCTACCTTCATTCTTCTCAACTTTTGCTTTACAGGCTTCACATGCTTGTAAGTCAGGATTTTGTGAACAGCTATGTTCGGATCTATCCCCACCATATCCTTGGGCTCCCATATGAAATAATCTAAGTACTCCTAAATTTTTTTGATCAATGCCTGTGTGTCAGAATATGCAGATGCAATGTATGTGATTTTAGGGTTCTCCTCTATGCCATAGTTGATTGGTTCTTTGCCTTTTTTATTTTTTTATTTCTTTTTTATTTCTTTTTCTTTTTCAGAATTCTCATTTAATGATGAATCAAATGAAGTAGAGCATAAAGAATTAGGAAAGTAAGCAGAAAATTTGTTTATTTTATTAAAAATAAAGGCCCCATCATCATGGGTTACATTAGTTTAAAAGGACAAGCCCAGGGATAGGTTATAAAATCAGACAAGAAAGACTCAACAGACTCATACTCGGATTCAGAAGTCTCAGATCTAGACTTAGACTCAGACTCAGAGGACTAGGTTGAGAACACAATAGGGCCGATGCTCTTCTCAAAATGCCAGTTATTCAGTGGTGCGCGGGATTATTAAATGAGCTCGGTGGGATCAAGTTCTTAGTGGTTGGTGATCATGTGGATGGTCTCAAAAAGAGAGGGCTCCATGCTTGCTTCCCAATCCTCCTCCAATTGATAGATGGGCTCGCACTCCTATAGGTTGAGCCTGATATTAAAGAAAATTTCAAAATCATGGATCAGTTTCTTAGAAATGGGACAAAACCATGGTTCAAGAAAGCCATAATAAGGGAAATCTTCTCCCACTTTCACAAAATACCCATTAAGAGTTTTAAAATAGGGGTGCATAGGCCAATTATAAGTCTCACCTTACCTTTTGGCCTCAGCTCTCAGTTTGGCTCTTTCCTCTAATTCTGTAATATCTTCAGGTTCGAGCACATAGGCAAGACTAAAAGGAGCAGTGGCAGTAGGATACTCAGGAAATTGGGTGATCCTTTGCTGGTTTCTTCTAAGTCCCAAACCTAGAAAATAATCTATTTTTTTCATTATGTTAGCTACTGCCACATTACTATATGGATCAAAGTCGAAAGGAACAAACTCTTTACCTTCCCTTTGAATAAATTGGATGGTATCAAATGAGAAGCTAGATAGAGGAATGGTAGAAGGTTTGGGCTTGATTTCAAGGATTGGCATAGATCTTGGAACGTCACTCTTCACATGTACATCAGTTTGGATAGTTATGATATTTGTACCATGGGAAAATTTTAACTTCTAGTGTAGGGAGGAAAGGACTGCTTTCACTTTATGAATCCATGGCCTACCAAGTAGGAGGTTGAAACAGGTTGGGATGTCAATCACTTGAAATGGGATTGGCATTGTTACTGGTCCAACTGTGACATCAAGATTTGCCACTCCCAAAACTTCCTTTTTTATGTTGTCATATGCTCTTACTACTTGGTCCGATGGAATGAAATCTGAAGCCTATAATCCTAGGCAACTAGCCACCTTCAGTGGATATACGTTTAGAGTGGACCCATTATCTACTAATACCATAGGCACAGTTTTACCTTGGGTCATCACTGTGATGTAGAGAGCATGGTTGTGGCTTTATTTTCTATAAGGGATATCATGATCACCGAAAGAATGGTTATGGATTTGGCAGTGTTGGTTAAAGATGCCACGAGGGTCTCAGGTGAGATGTCAATGGGAGCCTGACATTGATTGAAGGCCTTGCAAAGAGCTTGGCGATGAGGGTAAGAGGACTAGATGAGGCTCCATATTGATATGTTTGCTTGGGTTTTCTTCAATTGCTTGAGAATGGGGTCTTCCTTGGATTCATTATAAGGTTTTAATTTTTCAATAGGTGGAGGGATAGTATGACTTACTAGGTTTGAAATTATAGGTTGTGGAGGTGGTGGGAGGATTCTTTCACTCTGAGTAATTGCATCGACTTTGGTGACAAAGTCATTTAAGTACACAACAATAACTTGAAGTGGAGTAGATGAGGCAGAGAGGATCAAATCCTGGTTCATTAGAAGAAATAAAGTTGACATTTGCTTGGTGGTTAGGCAAAGGATTTATAGTAATGTTGGGTTTAGCTTCTGGAGCAATGATATGCCCACTGTCTATTAGGTCCTGGATTCGATGCCTTAAAGCTTTACAAGCATCCATTTTATGCTTGGGCCCTTGGTCATAATCACATTGCTTATTGGCATCATATTTCTTAGGCAAAGGATTTGGGAGTGGTCTTGACTATAAGGCTTTGACGTGATGGGCTTCCAGGGCCTTCTTATAGATAGTGCTCAAAAGCGTTCCCAATTCAGAAAAACTTCTTCTTTCCAATCTCATAGGTTAATGGTAAGAACAGTATTAATCTGTCCTCCCTTTTAAGGGGCAGAATGAGTGGTGTTGGAGGTGAAATTGGTATTTGTTCGCCTTAAAATAACCTGTCAAAAAGTGACCTGCAAGTATACAGGGCAATTGAAGTATATTGAAAGCACCTAAGGTCATATCTCTCAAGGAATTGTAAATAAAAATATTTGTTTTGGTTAAAAGCAAATTAAATGAAAATAGTTTGAATGTTTTAAAAAGAAATAATTGCAAAATAGGAAATTAAAATAAAATGTAGATTAAGATGCAATAAGTTTTAAAACAATGAATGAATGATGCCTAGGGTTTGTATTCAACTTATCAATCATATATGATCATGAATATATCCAATTGATTATCCTAAAGTTTTAATTTCTAACAGTTCAAAGAATAGAACTCAATCTAATAGCTTTCACATTCATAGAAATCATTCTATCAAATTATATATCAAAAATTAAAACCAAATCTTAAAACTTATATTTCTAATTCATTTTAAGATCCTAAAGGAATGAGATCCAGAATTGAACTTCAACTCTCGTTCCTTCATTCAAAACCTAAGTCAAACAATTGGTAGCTAAGCAATTACTCAATAACAATTAATCAATTCAATTTGGGATAAAAATAATCTAATGAGATTATATTTCAATTCCATATCATGAACACCTTATACAAACCCTAGACAAAGATGAATTTACCTCATGGGAAATAAAGAATTCATCATCATTTTATTATAACCAAAAGAATTCATTAAATCAATTTTATCTATTCAATAATCCCTAAAAAGAATTATATTAAAATAATAAGAATTAAACCAAGTTACGTGATCCGTTTTATCTGAGTCAATCTCTTGAATCTTCATAAACGAATTCCCCAAGAACAAACTTATAATTCAAGTGTTGAAATCTCAAAACTTAAGAAAACAAAAAACTGAAAGAGAAAAAAACTATTCTCCCAAAATTCCACAAAATCAAAATCCCAATCTAGATCAAAATCAAGATGATTTTCTTCCTCCATATATCCCTATTTATAACAACAAAACTTCTTATTTAGTTTCTACTTTCCTAAAATAATTTAGGATTGAAAATCCTTGAAAATCTCAGAAAATCTTCAATATCTGCTCATAGGTGATGCAATGGGCACTAGGATCGACAGCTAAACGTCGGGCTTGGTGGCCTGTGGGAGACTCTCTGCAACGGGGCGCTGGAGGAAGGCAGCTGGCACTACTACTGCTTCTGCTGGGTGCCGTTAGCCTTCGTAAGGCACTGAAGAAGGCTGTTGGGCGCAGCATGAAGGTAGCTGGCACTGGGAGAGGGTAGCTAGGCGTAGCAGGAAGGCAAATGGCACTGGGGACATGCTACTGGGGCCTACCACGTGCGCTAGGGGCTGCCGCGATGACATTCATCCTACTGAATTTTCTGTCTTCGCTCCAAACTTCTGATTTCTTTTTATTATTTAATGCAATTAAAAATAACTTAACAAACACAATAAAAACATCATAAAATCATAAAAATAAATTAATAATTAATAATTAAAGAAATCAAAAATAATATAAAACTGTATTAAAACAACTATCCCACACTTAGAAATTTGCTTGTCCTCAAGCAAAAATCATGGCTTAGAATAGGAATTCAACAATCATAAAGCAATTTAAGTACTCATAAAGTAGCAATCTTAGCAAAAACACTTCAAAATGTATGCACAAGTTTCCTCTTCTAAGGAATTAGTTATCTCTAAACAAAGCTAACATGATAGACCACACACTCAACTAAGTGTTTCTCTCAAGTTGCAAAGAATGATTGTTGAAAATCAAAATTGAAGGTAAACTACCATAAACTTGCTTATTAATCTAATATCCACCATTAATTTAATTTAAGGCATCAATCAAAAGGTCTTTCATTTGGTTGTAATGGGGCTAGGGTAATGGTAGGAAAAAGGGGAAAATATGCTTATCATTGAGTTATTGAGCATTCAAAGATCAAATAACAACTTGAAACACTCAAAGAAACACTATTTCCCAATTTCTTCATAAACTCATTGCAAAATCTTTCCATATTCTATATAACCACACTTGCAATGCAATTCACATGTTCAAAGAATAATAGACTTCATTAAAAACTTTCACTCTTTTTTTTTTTGGATCCCTTTTTATTTATTTATTTATCTATTATTATTATTATTATTATTATTATTATTATTATTATTATTATTATTATTATTATTATTATTATTATTATTATTATTATTATTATTATTTGCAAAATGAAGTCTATAATATCATGATATACACAAGAACATGTTCCCCAAGGCAATATGTTCTCCCATCCCACACTTAAAAATTTTGCTTGACCTCAAGCAATATCAACACACTCAACCTTTAAGAAAATGATTTTCAATTGCTTAAAAACCTTAATGAGGGACAAAACAGATGAAAATTACAATGAAAGGATAAGTTAAATTATGTGTTTCTAAAGGAAAGGTCAAGGCCCAAAGTGGCTTACTAAAGGAAATAAACATTCAAGGTTAGCCATTTAAGCTAAAGGGTGAAACCTAATGCCTTAATCATTTTAATGCCTAAATTGAAATTAACATGTGGTCTCAAAAAGTATACCTAAGCAAGCTCTAGAGATGCACAATAAATATGGTTCATACAATATTGCAACAAATAAAAAGTGTTTAGGCTCAAATATTCTTACCATGGTAAGGTAAAGTCTATCATGCTTTGCAATGAAATAGAGGCAAACAAAAACATTTTAAGATCATAACAAGTGCAAAACATTTGAAACATTCAAACTTGAGATTGCTAGCAAAATTTTCCTTAAATCACAAGACAATACATTTAATCCACCAATTATGCTATAACATCAACTCAAAAGATAAAACAACTTTCATAGATAGGAGTACGTAAAACACAAAATCAGAATTTAAAAACAGAATTTTAATGACAATGATGGGCTACCTCCCATTGAGCGCTTCTTTAATGTCATCTTAGCCGGACGTTTTTTAAGACATTAAGGAACCTTAAATTCCTTCAATTTTTTCATTCCCTCAAAATGTGGTTTAACTCTCTGACCATTGACTCCAAAAATTTTTTCTCTATGAAAGTTAAACATATTTACTACTCCAGAGGGATGTACTGCATTCATAATAAAAGGACCACTCCAGTGGGGTTTAGATTTACCTGGATTGTGACGCCACCATGAGTTATAGAGTAGTACTTTCATACCTGGTTCAAGAGAATTTTGAACATGGCTTTTATCATGAAGAGGTGTAGCCCGCTCCTTAAACATTTGAGAATTCTCATACACTTCTTTCTAGAGCTCAACCAACTTAGGCACTTGCAGTATTTTTTTATCATAGGATCCCTGCAAGAAAACATCTTTAACAACAGTATTAAAGGATTCAATAGAAGAGCATTCCTCAACAAATGATGTGGTAGGAAAATAATCTATTAAAATTGGAAAATTCAATAGTTGGGCCTAAAACAGTCCTAGTCAATTTCTCATTTTTAACATCAATCAATGTATTAGTAATTTCCATAAAAGGTTTACCCAATAAGATATATAATTCTGACCTATTAGACAACTCTTCTCCTATATCCAACACCACAAACTCAATAGGCACTATCAACCCTCCTACTTACACTAGTACATCTTCTATAATTCCTTTAGGAAATCTCAACGACTTATCAGCTAATTGCAAGCTCATTTTGGTGGGTTTCAACTCTCCTATATTCTATTGTTTAAATAAGGCATATGGCATCAAATTAATACTAGCACCTAAATCTAACATGCCTTTAGCCTTTTCACCACTGCCCATACTAAAGTCAATGACAAAACTACCAGGGTCTTTAGCTTTCGAAGGTAACTTTTGCTAGATTACTGCATTAATCACCTTAGACACCACTACTTTCTCCTCCATCTCTAGCCTCCTTTTCTTAGAATTCAGCTCCTTAAAAAATTTTCCATATGCAGGTATATTCTTAATCATATCAAGCAAGGGCAAATTGATACTTACTTTGGATAGCATAGTGAAAAGCTCATCAAATTGCTTGTCTTGCTTATCCTTTTTTAAACGACCTAGAAATGGAATAGGAGGTCGATAAGAATTGTCTGCTTTATATAACTTAAATGGAGGGTGTCTCCATTTCTTTCTCTTCCTCCATTGAAAACTTGACAGGTTCATGGCTTTGCCTTTCTTCTTTTGACTTTTCTTATAGAACATCTGCATAGTTAGAAACTTCACCAACATTATCATTTATTTGCTTACCACTCCAAAGAATTGTGATGGACTTAGCTTGCTCCAGTTGGCTAGAAAGTTTCTCTTTTTTATTTGATTGCACTTGATTTGCAATCTAACCAACTTGAATCTCTACATTTCGTACTGCTGCTTCCAAAGAGTCAAATCTTCTATCATTGGCCTCCTGAATTTTAGTGCTAGCTTGAATGAAAGCATTTAAGTTATCGTCCAAAGATGGCTTTCTTTTCTGTTGTTAGTTTGATGATTCTCCTTGGAATGGTTGGCCTCTTTGCGACATTTGAAATTAAGGCTGCTGCTACTGTTGGTTGTTGTTTTTCCAAGAAAAGTTTGGATGGTTTTTCCAACCTTGGTTGTAGGTGTTGGAAAAGGGGTCATTTCTCTCCCTAAGTTGGAAACCATCCAAGGCTTGTGCTTGCTCATAATCACTTGCAAAAGAATCAAAACTCGAAGGGCAAACATTAGCACCATGACCAAAAATACCACAAACATCACATACCTCTTGTTGTTGAACTGTTATGCTCCCCTTCATGGTAAGGGGCTTGACTTGTCTAGTAAGCTCAACTATTTGCATAGCCATATCTTTCCCCAAAGCTCCTTCTTCAAATCAAATTCTTCTCCCTCTCACACTTTTCTATTGAGAGTTAGCACCAAGCATCTCAAAAAGTTCATAAGCTTCCTCAGCAGTGATCTCTCCCATTGCCCCTCTAGTTGCATTGTCAACTATGCTTTGGCTCTCAAATATGAGCCCATCATAAAAGAACTGGTTGAGCAATTGCAATGGATAGTGATGGTGTGGGCATTGAATTTGCAACATCTTAAACCTTTCCCATGCTTCATGAAAAGGCTCTACTTCTATTTGTGTGAAGGTTGCAATCTTCAATCTCAAATTAGCTGTCTTTTGGTGAGAGTAAAACTTCCCCATGAATTTATTGTACACCTCCTCCCAAGTAGTCAATGAATTAGGAGTAAGTGTCATCAGCCAAGATTTAGCTCTATCCTTCAAGGTGTAAGGAAAGCATCTCATCCGCAACTGATCTTCAGTTAGACTTTGTAGAGGAAAGGTCTGTATGGTAGAGTGAAAATCCCTAATGAAATTAAGGGCGCCTTCATTTAGCACTCCATAAAAGCAAGGGAACATGCTATAATTTATATTCTTCAACTTATAATTCTGGGCAGCTGTATTGAGTCTAATGCATGATGTTACAGTGCCTATGATTGGCCTAGCATAATCCTTCATGGGTCTCCTTTCTTGCACCATGATGTATGGTTGTTCTTCTTAGTCTTCTACCCTTGGATTTTTGAGATCTATTGCATCAACTTAGTCCTCATTCAGCTCTACTCTTCTTCTTTCTCCACCTAACCTATGCACGTTATCAACAAAAGGGACAATCTCTTCTTCCAAATATCTTCCCCCTTGCATAAAAATCTCAAAAACTAAATGTAAATAAAAACTAAAAACAAAAATAATTATAGTGAAACAAACAAATTCTCTTTGCAACTCCTTGGCAACGGTGCCAAAAACTTATTCACCTCAAAATAACCTGTCAAAAAGCTACCTACAAGTATACAGAGCAATTGAAGTATATTGAAAGCACCCAACGTTGTATCTCTCAAGGAATTGCAAATAGAAATATTTTTTTTAAATCAAATTAAATGAAAATAGTTTGAATGTTTTAAAAAGAAATAATTGCAAAATAGGAAATTAAAAGAAAATGTAGATTAAGATGCAATAAGTTTTAAAACAATGAATGAATGATGCCTAGGGTTTGTATTCAGCTTATCAATCATATATGATAATTTAAAGAATAGAACTCAATCTTATAGCTTTTGCATTCATAGAAATCATTCTATCAAATTATATATCAAAAATTAAAACCAAATCTTAAAACTTATATTTCTAATTCATTTTAAGATCCTAAAGGAATGAGATCCGGAATTGAACTTCAATTCTCGTTCCCTCATTCAAAACCTAAGTCGAACAATTAGTAGCTAAGCAATTATTCAATAACAATTAATCAATTCAATTAGGGATAAAAATAATCTAATGAGATTATATTCAATTCCATATCATAAACACCTTATACAAACCCTAGACAAAGATGAATTTAGCTCATGGGAAATAAAGAATTCATCATCATTTTATTATAACCAAAAGAATTCATTAAATCAATTCTATTAATTCAATGATCCCCAAAAAGAATAATATTAAAATAATAAGAATTAAACCGACTTACTTGATCCGTTTTATCCGAGTCAATCTCTCTAATCTTCACAAATGAATTCCTTAAGAACAAAATTATAATCCAAGTATTGAAATCTCAAAATTTAAGAAAATAGAAAACTGAAAGAGAAAAATACTATTCTCCCAAAATTCCCTAAAATCAAAATCCTAATCCAGATCAAAATCAAGATGATTTTCTTTCTCCAGATATCCTTATTTATAACAAGAAAACTTCTTATTTAGTTTCTACTTTCCTAAAATAATTTAGGATTGAAAATCCTTGAAAATCTTTGAAAATCTTCAATATCTGCTCATAGGTGATGCAGCAGACACTGGGATTGATAGCTGGTCACTAGGCTTAGTGGCCTGCAAGAGACTCTCTGTAGCAAGGCACTGGAGGAAGGCAGTTGGCGCTGCTGCTGCTACTGCTGGGCGCTGCTAAGCTTCATGAGGTGCTATTGGGCGCTGAAGAAGGTTGCTGGAGCAGTAGGAAGGTAGCTACTGCAGTAGGAAGGCAGCTAGCGCTGGGAGAGGGCAGCTGGGCACAACTAGCATTGGGGACGTGCTGCTAGGGGCTACCACGTGCGCTGGGGGCTGCTGTGATGGCATTCGTCCTGCCGAATTTTTCATCTTCGCTCCAAACTTCTAATTTTTTTTAATTATTTAATGCAACTAAAAATAACTTAATAAACACAATAAAAACATCATAAAATCATAAAAATAAATTATAAATTAATAGTTAAAGGAATCAAAAATAATATAAAACTATGATAAAACAGTGTTCTTGTGGTATCTCAAACTCAAGGATTCATCCTTGAGTTGACCAGACTGAATGAAATCCACGATTTTAAAAGCTGTAGCAATGAGAACCTTAAAGTTCGAGAGACACTGGGTTTGCAAGTGAACTTAGTATTGGGGAAAGAGATTCTTCACAATAATATCAATTTGTTCTTCCTCAGATGGATGGTTTACTATTTGGGCTGCTTTTGCCCTCCACCTTGTAAGGAATGCAGTGAAAGACTCTTTTTGGGCTTTTTTTAGTGGTTTATAGGTCTTGTCGAGTGACATTCACCTCAATATTATAATGGTATTACTTGAAAAAAATATTGCAGATGTCATCCCAAGTTTTCTTATGATTTTTATCCAGATCTAATAACTATTTAACAGTAGCTCTGGTCAATGACTGTTGGAATAATTGAGCAAAGAGCTCATCATCCACACCAAAAGGTCTCATGGCATCTACATACATCTTAAACTTGTCTATCATGGGCATTTTGAATTTAGGCAGAACCCTAGCATTTGGGAAGAGAGCAAGGGTGTCAACATCTATCATGTCCTCATGCCTTTTAATATTCTTGATGGATCGTTCTAGGGTTTCAAACTTCTCCATAAGTCTTTTGGCTTCGGGGAAGCTGGAGAAATCGCCACTTTAAAAAGGATTTACAGTGGGAGTGGGAGTTATGGCATTCATATCCAAAGAGGGAGAAGTAGGTGTTTCAGGGGCCTTCCCTTTATCAGTGAGATCGATAATGGGGGTAATGAAAGTGGGGGCATGGCTGGTCCTAGCTTGAGTGGAAGTAGGTTGAGCAAGAGGAGGAGCTATAAGGGTATTGGTCATTTCTTTTACCTCATTAATGATTGATTGACGCTGGAAATTGAGAGCACTAGTGAAAATGGCAAACTGGGCATTGAGAGCATTAGTGATTTGAGGGCGGTGGTGAGTACAGTTTGAAAGATTTCCTTTTGTTTCTTAAGAAGATTGGTGAAGAAGGTGTTCATTGCATCTTGCTCAAAGGGGTTGGAGATGTTGGCCATTAGTATCTTGAAACAGAAAATAAACAGAAAACAGGGTAAAAAAATAGAATTATAAAGGAAAAAAGGCATAAATGTAAAGGTGTGTTAGGAAAAGGATTCTCTCTATAGGGTTAGTCACTGGGTTTATATGTTGACAGGGTGAGTGTGTGAGGTTTTTTGAGGTAATGAGCCATTGGTTTGGGTCTTTGAGGTGTTTGAGGGTTTTACTTTATTGAGTTTCTCATGTTTATGTATGCATGGTGATGTCATGATGCATGCCAAAAAGATTTCATAAGCATATGTACAAGTGTCTCCTTTATTATGGTGCATGAAGCCTAGGGTCAATGCTAGGGCGACTACATGCACAAGGGTGAAGGGTGGTTTGATTTAAGGGTCCTCATCCCACTAGAGTATCGATATACCTAACCACATGTGAGGCAAGGAGCCTCACGTGGGTCCAACAGTACTGATTGCTCGTTACACCACTAAAATAATCAGGGATTCATCGCGGGGTGGAATGCTTTCGCTATCTCCCAACATACTCAAAAAGAGTTGTTGAGCCATTGCTACTTGCCATCCAAAAGTTTTCCTAAAGCTAAAGTTAGGTAAGGAGCGTTTATTATGCAAAGTGATGCATGAAAGTCAAATTATACTTAATGAGCCAAATAAATATTATTTTGGAAAAATTTTTCCTTAACCAAATAGTAATCCACTTATTTTCCTTTTTATTATTATTTTTTAAAAAGGTGGCAACTAGTCTCCAGTGGAGTTGCTAGCTATAAGGCCTCGTCTGAGCACCAGCCCGATCCACTAGAGAGAACCGAGATGCTCATTTGGGTTTAGACTCACGATGGAACCCTCGGGTTCGAATTTGGTTGATTTTGAAAATGATTTTAGGAGTTGCCACCTTAATTTTATTTAGTTAGAAAAATATTAAGGAAAAAACCCAAATTGACTCTAATTTATTAATTTTTTATTAATTTGCCCAAGGATAAAAATTGCTAGTCTTCCAATCAAATTGAGTTTGGGGACTAGGTTTGTTGTTTTAAATAATCTAAATTGGACTCTTAAGCTTAATTTAACTTTGAAAAATTAATTTCATGAATGACAAATATAAGATGATAATTATAGATAAAATGCATGAATATGGCATAATATAAATATATGAAAATTGATGAAACAATGAACATTCACAAATTAAGGAAAGTGTTCCCTCTAATCCTTAAAGATTTAGGGGAACCACATGATCACTCTTTAATTCCAATTAAGACAATTACATTGATAAAAAAAAAAAAAAATGAATGCCTTCTCTAGCCCTTATGGATTCTAGGAAGATCACATATTCCTTTACAAATATCATAAAAAAGATAATTAATTACATTTAAGAAAAATGGAAAATAAGTTTAATTTAAAAAATTAGACTTGAGGTTTGGATTTAAATTCCAAACATACCTACATACTTCATTTGAATAGAGATCAAAACCCACGTAGTTCCTTCCACGATTAAGTAGAGGGGTTTACAAAATGATTTTTGGTTTGAAGAATGAATTTGATAAAAATACCTTGGATTTTGATGGATGAAATGAAAAAAGTATTTTGCCGGACCGAAGTTCCGTTTTATTGGATTGGACAATTGGATTGATTAATGATTAAAGAAAACAATTGATGAGTGAATTAATTAATTAAAATGATTAATTAATTAATCAAAAAGTAGATGAGTAAAAAGAGATTTTTTGATTTAATTTTAAAAAAAAGGTAATTAATTAATTAAAAAGATTAATTAATTAATTTGTGAGTGGTTAAAAAAAGATTTTTAGTTAATTAAAAGGATTAATTAACTTGATTTGGGTGAGGAAATTAATTAATTAAAATGATTAATTAATTAATTAGAGAGTGGATGGAGGGAGAAGAAGAAGGAAAGTTGATAGATAGCTATCAATATCAACTTCGGTGTATTTTGAAATGAAAGATAGAGGGCCTATTTATAGGCAAAGGGAGGTGAGGGTGGTTTAAGTAGTGAAAATGTGAAAAGACCATGAAGGATAGTGCTAGAAAGGGCTTAAAAAATAGGTTAGGGGGTATTTGGAAACTGCAGGTAGGGAGGAAGGGCCCGCGCCACTGGAAGCACCGGTGGCGGCGCCGATGACTCAGGCTGCCCCCCGCCTAGGCTGGAGCGAACGCCGTCGACACCTCAGTGGGCGTGCTGGCTAGATTTTCACTTTTTCACTCGGCCATATTTTAGAACTACTAGATAAGTTTTTGGGAGTTATATAGCTCAGAAAAATTATCGGTCAATATCGTTAGGCTCAAAATTAATTTTAGAACATTTTAATAGTCAGTTAGGAAGAAAATCTGGTCAGTTATACAAAAATATTGTCTAGTATAGAAGGTCTGATTAGGGTAAGAAAGGTGTCTGATTGCAAAGAATATCTCGGTCAATATCAGTGGGTTTAGAATTAATTTTAGAGGTGTTAAAATGAGGGTTCACAATCACTGGTTAAGGGTAATGGTTTAAGGGTTATTAGATAAGGTGATGGGGTATAGGTAAGAGTGTTTATGAGGAAGGCATTTC